>CM065672.1:2955209-3555209 GCA_033220385.1 Triplophysa yarkandensis | reverse complement strand
ACCATGTTGAGAGTACCACCAGGTGATTGCTGATTCCTTCTCTACAACATCAGGAAGATAAGACCTTTGCTCTCAGAGCATGCTGCAAAAATCCTTGTGCAGGCTCTAGTCCTATATAAGATAGACTACTGCAAAGCTCTACTCCCTGGTCTCCAATACCAAACCTCTGCAAATGATACAGAATATGGCGGCAAGAGCGGTCTTTGAGGAACCTAAAAGAGTGCATGTCACACCTCTCTATAGGCGCTCACATCAAGTTCAAAGCTCTCCTCATTGCCTGCAAAACCATCACAGGTTAAGCAACCCCCTTCCTTCATTCGCTGATACATATGTAAGTGCCTGCCAGATCCCTGTGCTCAGCTAATGATCGGCGTCTGGCGATGCAGACCCAAAAAGGTAAGAAATCCCTCTCATGCACCTTCTTTAAAAAAATTACTTAAAACCTATCTTTTTCTTTTTCTCTTTCTAAGCCACTAAAAAACCTCTATGACAATCTCACTCTTTCTATACAAAAAACAAAATGAATAAATACTTGGACACTTGTTATGTGTGTTGAGTTTTCTTAGACTGGCATATTTCACTTAAGATTGCTTTTTTACCTCTCTTTCTAAATGCTTCTTTTGTAAACCTCATCTGTAAGTCGCTTAGGATAAAAGCGTCAGCTAAATGACTAAATGTAAATGTATATGTCAATTTATGTTGTACAGAGTCTTATACAAAATTGAACGTCACAAATAGAAATACATAATTAAAAATATTTTCTTGAAATGTGTGATCAAACTGAACAAAGGTATTGTTATCATGTCAGGTTTAAGTTATAAAGGAATCGTTTACCCAATAATTTTAATTCTATTCAAACTGTCATTTTATATCAAACCTGTTTGAGGTTATTTTTTTCCAAGGGTCACAACATAAGACATTTTGAAGAAAGCTGATAACCAAACTTCATTCACACCTATTTCTTTTCTACTGGATAAACACAAAGCATGTTGAATCTGTACCAGTTCCCAACATTCTTTAAAATATCTTCTTTCATTTTCTTTGAAATAAGAAATAAATGTCAAAAAGCTGAGTAAATGATGATAGCATTTTCATTTCCGTGCACACTCACACTTTTGCTGTTTGTACATTTAAATGACAAACAGCAAGTTTTTCAACTAAGATAAATTCATACAGTGTGTCGTTAGAAATTCGGTCGTGTCATGACTCGTGTCCGAAATATAGCAATGTGCAAACTCCTCTTACAAGCACAACGTTGCGTAGAGGTGCGCGCACACACACGCACATACACTTGCAAGAAGCTCAGGGAAAGAGCTGACTTAACCATTTTTCTCCATTTCACAAAAGTAGCTGCGCTGGTGTCAACATGATGAATGAGGGAATGTGGAGAGAGGGTGCAAGCTTTCTGTAGGGTAGATGGCTCCTCCTCAGTGCCCGTGCCCAGTGGAATATACAAATGAAGGGCTGAAGAACAGCCCTGTAATGAGCGCTAACACATGTTTTCACAACGCAACATCAAAAGCCTCTTGCATTTACAAATGTTTCGCAAACAGCTTCCATTCGCAGTCAACTCCAATGCTCTCCGCTCGGGTCTTCTGTATTACATGCATGGGCGAATGTGCAGTCCCGTGTTCTTGCACGGGTACGCTTGGTTTTTCTTCTTGTGCCGACATGTGCGAAAACGAAAAGGTGAGATTTTAATTGTTTAGCGATGAAGTTATCACATCGGCAGCGGTGCTTAGAGAGTGAAGCGGGGACAAAATTAGAACAACTGACTCCAGCATTATCGGGCCCGTAAGCTGGCACGCCATGGTGTTTGGAGAGAAGTCTCGCCCTCTTAGCCAGCCATATCCCAGTAATTTACTCATTAAAATTTAGCAAAGACTTCACTGCAAACTGACCTACAGTACACTCAGTGTAGAATCAGTCCAACTTTAAGTTTAGATTTACAGTTATGCATTTGGAAGATGTTTTATCTTAAACAACTCACGGTGTATATAAAGGGAGAGTTCATTCTAAATTGAAAATTGTGTGATCATTTAAACACCATCCTGAAAATTCAATCTGATATGAGTTTCTTCTACAAAAACTGTTTTAAAAGGATTGCTTTGAAATTTTGCATTAAAAGGGATATTTCATCCTTAATCAAAAATTGTGACTATTTACTCACCCTCTTGACAATACAAACCTACATGATTTAATTTATTCTTCAAAACCCTTTTAAGGAATTGTTTTCCATTCAAAGGGAGTATTTCAGATTTAAAATAAAATAATGAGTGTATATAAAGTACTCAGCCCTTGTGACATCTCAAACCTATATGAATTTAAAAGAAAATATTTGAAATAATGTTGGTGAACCCTCTAGTATCCATAGACTTGCATTGTTTTTGTGTCCATACAATGAAAGCAGCCCCCAACAATCTTTCATATATCACTTTTGGATCAAACCCACCATGTTGCCCATGCGATGGCACTTTTTCTCCTTTATTTTTTTTCTCTTTAAACTCTTTGATGTAAGATTGTTATAAGACAACATAAAGAAAGTATTCTTTTACATTCTGTGATGTCATCAGTTGCAACCTCACACCTGACCAGTTAGAGAGCGGGCAACATATCCAAACTGGAAATGAAAGCCCACATGCAAGAAGCAAATTCACTACCAGGGTATCTCTCCACGTTCCAATCTTACATGGGAATAATTTTACGACTCCATTTCTGCAGCGGCCATTAAACGGGTGAGAGGAGAATTAACGGCCAGCCCCTACATTTTACAGTGTTTGATTGAAATGACGCATGACACAGAGAGAATGTCGACCCGCACGCCTGGTAGAGAGAAAGAAAATGTCATCAACTCAGTGGAGAGAAACTGTAAACTTGCCCAGCCGCACTGAAACTTTTGTGTCAAAAGCACCACAGTTTGTCTTTCCTTTGGTCTGGATCAGTGCCGCGTGTTTACTTGTGTTGCAGACTAAAGGTGTCTCTCGAGAGCCCATTGTTTGGGGTGTCTACATTTTCTGAAGGCTGGATGGTGTGAGAGGACAGATAGGCGAGAGGATAGATAAATGTTTGGTACCACCTGCTGGACAGTAGATGTCACTTTGGAGAAAAATGAAGGAAAAATGAACAACAGATTACAGCGCGCCTGTTTCTGGTCCAGCAGCACTACAGCCTGTTTCTGTCTCCAGACCAAGTAGCCTGAATTGGTTGTGTAAAAGTGCTCCATAAATCTCCCTCAGGGACTCACATTTTTTTAAGGAATGCCTTCAGATGGATAATTTTGGGCAACCGTCAGATCTAAGAGTAGCAAGCGTGAGATTGATGGTATAGTATCCTAAATGTGGCTTATAACTGGGGTTGAAACAATGGCGTGAATTAATACAGGGAAAAATACAATTAATATTAAAGGATCGGTTCACCCAAAATTAAAAATATGTACTTTATTTATGTACAGTGTGACTTTTCAACTTTATTAACACTCCAAGTGTGTCTTTTAACACACTTTTTTTCACCAAAATTAACCATGGTGCATTGATTGCTATTGGCATGACCATGGTTTATATGTGTAAAAATGGAACCGTAATAGTACCCTTATTCTCTGGTTTATGTAACTGCACAACTATACTGCACTGGGTTATTATATAGAATAAAATTTTATTAAAAACAACCCCAATCTTATACTTTTGGAGAACGATTAACTGTTGTTGCACGGCTAAAAAACAGTCGGAAATTTAAATGTCTCAATCTGAGCAGTATATAAATTTATAAAATAACGCATCACAATATAAAGGGAATTCAAGAGATTTTGCATTTATTTACCTATAATCGCTCGAGTCTCCATTCTTTGCAGATCAGTATATCCTGATAGTCTTCTGTATTCCCACACATAACATCTTTCCAAAGACATTGTGATTATTCGTCATCTTGCCTGTCTATCTCTATAATAATAATTATATTATATTTGACTAACTTGCTTATGAATTACATTTAGGAAAGAAAAATAAGAGCAAACGCTTCACCCATGCATGATCGATACACATTGCTACAAGACAGAACTGCTGACGCAGACGACGCGACAACGTTACACTACCAACTGGCGGGGAACCATATCAATTTAAGCATTTAAAAGCAATGGCATGAATCACCTCTATTCATTATATGATGTGTCCATGAATCGAAGATTCAAAAATTAATCTGGGCAGCGGAGCTGGGCGAAGTGGAAACATATGAGCTGAAATGCTCGAATCAATAACTGCATTATTCTTTTATAGCCTGAAGACAGTGATGCATACAAAGGCAAGAATGAGTCTCTCTGATGATCCAAGCAGCTCATGAAAGGCTCTGGGTGTTTTTTAAAAGATGCATGTGTTTACAGTTTCAGGTATAAATGTATACGGTGTGGAATGAAATCCATTCAAACTTTGTAGTATTTCTACTGAAAGGAGGTGAAAAAAGCGAAGATGTTTTGCAATAGCATGGACATTACAAGTGAGCTTCAGGAGCAATGTGTTTTGCCGAAAAAGCATTAGGTCCAATTCAGTAATGGAACATAATTCAGCTGACAACGGGGTAAAAAATGACTTCCTGGCCAGTTAATACACCATTCCTTCACACGTTCTCACAGAATTCTCATCATGCGCACTCCCTGTTTCTTCTAGACCTGCTTTCCAGCCATTTTAATTGTAATGAGCCCATTGTAAGCTGTATTGGGCGAGATGAAGGGCTCATTATCCTCATAAACAACAGCCCCGTGCCTCCTGTGAGAGGCCTCAAATCAGTCTGATGACTATCCTCGCTCTCTCCGCTTTCCAACGCACGCATTGCGAACTTAATAATGCAACACTTCTACGCGATAATCATTACGGTTTTTTTACCGTTAATTTTTGATGAGGAACTAGTGGAGAAACATCTCCGAGCGCCCAAAGACCATAAACCAAAAGAAAACACAGAGCTTTGACTAATCATATTACCATGGCAGGTATCGAAAATGAAAAAGTTCCATTTACCTGCACTACCGGTCAAAAGTTTGGGGTACTTCCTCATTTATGAATTTATGTTTTTTTCCACATTTTAAGATAATAATAATCTATTTCAAATGATGAATTAAAGGAACCATGGGAATATAAATAAAATAAAACATTTTCCAATAGAGCGATTAGAATGTTTTTTTTGTCATTTTATCGAACAGCTTCTTAGGGCTTTTTAAGAAGTCCTCTTCTCTTCTGCGCTCTTATTGGTTGTTCTTTCTTCAATATTCAGACAAGTCGTCCATGTCAGGAACAGTTTTTATTGAACAAAATCTAAGTTTTCTCATGAAAAAACATGATGTTTGCTAAATTATTTTGTTGTCTATTAAACTCCTTTCAGACACTTAGGCATATACTTTCAAATAAAATTTTATTTTAAATAATGAGAAGCATTTCGCTTAAGTGTTTCTTGACCTTTGACCGAGGATGTGTTTATAAAGATTAGGACAGGAAGCTTGTTTACTATCAAGTGATACCGGCAATATCGGCACATAATCTTACAATCAGAATTGAATGCTACGTGCTTATCGTGGCACGTCAACCGCATGGCAATCATTTGTCATCGCAGTCACGGGATAGGACGCAAGCTTAGATGAACTCCATGTTTGCGCATCCTTGCATCTGACAGGCAGACTTCTTTCCATTATCAATGCCGTGTCCCCGCGCTTCAAAGAACTCCTAATCCCGTCCGAAATGCATCTTAAAACATCAAACTTTCCAATTAAATGCGTGTCATTGCAATTTTAAAAAGTGAATCGGGCGATTTGGCCGGAGGGGCTACTGATGAAAGCTGATACAAGTCAAACAGTCGCGGTTGTAATTACAATTAAAAACCCCTCATTTAAAGAGCGAATCTAAGAGTGATACATCAGTGAGTAACTAATATCTCTGCCCCTAAAATTAAGAAATAGTCAATGATATTTATTCTGGGTTAGCTGTCCCTTTAAAGCTTGTTGCACAATAAAATGACAGACAGTGGCATTTCTACTCATTTGCCCCTCATTTTACAGTATGATTATGACGTCAGCCTCTTTGAAGTCAGCCTTTGTTGGGACTGAGAATAATTTAAAACGGGTATTTTCATCACACAGCCCATCTGCAGCGATTTAGGCCTAAAACAAACAGCTCGCACAGGCAAGTCTGGATACAGCGCGGCGCTCCCAACCAGCCTAACCCGTTTAGCATCGAACGCTTTCCTGGCAATTGCATTTCCATTGACAGATCTGTAAAAGCTGCAGACGTAAAGAAAGAAAGCGGCGTGGCAGTCAGGTACAATCTTCGCTCTTTCACCCAAAGCATCCGAGAACGCACCGTGGCCACAGAGCCCCTTCACGTCCGTGGGACTCGGGTACGTTCGACATTCAAGCGTCTGAGGCGGGTGATTAATTTGAGCTGAAGGAAACACGCCGCACAAATTATGCTTTGCTAAGCGCTTAAAGGAAACACTACTTTAGAGGAGGAGTGAGTTTCTGACCTTGGCTATCTTTGTTAGTCTTGGATCAAATGGTCAGTTTAATGCTGAGTTCAGGGCGTTTACGGTTACAAAATATCAGTGCCAGACGCGAGCCAGGTCTATCATTTCATCTCATTACTCAGTTGTCACAAGAGATTTGGAATCAGGCATCAGTGGACCTTCACCTTGCGAATTCGGAACTCAAAATATGGAGGGAAAAACACACGCATACATTTGCTACACACATCCAGCGGGCTGTTCTTATTTAACACAGAAATAAAAAACTGTATATTGCTATTTCGCAGAATGATTGTGATAAACAAAGTCCTATATTTGGCAGAATATATTTGCACTTTTAAAAAAGCGTAATGACAGCAATTCATCAAACGTTTACTCAGCAGAAATACAACTGCGAAATAAATGATTCTGGCAGGATGATAAAGTCAGGCGTAAGAGTGATTTGTGGATAATCAGACGAAATGGGCAAAAATTGCATGAATAATTTGCAGAAGCGAGAGTGAGACAACAGCACTGTTACGCGGCGTGCTCCAGGGGTTGGAGCGTCGACGTCTGCCGAGACATGGCTGAATTTGACTAATGCCTCTCTTGCTGTGAACAATAGAGACGAATGTTACTTTAAATCCGAAATACTTAAATCTAGCTTTCGATGACTCCAGGCAAATATCATTAATCACACGGGGCCCACCTCGCTCAGCACGCGCATGCACAACCAGATGATGGCTTTCCCCAACTCAATCCATCAAGCGCGCGTCGTGAGCCCGGCCCCTCGTACCGGCTGAGAGCCTCCAAGTAGGGGCCCTGCTAAGTAAAAGCGTCAAAACAGCTGTACCTGGTGCCGGCTGACGCTCTCCGAGCATCCCAGCACCCCACTTCGAATGTCATCTAGCTTAGCGTTACGCCTTGTTTGATGTATGGTTCCTCATCTTTACAATTTTGGGAATAACAGGTCTAACTTATCAATTTGGCACCTGAAATCCCAGAGCTTACGCTTTTAGCGCGTCACGCGTGGGGGGGATATCATCCGTTGACAGCACTTCCTCTTCTCATTATGGGACATTTTTCAGACAGGGCGATACAAATGAGGTGGTTTTAGAATATCCAATTCCCCTGAAAGGGAATCAAGTTATCTTTGTTATTCTAGCAATGAGGTGAGGGGTGAGGTTGGCGCTCCTGGGCGGTCAAATGCGGCCCTGTTGGGGTGTGAATGCCCTGGCGTAATCGTCATAATTGGCTTTAATGTCGAAACATAAATGTTTACTACAATCCGCATTGTGATGTTTGGCAGAAAACGCGCCCATTTCTGAGACAACAAGGGGGCAAAAGGGGGAAAACGCTATTACTATTTGCGCGTAATATTTAATTAATGACATTCATAAATAATGTATAGAGCGGATGTAATTGCAGATGTTTTTATGATGACAGGCTTGGCTTCGCTGGGCTTTTTTCCCTCTTTTCAATTACCGTGCAGAACAGGGGGAGGAAGAGAGAAGAAATAGAGTTGGAGAACGAGAGGGGGAGAGAGAGAGAGAGAGAGAGAAAGAGAGAGAGAGAGAGACCAGGGAGAGAGAGAGGGAGAGAGCAAGAGAACAGAGAGAGAGGCTGGTGGAGGCAGAATTAAAGAGGCTTTTTGTCGCGTTTAATATCAATTCATTCCATGGACTGCTGACACAGGCAGTCCAGAGAGCCCAGGATTTATGGCTCCCTCTAATGGGCATGCTCAGAATCAAAGGCCTGTCGTCAGCACTACTTAAACCACTCCTCTCTCACTCCCTCGCTACGGCCCTCTCCACTCCACTTTTAAAGACACAGCCTCATTTACAACTCCACAACGGGCCGGCGTGATAGCCCCAGTCATTCGGAAGGAGGCTGCGTCATTAGGGTACACGTTCAGACTGATTTTGATGGTTTATGGCGCGTAAGGTAAAATCAATCTGTCTGAAGCGGGGTTCTAGTAAGGTAACTGATCCTCAGAGGAAACACCCCAGACAACGGGAAACGACGGTGACATTGAGATGTATAGCGGATGAGGATGCTATAGAACACAGTGAAGAGGCTGGAAATGTAAATTGTGCAAAAATCTATGAAATCTAGCCTATCGGTCACATGAATAGACCCAACAGTTCAATTAAACCTTTGCTCACATTCCAATTCATCCTTTAAGAGATGTGGCCGAAAATAAAAATTGTGGCATCCTTGACTCACCCTCGTGTATCTGTATGACTTTCTTTAATGTGCAGAACACAAAAAAAATGTGGACAGAAAACCAATGCAAGTGAATGGGTGCCATCACGGTTTGGTTAAGAACATTCTATGAAACATCTTCTTTTGTGTTCTGCACAAGAAAGTCAAACCAGTTTAAAATGGGTGAGTAAATCGCGTCAAGAATTTCATCTTTGGGCAAACTTTAACTATAAATGCATAAAAAAATACCGATGTTACATCATGAAAGGAAATTCTTAAAAGCAGTTAAATTTAAAAACGAAGACAACGAGATGCCATTCAGACAACAATAAAATTAAAGTCGTAGTAACCCAAAAGTATATATGCATCCTCTTGTTATTCAAAAACTGTATGGTTGTCTTTTTATATGCACAAGACAAAAGTAGATATTTTGAAGAAAGTTGGGAATAAGCAGAAGTGGAATCCATGAACTTCTATTGTATAGAAAACAAAACCAATGCACGTGAATGGCATTAACATTCTTTAAAATGTAGTCTTTGGTTTTCTGCAGAAGAAAGAAAGTGGCACAGGTTAAAATGACAAGAGAGTGAGAAAATGTTGACACAACTCACACAGTGATGAGTCTCAGCAGACCACTTAAGACCACAGCACTTGAAACGGTTTTAATAGCAGGTGTAAACAGGAGAGCACATGCACACCCAAACAGCACATCAGGACACACTCACAGTCTCATAAAACAGGCCGTGACCTCCACATAAACACACTCACCTGCCCAGCTGGGGGTCTCCATGTACAGCTGTGGCCAAACGGGGTGGCGTCTAATTCCTGCGAGAGAAAACAGAGACAGTCTTTGAGAATTGCGACTAAGAATGTAAGCCACGAAATTACATAAAACGCTGCATTTCTTAGAAAGTGGTTCTGTAAACATCCTTTGAGTCACGAATGAAGTCTCGTCTACCATAACAAAGAGGTTGAGCTCCCAATTTACATCACAGATTCGTCTGAAATTCCTTGTTTTTGTGTTTGGACTCGGATTTTTGTTTTAGGATGCCCTTGTTATGATAATGAGCTTGAGGATTGAAGGAACCTGCAGGGTCCAGATAAGCTCAGAACTTCACCAGAACCACCAAATCCTTCACTGGAAACAGCCAGCTGAGCTTCACGCAACAGCAGCTGAAGTTGATCTGCCATGACATTCTGAGAACGCACACAAACGGCCACGGCTTGTGTGTTTTCACACGCTGTTAAGGAGAACAAAGCATCAAGAAAAGCATACGGAAGCTGCAAACAAGCAGACCGACCACACTTTCTTCAAGGGATATTAACCCTTTCAGGCTAGATGGAGCTCGATGCAGTACGACAACAAGAAATCGGTGACCTGGAGAGGTCATTTGGCTAATGTCATGCAAAATCAACGGAAAGGGCCAACAGGTGACAAATCATACTTCGAAAAAAATCATGTTCCGAAGAATAAGGATAAGACTTTGCTGCGTAGCAAAAAAAAAAAAGAATGGGTGAAGATGATAATGCTGCAGTTTTTCTTTGGATGCAGAAATATATACAACCCAACACAGTGCCCCAGAGAGTGAATACAGCACTCGGCACAAAAGACCCTGTTAGAGCATTACCGTAATTACACGGACATAATGGCCTCTATTGCGGGCTGTTCGGATTAAATATGCATAGCTCTCCGTCCATATCCATTGGCTTGATATAAGTGTTGTTCCTATGTGTCATTTAATTGTTGACATTAATCTGAAATATAGAGCTAGTGTGTTTATTGAGAAACAGCATAGAATTTCTATCTCCTATTCTTGCGTGATTACCTTTTCTATTTACCTCTGCTTGACTCTTCTCTCTCTCTCTCTCTCTCTCTCTCTCTCTCTCTCTCTCTCTCTCTCTCTCTCTCTCTCTCTCTCTCTCTCTCTCTCTCTCTCTCTCTCAGAAGTTCCCCTCCGTGGTCAAGAGAAGAACTGAAACCCTGAGACGCAGGGTGTCTACAGGGAAATCCAGTTCACAACCAAATTAATTTCTGAGGAATTTCTTTTTGCAGGCTCACAGGGCGGAAATGAGTAACAGAGGTCTGCGTGTCAACACAGCCCTTGGAGTATATTGTGTCTATCCGCCGAGCGGCGTGCATGTCCATAAATGCTTTGTTTCAAACCTACAGCCGCCTATGGAGGGCATTTTAAGGCATCATAGTCACCGTCCCAATGTGACGTCTGATCCAGAAGGAAGCCAATTTAATTATGCTGCCTCCTATGAGAACCCATTTTAGCCTTACATGTACTATGTACTGGGAAGGAAACATCCCATAATGTTTTGGATTGAGCAAGAAAAATATGAAGATGGTGGGAAAAAAATTGAGCATTACAATTCGGTTCTATCTATTCTTTTCACAACAATATCATTTGGTCTTCAGTTTGGCCTGGTTTATTCAGTCAATATTAAATATATCAATGTTATATTTTCATAGCATGTTCCTTATGTTAAGTAGAATGATATATGTATAACTTTAGAAGGGTTGTCACAAGCAGGTCCTAATAACATTTATTTTTCACTTGAAAAGATTTATTTTGTTCTGCAAAACACAAAATAAGATAATTTGAAGAATGTTGGTAACTCCACTGTCTTCTATTGTTTGGCACACAAACCTCTGTAGGCCATAGAAGACCAACAGAATTTTACCAACATTTTTGAAAATAATGCAGGTTTGAATGACAAGAGGTGAGTGAATAATGAAACAAAATCATTCTGGGGTCAGCTATCCCTTTTAACACACATGTATACAGTATGTAATATGTATTGTCCCTATCTACAATATATTCATCACAAAAAATCTCACAAAACACCACACTACAGTGTTACCAATAAGTCACTTGTGTAGTTATATAATAGTTCTCTAATGAAAAATGTTATGGTTTTATTAAATTAAAATGTAAGGTATGTTTAAAATGTGTCACTGTATCACTCATTTAACCCATGTTTAATAGATAGAAATACAAAATTGTAAAACTACGATTATTGTAGCAATAGACACAAGCTTATTAAGTACGAATAAATGTTTTAAAGCAAAAAAGAATATAATGCACAACATTTTTGGACTATTGCTTTCGTTTACTTGCTATGCCAAGTACAGCAACCTGTGCTGAACTCCTATTTGATATAAGATTAGAACTAAAACTGAAGATGGCAGAAAGCACATGATGCGACTGGTGTATAATGCATTAGTGTTTGTTGAAATGTAAGTGCATCAAAGTGTGAGGGTTCATTGCGGGTTGACACTCAACCTCTTGATGGATAGCAATGGGTTTCGAGCTATAACACAGACACACAACAACACACACACCCATGAACAAAGCGTGTGTATTGATTTCATTCCTACAAAGCTTATATCTCACAGCCTCCTGTCTCCTGTCTCTCGCCCATGCCATCTCTCTTTCTCTCCCTCTGTTGTAATGCATTACCATGCACTGGGCTCCAGTATTTTTGGGACCAAGGCCAAGATAATTTGTTATTTCATCATAAGTAATTAAAAGCTGTTTCTTTTCCTGTTGTGTCGGAGCTGATTAATTATTTGGACGGTAAGGAGGCATAAATAACCCAGAACTGAAGAGTGCCGTGGAAAAAAAACAATAAAACAACCATCACTCGGGCTACACTGATGCACAAGCAAAAAAGAAAATAGCATCTCACTAAAGTCTATTTGCCCAGCAATTTACTTTTGTACACAGCAATAAATAAATAGTGAGCAGTTGTATGATGAGAACAGTACAATGCTGTTATGAAAGGACTAACAGGCAACTGCAGGAAAACAGAAGCAATGTGTTGACTTGTCAGGTCAACTGTGAATTCTGGACCTGCAACTCATTCACAAATACATTTTTCGCTAACCAAACAACATTGCCTTCTGTTTTATGGACGAAAGAAATTTAAACCATTTACCTTTTTTTATGGGAGAATGCAATCTGGAACTTTTGCCTCTCTATTGCCACATCTTTCTATAACTTGAAATTGGAGATAATACATGCTTATGTTTACATTATTTGAGGTTTAAATGACAGCAAAATTGTAAATCTTTATTAAAAGCTGGCTGTTATGAATGGGCGTTTGCAAAATATTTTATTTGTATGCTCATTAAAACAAAATAAATAAATAAAACCTTACTATAGACTGTTTCATCGGAAGCACAGGCCCAGGTTTGCTTATCAGCCAATCTAGTAATATAACAATTGAAATGTTATTTTATATTAATTCTTTGAAATTAAAAAAATAATACTGGCAAGCCAGCTAACCTATTTAATTTTCTTGTTTTAATAAATAAAGACAAGCAAAATATTCGTAATATCCGTGGACGAGTATTGAATCGTTGTTCTTTTGATTATTTAAGAAGCCCTTTTTACACAACTCACAGCGTTAAACTGAACAACAAACAAAACCAAAAACCAATCAACTTTTGGATGTAGCCTATTACAACCCATTGTATAAACCGTTGGGGTGCTTTTCCTGTAAGACTATGTATGACACAGACATCTGGAAGACATCTGGCATTCTTTCCTCATCTGCAATACATTTCTGAGATGTCTGCTTTTAGATGTCATATAGACCTCTAGAAGACGTCTGGAAGATGTTGTGATTTAGAAGTGGATTTTCTAGTCCACTCTTTCAGTTAAGCATTTAATTTTACACATCATATGTTTTCCAGATCTAAGATGTATAGCAGACATCTTGCAGACGTACCTCTCTGGAAGAAGTTTTCAAATCGAGCCAACAACAAGTGTAGTCT
The DNA here is from genome assembly GCA_033220385.1 of Triplophysa yarkandensis. Taxonomy (NCBI): domain Eukaryota; kingdom Metazoa; phylum Chordata; class Actinopteri; order Cypriniformes; family Nemacheilidae; genus Triplophysa; species Triplophysa yarkandensis. The sequence goes on along the minus strand of CM065672.1, from coordinate 3,541,744 downwards.
GCAAAGGCACTTTTAAATAAACTGCTTTTAGAAATCACAAAACCAGCAGTAAAGTATTTGGCACAAAACTTAACATAACAGCAAGTAAAATAATGGATTAGAATACTGTTTTTTAATAAACTTAACAATCGAGTATAACATCAAAGCACAAAAATAAACTACTTTAAATGAAACATTCTAACAAAATTAAGAATAAAGTACTTCAGTCACAAGATCTCTTACACTATACATAAGTTTAGAATAGCAGTTCTGTGTCAAAGACTGAGGCCGAATTGATCTGGTAAAACATGCTTTAAAGATCAAAAGACAAAATAAGGCTTTCTATCTATTCCTCGTGTGTCGAAGAAAAGGATAAATTTTATTGGTAACACTCTTTGGAAGGTGGGGGAGTGAAATGTGTGGCCACATCTTTTCAGGAGAGGAGAACGGGTTGTAAAGAGAGTAGAAAGAATGAAAAATGGTCCGGGCATGGCACGGTATAAAAGAGCAATTTAACTTTGTAATGCCGTGCCTGAATCCTTTTGGATTCTACTTTGCTTTGTGAAGCAGATTAGTCGAGCAGCTTATACAGGCTTTGGTAAATAGAGTTGTAACTTCATTCACCCTCCATTCACAGAGTAAATATCCCCTTTCACACACACCAGAGCACAGTGGCACACGATGACCTGGAAACTCTTCTCAATTACTGACACGCTGGAGCTCATCAACTCTTCCAACGGGAAGGCTGAATAGAGAGCGTGGACATAAATATTAAGCCTTGAACAGCCCGCTGTAATTTGATTTTCATACTGGGTCAATATATGAAAGCCGCCAGAGCTAATTCTCCCGTTTCTTACGAGGACCCGACGGAGCTTCGCCTCGTATTCCTCGTCTGGGAATTTATGTGGCATGTATGTTTGCTTTCGCATATGCTTTAGATTGGTGTTGGGCTGGGTGTTTGTTGAGGGATTTTTAAAGGAACAGTTCATAGAACAATGAAAATACACTCGTCTCTGCTTTATATACAGTAATTTCGCCCAATGTTTAGATCACAATCATTTGCACGATTACATATTGACATGAAGGAATAAGTAATTAAATACATTATTAAAAAAAAATTCCAGTATAATATTTAACTCTATAACACATATATGTATAATATAAGATTCAATAAGAATATTGAATAATAAAAAGAGAAGCCATAAAAAGAAAGCCAACCCAATGTGGGATGAACATTGTTTTGAATTATTCTGTCTCTTAATTGTTGACAGCCAAAATTGAGATTCGATAACAATTAAATGTTTTTTGTCGTTTGCTCACCATCATGTCATCCTAAACCTTTCTGACTCTCTGTCTAGCACACAAAAAGAAGATATTTAAAGAATGCTGGTAACCAAACACATTTGGTCCCCATTGACCCTCACTGCTTCAACATCAAACCATACTCTAAGACATTCATCAAAATATCATCTCAGGTTCCAGAAGAAAAAGAGTTGATAAGTGATGGGAATTTTTTTGGCAAACTATCACTTTAAAGTCCACAAGTTGCCACTAGACAGCATAACTCAATCGAGCCGCTACCTTTCTTCGACCAACAATGCATCTGAAACATGAGTGACTGCCAACCCTGATGTCCTTTATCTCGTATAGCTGTAGGTAAGTAAATACCAGCTTTAGGGCTTGCTGACCGACTGAGATATTTAAGAGCACGGAGCGGACAGACTGCCACCGGCAGCCCTGTTGAACCACATGTTGCAAATGTTAATGAGTATTCCCAAATGCCAGGCCACTCTGGGGATTCTGCCTTTAACCAACCCCACAGATAAATAATCCAAGACAATACTATAACTACACTGGACACATGCAGTAAAAGATGAAGGGGGCTTGGAGGAAAGAGAAAATGTCTGAAAGTATGTATGTAGGGAGCACTTGAATGATACGCACTGGAGGATGGAAGCCGAATGGCACATTGTTTTTTAAAGGCACTGCGCCCGTTTTATCTTTTTTCTCTTAAATTGCTCTATATTAAACATATTATCTGGATTCCCTTGCATGCAAGTCTAGCCAACGCTATTTAAATCCTACTCATTCCAGCAAGCCAAAGTCTTTAAATTGACCATTTTGATATAAACATGAAATGCGATTCAACATCAATGAAGCGCCGTTGTGGGTTTGCTTGGTTTTGATTTCGCATTTGTTGGGCAAAAAGATTGAATATAGCACTAATAGACATCTCTATTAAGAGCCAGTGTTGTCATTCCACAGCAACATGCACCCAATTTATGTTGGACGGAGAGGATTCTGGGAAATTGAACAACGGGACATCTGATGCAAATTGAACATGAGGGACATTGCATATTAAAACAGCCAAAGCATCCCATTGACTGAGACTGTGAATTTAAATGAAATACGGCCCACCTTAAAAACGTGCAGAATAAAGGACCAAAACAAAATCAACAACAAGTGAATAATTACCAACAACAGCTTGGTTTATTTCCAGTTTGAGTTGATTTACTAAAACATAAATATACCATAAAAAGTAACAAGGGTGTAAAGCATGTTGTTAAAATTTATCATTTTAACCAAGGAGAGAGTGAGGCGCCGGGCCGGAAGCCGGCCGGATTCTCCGATCATGAAACGCTGTTGGTTTACAATCAGTGGCTTTTTTCAGAATTGCCAAAACAACCTATGCGAGCTTTATAGAGGCAGATGAAAATCCGGTTTTATGATAATTATTCCGAAGCTGTGTGGATTTAGTGAGTTGTTAAAGTGGAAATCGAGTCATTGCTAGAGGTAGTAAGACTGTCACCCGGTTTTCATTGCGATCCCACAGTATATCATTGAACGCGGAAGAGCCGTAATTATCCCGCCAATGCAAATGTGAGTTAGTGACTTAAGTGTCATTGCAGAGTGCTATTGCTAAACGTTGGTGTCACCAAAAACTCTTCATTCCAGCTAGAATGATATTTAATGAGCTGCTTATTCTAATTCTTTACATGCTTTACCTTAAAACACCTCTCCGGCCTAATCCTCACAAATAAACATCTGTTTGTCCAATCATTTTGCAGGTTTTTTTAGCATGATCAAGTGCATGCAGGAATCTTTGATTTTGATCTCAGCGCCTCAATGGAGGATGTCCTCCCACAGGAAAGAAAAATCACCAGTGAAATCTCATTAACATGTCATTAGCCTGTCCTAGACAGTAATGAGATTAAATGCCTAAATCTCCTGCTCCTTACGTTATTCTCCCGAGAAAAAAACCTGAGCGAAAGTGTCCGCGCTTTCTCTAGAGGTTTCAGTCTTAAACTCAACTCAAGACAAGCAAACAAGCTTAATTTCCACATTTCAATGAAAGTGACAGTTCACTAAAAATAAAAAAGATTTCATTATCTACTCGCCATATTGTCCTTTGAAACCCATATTGCTTTCTTCCACAAACCTGAAAAGCAGATATTTTGAAGAAAGTTGTGGCACCTATATATTTGTATTGTACACATAAGCAATGCAAGTGAATGGGTGTGGGATACAAACATTTCTCAAAGTATCTTCTTTAATGTGCAAATGGGGTCATTTCTGGGTGAAATATCACTTTAAGGAAAAAGAACCCAACACAACATACTATAGGTCTCCAATCATTCTTTGCGCATCTGAGCTTATAATAATTGCCAGCCCATTCAACATATATTCAGGTGTCTAAAATATGGGTGCACATGAAAATCATATATCCATGCGACTGTCTGATAATTTAACTATGAGTTAAACATGCATCAAATAACGCAGAACCGCATCTGTAATGACTTGGGTTCATTTTTTTGTGCAATGAAGCGGAATGTTTCATGTGTTGAACCCCCATCCTCACATCTTTGTTGGCCTGGCCGATCGCCACTATCATTACACCGTGGCTACATCATAAAAACCCAAACCTATTCGCTGGTAGCACACATTGAAGGTGCTGTTAAAGCAGACATTACAGCCATTTCTATTCCATGAAAAGCACCATGTAATCACATATCAAGACCTAGTGTACAGAATATAACATGCGTGGTCTGTTCTAAAACCTATAGAGCTGGTCTGGAAAGCTCTTCTTATGTAGCGACTCCACATACGCCGCAAATAAGATTCGACTTTGATACAGAGCACATACGGCGGATGCCCTTAGAAAAGAAAGTTAACATGAAAAAACTCTATAGTTGAATGAATAAGGGATGAATTGTATTCAACTTAATGAAAATACAACAGGTTCGTGTGGCTCCGAGGAATGAGAAGGTTCCCATGAGCCACGCATGTAATTCAGCGTGCAGATGTGTGTCAGAGGAACGTGAAAGATGCAACAAGCACACATCCGTCCTCGGAGGTGAACTCGATTTCACGGGTTACTGAGAGAACTGAGGTCTAGTCTTTGAGGTGTGTGTTCTGTCCCAGCTTTATTAAAGCATTTCTGTTTTCAGTCCATTCAGAAACTGTGTTTACTGTTGCGGACAGGCCCGGGTCCCTGTCTCTACCCAGAGCGGCTGAAGGGTCCGCATCAAAGATAGACCTCATACAGTAAATAAATAAAGTATAATCCATTCCTCTATTTCATATATCATGAGCATACTAAAGAAAAACTTCTGCGTTTAATTAACAAACAAATCCATAATTTGGTATGGATTTAGGAAATTAGGTTTAGGAGGAGATGGGATGTGTCCTTGTAAACCATGTTTACAGTGTTATTTTATTTTTACATATTTGTTCTCATTAATCATATATTCAACCCCCACTTAGTGTTTAACAAGCCATCTATATAGGAGTTTATACCACTGGGGCAGTTTACAATATTCAATGAAATATAACCTTAAAGGTTCAGTTTGTGAAATCTAGTGGTGTCTTGTGGTTAAGTTACAAACATGTTTTTGCTTCTTTTCCGAAGGAGGTAACATATTTACGACAGGAGAAACACTATGTACTATAGAGTTGCTTATATATTTAGGACAACTGTAAAAATTACTGCCGTGTTTTTTGTAAACAATGTTAAAAATTATTTAGCAGTTCATCTGTACTTCCCATCATGTCTTGAATCTGACAGCATGAATCAATTCGGCTAATTTCAGTTAAAAAAGAATCGTCCTTTAATTGAGTCTACTTTTAAGTAATATGTACTTAATTTTGACCAAATATTATATGCATATAATAAGATGATTAGTTGGTCTGGTAAGTTGTACTCTTATAATATTTATTATACATATTTTAATACATAATAAAAATACAATAAATATATGTTTATACTATTGCAATAGCTTTACAGTTATTTTTTCAGTGCACATCTGAAAATAGTTATCACATAGCATTTCTGTCTATAGATAGTCCTAAATATTACATATTGAACATTATCCCCATAAACAATCAAATAGACTTTTATCATTTTTGACATAGTTTATACTATTTCATTATTTACTGAAATATAATATGTGTCCTGTTATAAACTATATACAGCAACTACTTATTATTCTTTTTGGAGAAACAACAAACACAGGAAGCCGCATCAAACACTAACTTCTCACACGTACACACAGACACACACACACACACACACACACACACACACACACACACAGTCATATATCAGACATTTATCAATTCTCACGTGTGGATGACCAACCCCCCAGGAGCTTTTAATATTTAATGTAAAGATTAATCAGCCCTCTCATTATTTTAATTGTTCTTCCTTTATCCAGTCTGTCAGAGTTATAGATTACCCCCTGTAGACCCCACCAGCAGCTCCCTGGTTGGGGATTTATGAGTATTTTTGGATCAGTTAGCCTCTAGTCATATTTCACCATTTTCTGACGAGCCATTAAAATGTCCCAGGTAATTAAACAATGGGCATCAAGTTCAGGTCTTGCCTCTTTATAAGGCAAGGAGCATGCTGGGAAAAAACCTTGCTCGGGAAGATATATAGAATCGGCTTGACGGAAGCTGCTTGGAAATACAAGCTTGTTAGGTAACTAATAGAGCATCATGGGAAAGCGTAGAAGAAGGGCGGTGGGGGGGAAATTCATTAAAAACCCAGAGGAAAAATTTCGGGGTATTTTAAAAGGCGTAATGGAGTTGACAGGTATTTCAGTTTAAATCATAACTTTCTTTTGTGTTCATTAGGACATCTAATACAGGTTTAAACTTGCATATTGCGTTCAATGAACAACATAATACGATTTTGGTATCTGAGCACATCTGAGCAAGTTTGACATATTTGGGACGAATGTGAGGAGCACCAGACTATTAAAACTATCAAAACATACAAGCAGTGATTAAACCAGCTGATGTTGGCAAGTGTCTTTACTGCTGGTTGGAAGTATCACGGCCGTAGCCAACCAATCGAGTGTTGGATCGCCGTCTGCACCCCCATTGGTAAACGGCAGATTGCGTCGTTGCTTATTTATCGCCGTTGATCACATTGCCAGATCTAATATAAATTAAATGACTTTCATTCCAATTGCTCTGAACTCTAACTTGTTCTTCGTTTAACTCCTATGTATATGTCATATCCCAATGTAAATATTTCCTTTTTTAAGACTTTTTTTGGTTCGCCGTGTTGCTGTACGACACCAGTGGCTACCCTGCGGTGATTGAGTGGGTTCTGATGGAGAGGGAGTCGGAAGTGATAAATGCCAGCCCTTCGGCCATGAAAACACATAGGAGGGGTCGGGTCTCAGGTGACCTCCGTTCATTTTCGTGGCTCCTGTCTGGGTGAAGCTTTTCGTGGGCAAGGTGGCTGGAGTGGCCGATTACATAATCCTATTTTAGGTAGGCTCCATCCATCACCTGGCTTTCATTTTCATTGGAGCTAAATTGCGCGAGTGCCTGTAGTGGAAATTAATTTCAGCAGTACGGCATATCTGTTTAGTTTGCAGAAAGCAAAAGCACTGTGGAGAATGGAGAGCGAGAGGGATGTGTATAGCCAAAGAGAGAGAGGGAGAGGATGAAAGACCCTTCCCGAGCTCTGTCCAGTGAGGGTCCGATGGTGATGCATGGTTATGGACCATCTGCACTCAGAGGCGATAAATTTATGATTATGGTGAGAGAGCTAAAAGGCTGTCCATTACTGTAACGTAGTGGCCTCAGTAGAGAGTCTCTCATCAGGCCCAGCTGAGAATCAGCAGTAAAACTGGACAAGGCATCTAATATGAAGCAACTTTACATGCCAACAGCAGGTGTCAGTCAATGGGCTGCTGACAGTTGTTCAGCTACTAAAGCCGTATCGCTTGCTCGCTCACTCACTCACTTTTGACTGTGGATGAGATGTCAGGGCCTGAATGTGTTTGGACATGAGTGTGCGTGCTGTGACAGACAGGAAAATGGCTATGAGATCTCTTGGGAAAACATGGAATTAAATGGAGAGCAAATCAATGAGTTTTAGATTTAGAGATGGGAAAAACTCATTTGATTTAAAACCTCTACATGACACATTTGACTGTAAACCACAAAAGAAGACATTTTAGGAAATGTCTTGGTGGTTTTGTGTCCATAAATTGAAAGTCAATGGGGACCAATTTTCAACATAAACTTGTTGTGTTCTAAAGAAGAAAGAAGTGAATATAGGTATGGGATGACATTAGGGTAGATAAATTATGTATTATGATACTATAAGGCTCCTGTTTCAATACAATAGACCCACAGGTCTTATCTAGAGATGCAAATGTGCTTTGAGAATTTAAAATCAATTCTCATCTGCTTCCTCCAAGACTAAATGTCTTTTTATATACAAATGACTAGTATTACAATATAGTCTTATTGTATGTCAACAACTGTCTGTTTCAAAGGTACAGTTAACCCAAAAATGATAAGCCATTTTTTAAATGTTGGTAAGCAAAAACCAATCATACACATGCCTTCTATTTTATCTACACAAAACCAGTGCATGTCAGTGGTACAAATTGTTTTCTGTTTACACCTTGACATTCTTCAAAATAACTTATTTTGTGTTATGCACAATAAAAGTTAATTGTAGTTAAAAACTACAAAAGGTTAAGTAAATGATAACATAATATTTTTGTGTACTTTAACAATTATTTCTCCTTAAAACAAAACTGATGCTTAAATGAGACAAAACGGAGACCTCCATTAAGTGTCTGAGCAATATCTGAGCAATAAGCGTTCCTCTGTCAGGGGTGGCACTAGAACAGAGAGCCTGACTGTAGCTGTAAGATGATTGGTGCACATGAAACAGGCTCATTTTGCTGACATTGGCAGAAAGACAATGAACAAAAGATGCATTCTCACTTCAGATCGCTGTCGCGATATTGATTCTTAAAAAGCAACGTTGTCCAAATGGCTCGTGAGGCTTTTGTGCTCTGACATCTACGTGGTGCACGGTCGGTTCTATTAGTTTTAGTGTCTTGGCCAAGCTGCTGCCACTGCATTCGCCGTTTCAACATGTCTGCAAAAACACAATCACTCCTATAATACCGCTGAGTCGGAAGGCCACGTGCACTGACCACAGACACAAACTATCAGCTTGAGGTTGTCTGGGTAACCAAAATGGCATTCCGGAGGTGATCGAGAGTTTAAACTCGTAGCAGGGTTCGGTGGATTTTTATCGAGGGTCTTTGTTGACATGTTCGACAGGGTGAAAATAAGGACACCCAGCTTTCCTGGGCCGAGATAAGAGGAAGAACTGCTTAGATGAACTTGAAAAGATGTGTTCCCACTAATGCTTCTCGCAAGCCCACAGATCTACTTCTGATCCCATCTCCGATTAAATCAACACATGCAAAACATCCCCAACAAGTTAAACAAGTCGCCGGTTTTCCCATGAGATGCAAACATCCTGTGCCAAAACTGATGAAAATATTCAGGGAAAATTTACTTTGCAGCTTGTTAATTGCGTTGTTTATTTGCACATTCCATCTGCAATGCTTTGGCGCAGGTTAACAAGAACCTGAAAGCAAGATTGTCCAGAAATTGTCCAGTTACAATCTTTAAAAGAAGTCACAAAATAACTTTACAGTAATGCCATAGAAAAATATTTTTAAAGGGACAGATCACCCAAAAATGAAAATCCTGTAATCATTTATTAAGTGTCTTGTTATTTCAAACCTGTATGACTTTCCCGGAGAACACAACACAAGTTATATTTTAATAACTGTTAGCATCCGATTCTTACACTTTACCTAGTCTTACACTGTTTTTGTGTCGATACAATTGAAGTGAATGGGGACTGCTTATGTTCAAGTCTCCTTTACCATCTGCTCAAGGTTCCTTATAAAAATATTTCTGTGTTACTATTTTTCTGAAAAAATAAATAAAAACTACATCTGTACAAACTGTTTGTTTTGAAGGTTTTGGTACCATTCGGCTCAAAAAAGAGTTGGTTTCTTAGTAGTGTAAATTAGTCTTCCTTATCATTTGATGAATTATTGGTGTCGTCATCACTAAAAATATACACAAACATTTCTTTTAAATACAATTTCGCCAACCATCTGCTATAGATGGATGTTAATCTCGCAGGGCAATTAGCTCTTAGTTTAAGGAAAACAATACGTAACTAAGCAAACCTCATTTCTTTAGAAAAAGTAATGAAAAATACTCAAATAACGTAAAGCAAATTTGCGCCATTTGTGTTGGTGATTTCTGATCTTTTTAATGGAATCAAAAGAAAAGCTCCGTGTCAACAAATATACATTACCCTAAAAATCGAACACTGGCTTTCAAAGGCCTTTGTAGAATAGCGGCTTTGTGTTGGAAATGAAGCTCTAACTTCCTGTCATCTGAAAATGTTGCTGGCATGCTTACAGTATTTTAGGGGTAATTTGTTTACAGAACCGAATGTGTGGTCTAAGCTAAATAATTAATGATTCTTTTCCTCTAGTAATTGGTTTTGCTCAACCGCCAAATAACAATCTAATGTGAGCTGCCTTTCAAAAGCACAAGTCTAATTTCAGGCATTTGTGGCAAATCTGTCAGTTATAGGCTTAACACATGCATTACAAACTCACACGGGGACCGGCTACAATGCCGAGTAATTAATTTCACAATTAAAAGAACATTGAAAAATCTATACATTTCCAGAAAACCCAAAATTTGAATCCATATACTTTTGACCCATTTAAAACCTTTATTGTTTCTTTACTGATGTTTACTTACTCTTTAAATGCTTCGCTAAGGGAAAAATAATCATGTTACGTTCAAAAAACGATTTGTCGGTTGATGCCAGTTATGTTTTAGATACTTCCCTAGAAGAAAAGCGAATAACTTCAAAACATACTGTGAATCACACCAGGAAAGGTATTAAAGAATAAAAGTAAAATGTGCGAGTCCCTATGGATATTGTACATGTGTATATTCGTAGAAAACCTAAAAGCACATACAGGAGAAAACATCATGAACCTTGCCTATTTAAAGTTTACCAAAAAATCATATTTTATCAACCGATATCTTACATTTTCTACAAAAAAAATATATGCTGTATAAGACACACATTTCCTATAGAATAAATTCCACACATACATTCCACATTTTAACACATAGTACCTCTTAAATTCCCAAACTGAGACCACATATTTTCTATACATTTTACACATAGCACATTAACATTCCACCAATTTGTGACACATTCCTACACAACGTTTCCAAACATTCATCCTAAAGCATGCACATCTCATTCCACATATTTCTATACAATTTACAAATGTAATTTTCCTTTACATCCCACACACTTTTACGTACATTTTATAAATGGCTTATACATACCTCACATAGCACACAATTTCATAAAAATAACTCACAAATGTTCTATACTTTTCCCCACATCTTATATCCAATAAATATGGGCATATACCGAATCCTAAACTGTCTAAAGACTCTTCAATACTTGAGCACCATGAAAAAAAGATATGGCCGAGTAAATAGAGATCGAAGTGTCACTAGCTGAACTATTCTCTTAAAGTGGACCTCATAAAGATTTCAGGATGTAATTTAAAATTTAAGGGGACTGGGGAACCCACCAAATTGGTAAATGTGTAATGCAGACCAGCACCTTTTCTTGCTTTTTGGAAAGCCTTCAGAGGGCGTCTTTAGATGAAATAAACCTGAAGTGGTTGGGGGAGAGATGTCATTTGGGTCGGTTTCAGCAGTTAACTCTTTTCTCTTTGGTCTGCACCAGAGGAAGTGCTGAAGTCAGCAGAGGTCCTGTTGTTTGAGTGAGCCTTTCAGATAAATCAATACACCCTCTTTCATCCACTTTTTGATGCATTCGTCCCTTCTGCTCTCCACGCTCTGAAATGGAGGTATAGGACATCGAGACAGAGAGATGTTTTTGCTAAGCTGAAAGGCAGAGGGTGGCCTGACAGCTGCGGTGCCGGATAACCAGTGTCCAATCGGCTCCCGGCAAGTGACGGCGTCCATCATGGGTGCAGGCATGAGCGACCATGGTATTGATTCGGGACAGGTGAGGTATGCACCGCTGATTTGAAGAGCGGCTGGGTTCGCTGCCGATGGCGGTCGTGCTAAATGAAATGCATCACATCAGTGCCTGCACCTTAATTACGCCTGTCACTCAAAAGAGTTCTGGGTTATCTGGAAGCTGTCTCTTCATGGGCCAAAGAATAGTCTGTCTAGTTGAGGGTGGACAAAACGGCCACAGCTCACTCCCCAGGATCGCCGGATTATTTCTGGTTGAGGGTCCTTTCACAAAACCAGCTTTAGGTACGGAAAACTGTGTTATGTTATACACAGATTAATATAATATTATTGTAGGGTACATGTTTTTTTTAAGGGTTGTTAATGCTAAAAACAATACTGAGATCGTATTCTGAGTGGTATTGTATATGTAGGGTCGATTTCTTGGGTCAAAGTTTATAGTGTGCAAATGCAATGTATCCATTTCCGTCGGTGTATGACTTACTGTACTTTCTTTTCAGAACACAAAATAAGATATTTTAAAAAACGATTGGTAAACAAATAACAATTGCAGCCCATAGAATGCAAGTCCATAGCTGCCATTGATTTTGGTTACCCACATTCTTCAAAATATCTTCATTTTAATTCTGTAGAAGAAAGTCATACTGTATAGGTTAATGTAGATAAACATCAAATATAATATGAGCATTTCCATTACCGAATGACCATGCTTTCTTTTGCATAACACAAGAGAAGGTTTTTGGAAGAATGTTGGTAAACAACTGATTACGGCATCCATTCACTTCAATTACATGAAATATAATGAATGTAAGTTAGTCTGTACCCCTCTTTTTGTTGACCAACATTCTTTAAAATAACTTATTTTTAATAATGACAGAAATTCTTTTTTATTAACTCTTTTGACAAACAACAAATTACTTTGGAAATATAGATGTGTATAAATTCAAAGACCCTGAAACGATTTCAAAATGCTAAAAGTCATTTTGCAAACCTTCTATTGGGTAATTCATATTGAAACACGTCTCTGAATAAAGTGTTTCAACAGATGTTTTTGTAAATGTTTGTTTTGTTAATACTATTGCATTATACCACCCATAAGGGTCACCGTAAGAGGATGACTACGGCCTAAACCAGCAAGTTTATACGGCAAACACTCCCAAGTTTCAAAAGTATCTTGTCAGCTTGAAATAAAGTGGGAAGCAAGAGCCAAATCAACACAAATACAACCTATAAAAACACGCTGGCAAACCATAAACACATGCTAGAAAAGACTATTTTCTCTAACCATTAGAGATGGCGAATATTTCACTTTCCTCTGAGAGAGATAGATGTAAATTTGGCATTGGGGCATAAACAAAGCAGTATGGAGAACAAACTCTTTACATTCCTCCCCCAGTTCCCCCTTTTCTCTTTAATAAACGAGTCCCTTTGATGGAAAGAAAGCGGCGTTATGTGAAAACGCAACACGAGGATAACTGCTCGTGCGGAGGAGGGAATTTGCTTTAAATGGAAGTAAATCAAGCACGCTGCTCTTTTCAACCTTTTTGTGGGGATATTGGCTGCCTGCTGACTCTCCCGACTCCCCGCCACAGGGTAGGAGAATTGTATGTTCAATTCTGCAGTCCGCGCATCGCTTGGCCGGGGGTGTTAACGCTGTCAGGGCACATGAGCCTCCGGACTATCCGTTTCCCCATTCCCCTTCATTCTCATCAAATTGCTTGTTTTATTTATATCAAATGATACCCGGATCCCAGGGCTCCCTCGGCCGGCTGATAACACCCCCCTCATCTCCTCCCCCCGACAGCCCCTTCCCCCCCGATACATCCTATGAAATGTATTGCTCGCTCATTGTAAATAAAACATAAAGCTTTCTCCGAGCTCCTCCCTTGAGCCAGCTATATTTCTATTTTTGCAAGGAGCAGCAAACCTTATACAGCAGCCTTGCCACATCACTGCAAGCCAAGACTAACTTTATATGTCTCAGATATTGAAAAGGCAACTTTAAAAGCACTATTGTCCCTGATGTAGATATTACAAAATGCAGCTTGCAACTCTATGAGTTCTTTTTTATAAGCATATCAATCATGTATTTTCTCTCTGTCTTTCATAAACATGAAGCTCTCTTGCTTTTTCTTTACAGAGGCCAAGTGTCACTTTTGCTCTGTTGGTGATGGAGCGGGAACAGTAGCCTCATCTAAAAACTAATACACTATGGGGTTTAAAATCTAAGACCATTCTTTTGATTGAAATGTCATAATGAATTGTACTTTACCAATATAGATTATGAATAATATAAGATTTAAGTTTCGGAAAAAGGGATTCAAGTGTTTTCTGTATTTTTTCCCTAATTTTCTCTGTGTTTATTCAATGACAGCATTTGAAATACAGGATGCTGTGTTAACAACCACCTGATGATCCATGTTCTTCCAGTTTTAGGCCATATGTTTGCTTTAGTAAAAATAAGAAAATCTGACCCTTTATCATACAATAATGCAGAATCATTGTACCAAATTTCATATATCAAAAAAATTTACTTGGAATAAATTCTCCAGAATAATACCGATATCATACATTTTTAATCACACATCCAAAACTATTCCACGCAACTCAAAAAAAGCGCATCTAGCCAATTGCAATGACAATATAAAATGGGTGTTGATATGTTGTGTAAAGATGAAAAGCAAAAAAGATGCAAGACCATTGAGATATATAGATGTATGAATACTAGATGTCAATCATCTCACAATAGGGCTGTCACAATATCAGATTTCCACTACATGATTGACGTGAAAAGAATTTATGAAAAAAATCATAATTTGATCATCTTCTTGTCCTTTCAAACCTATGAGGTTCTGTCTTCTGTAGAAGAAAAAAGAAGATATTTTGATTCATGTTGGTAACCGAACAATGGCGGTACCTCTTCCCTTGTATTCATTCAATTATTATTTTTTGATTATCAACAATCTTTAAAACCTTTTTGTGTTCTGCAGACAAAAATAAAGTTAGAAGTGAACTAATGGTAATGGTCAACATCTTTAGTTGTGAGAAAGTTCGTAGCCTTGTGGCTTTTAAGGCAAATGATACATTTATTTAAAACATTAATTGATGATATTATTAAGTCATACAGGTTTGAAATAACATGAGGATGAGTTAATAATGACAAATTTATTTTTTTAATGCCATTATAATAATTCACAGTTAATCCGAAAATATGTAGTGTGGATACAAAATTGATAATAAAGTTATTAAATATCACTTTTCTTGCCAATATCAATATTATAATGTATAAAATAAAATGTATAATATAAAAAGGAGTTTTGTCAACAAAAAAAACATTATTAAAACGTGTGTTTTTGAGTTTTTCAAAATTTAAAATCAATCTCCCTACACTCATTTGAGTGTAATTCATTGGAAGATAAGAAAAGAACACCAAATGAAGAACCCTTTTAATTATTTACTTATGAAATAAATCAATATACTTCAAAAATCTTGTTATTGTATCTTTTTTGGCCAATAATCACACACTGAAAATCTGCTTTTATATCCGAACAGCAATCAACACATACGACCCCCAAAAGCTGCCACCATTCAGCATCATAAACCCACACACACTTGCACACAGAACACACACATGTTGCCTCTGTCTGTGACTGCCTTTAGAACATATATTTCAAGATGAAAGTCTACAGGCATTCCGATGTCGTTGCAAATGTGTTATATCCCTAGTAACCATTCATGGATAAATGCTCTTTTTCGGCTGAAAGCGGGAGAATTTGAATAGTGCATCTTTCCAACTCGTTTCATGGAGAGCTCAAACCCACCTCGGGGTAGCGAAACACCTCTCATCTCCAGCTGTCGACATCGAAGGGGTAATGTTGATTGATGGAGAAGGAGAGGGCTATACCGACACGCGATGCGGTCGGATGGGAGAGCGTCGAATGGCTAACTCTAAACTTGACTCACTCCGTCATAAAGCCCATATAATTGTATCATGGACATGACACTGTCGTAATCATCCGTGGCAGTTTATGTCAGCTGGTGACAAATGACGACGATTTACCAACGGGGTTAAGCCACGCAGAGGACAGACACGGTCAGGGGATTATGATTTAGCATGGAGGTTCAGCAATGCAATGAAGACCCATGATTCACCAGGGTGGGACAAAGCCAGAAAGAGGGCATCTTTGATTCACTAGAGCTACATGCCAATGAGCGAACATTACTCACCGATGGGTCTGGCTTGACATCAATGAGCTTGATAAAATGATACAGAACAAAAATGAACTGGGTAATTATGTGGCATTGCCTCCGGCACCCGGCAGAACCTGCCACGATTTTCCCCGACGTTTCGGACGCCTGACGGATCTCTCCGCAAAAAAGTCACTAAATGTCAGTCTCGGTGGAACTGTTCTATTCTAATTTGTCATTGCAAACATCAATCAATGATGTATGTACGGTTTTGGGGATGTGAGTATTTACACCCTAACCTTTGACTCGGCCGGTGGTGTGTAGCCAGGAGGGAGTACTTCACTCCTCAAACTAATGAGCTATTGATTTGTGTGAGATAGCCTGGAGAAACCGAGATGTGTAGGAGAGGTGAAGATCTGGTTTATGTGTGACCGAGTAGGAAATCTTTCTCTATATCCGCTATATGATACCGTCCCCTTTATGTATTTATGCACCCCAAACGTTATAAGGCAAATGATTTATCTTTGACAAACACATTCACTGTCAGTCACTGTCACAGATGTTCAGAAAACTGCGTCTTGAAGGAAAGTCTCACTTAGCAAGTATTGTGTCCCTTTAACTATGCTCCTCCATACATTATCCGACATATTGCATGTCAGCAGCCGCGCACATAAAAGTTGATTTTTTTAGAGTTCGATGTCCAGAAATGCAACAGAAGCAAAGTTCTTTGGAAAGGCAGGCACTTTTGTTGTTTTATGGTCCAATTTTACTATCTAATGTAATAAATGAGAGCATTAACTCTACTGTCTATATAAATAGTGCATGTGTACGTGTTAATGTGTGAGGATGTGTATGGCTTTTAGTGCTGCTATACTGTGTGCCAAAGTGTTTGCTTGTTTGTGACTGTACACACATACACACACACAAAAACACTTTCTCTCTCTCTCTCTTTATATTCCCAACATTACAGTGTTGTTGTGCATCGTGTTTTTTTCCCTTCCCTGTGAAAATGAATCAATGGATGTGCCAAAATCTGAAAGTTAATACCTGATGAATTAATATTGTATGGCTTCATAACCACTATCCCTGCCTGTGGGTCAAAGCCAAGACTAGAGGAACACACAATGATTTATTTGCTTGCGGTGTAATTTTGTGCAAACATACATTATTGCTCTAAAAACAAATGATTGCACGGTCAAGAAGCGGGGTAGAAAAAGTGGCACTGTTACCGGAGCTGAGCCTCTGAAGTGCTCATTATAGGTACAGATGTTCCCTAGGGGGTCTTCGTAACGTGTACATTTGCATTGCTGTGATTTAACATGTACTTTTACATCAAGGAAAATATTGCTCATTTCTTTGTGCGTTTTTACATTTTCTTCGCTGCAATTGTTGCATGTTCTCCATGCAGTCGTGGATGCCAGATGATGGTTTAGCATGGGATTTAAGTCTGAAAGCATTGTATCCTGGATAAACTGATACCGGAGTCGTCGCATTAGAAACGGATGTCGCTTTAGTTCAGTCATTCGGCTTAAAGCGAATCAGCAATTTGTGTTGAAAACCCCTCTTTCCTCTCATAAGGGAGACGGCTTATCTTGGTTTACAGGATCTGTGTAACATAAGCTACCTTTTATCACTCTTATATCCTGTGACTGTCTACAAGCAGTGCTTGCACATAAATAAATGAATAAACATTATCTGTGTCCATATCTGTGCCTATGGTAAAAAACTCTTACAGTGTAATGTTGCATTTAAAAACGCAGAAAAAGACCATCAGTTATCATTTTTGATTTTTCTGAATTCACTATTTCTAGGTATGTATTAAGGTGAAATTTTTGTTTTTGTTTTTCTAACAAGGTTTTAAAACATATTTTTTCAATTCATATACAGTTTTAGGCCATACAAGGTGAATATTTCACATGTATTTAGGGAAAGTCACCTCCACTTTTCATGTAACTTTTCATACTGTCAGTATTTTACAGTGCAATTGCATGTCTCCTGTAATTTTGTAAAATTTCCCTTGACTAAAATGGTCAAAATGCTATCGTAATATTTGTTAAGAACTCAAGAAATGCAGATTCAGTTGAAATTTAGAATGGTCTCTAAAGTTTTTGCATGGATGAACAATACTGGTCATAAGTTTGGGAACATTTACTCATTATGCATTCAAATTGTTTGAATAATACACATTTTGGAATAATATTAAACGTATGAAAATTATAAAAAAAGGGAATTACAGGAATTGAGTTATAAAAAAAAATATCATATGTTATATTTGATCATCTTCATTCATCTTCTATTGACTAGAATTTGCACAAATGTTTTCTTGTCATTTTCTAATGCAGCCTCTTAAGTTCTCGCCCTTAGACGCTTTTATAGAACTTTAAAGGCGTTCGCATCTATTCTATGCCCTGTACTTTCTTCAATATTCAGCCAAAGTTCTACATTTCGAAAAATAAATGTTATTTTTTAAAAAGAAATAATGTTTTCCTCAGAAAAAAAAGTATGTTTGTCAAATTATATTTTTATCTATTAAAGTAGTTTAGACACTTATGCATACACCTTCAGTTCAAAAGTTTTTTTTAATAATGATTAATATTTCACTTATTAGTCCCCAACATTTTTGTGTACAAAAAACGATTTATATAAATAACTTGCATTACGTATAACAATGTATGTGTTTTGCATATAAAAAATTGCTGATCAGTAATAAGAATAATGGCCCCAAATCAGGATTTATGCACTGAACAACATTACTATTAAACAAAGCTAGAAGTGATAAATCATGTGTGACATCGGTGGTAAAATACTACAATTATGGTGAAATATAATAATGAAACCAGATGCACTAATCTAGTGCAAGCTTAACAAATACTAAGATGTGCATAACCATTTAAACATTAAGCATTTGCTCTCTATCAATGAGCTTTTGATTTAATTATAAAAGAATAAGAGCTGTGCATCTGAAGGCACATACAGTATGTGTATGCAAACAATAACAGCAATAAAATGATTTGTTTGTTTAAGGCATAATTGCTTTGGGGTTTGACTTCTTCCTATCCATTACATTTTAATAACATAATATAACGCCATCTCTTTGAGATGCGGAAAACTCCCTCTATTGATCATCATCAAGGGTACAAAAATATAAATTGAATAATAAATTTTGTAAAGTGTAGCAGTTTTGAGCAGCTAATGATTTGGGTGAAACAAATATCCGATTGACTTCCCGCGTGGCGTAAACAATGTCAGAATCCATCAAATAGCCGCACAGAATGACTTTTGCATAGGAACTAAGAGTAACTCACCATGAAATGTCTCTTTTTACTTATTTCCCTTACACGGTTTTCAGTAATGTTTGGCTCAGAGTAACATTATTCACCCGGTCTCACCTGACCCTGCCTGGCCAAAGGGGAGTTAGAACATGAGGCCTGGCTACTTATCATTTCAAAGCCACATATATTCATATCCTCATTTCTGTATATATCAGCAGTAGAGACCTCCAGTTCCTGTTCTCAAAGCCAGACCCGCATCTTTGAAGTTTCACCGTCAGAGGCACAAGCCACGACAGCATTCAGCGCTGTAATTTTTCAATCATCCGAGAGAAATTTTGCATAACCTAAAGAATATCCTTCGGTGCCATGTGTTTTAAAGCTTTTAGGCCACATTGGCAAAATAGTGTAAAGTTCACTCATGGATTGTGTCAAACTGCTATGGATGCGACTCAAGTTTGAATTCAACCCCTTGAAAATAAATATTACACCTTAATATGAATTACTGGTACAATAACAGTGAAAATATTTCATGGCTTAGTAAATAACACAGAAATAAACGGTTATACTAACCGATATAAATATAAAAAAAAAAAAAAAAAAAAAAATTGATTCAAAATCGAGTTCCAAATGCAGTTAATTTCTTTCAAATATTTGTATTTTTTATTTAAGACATATATTTGTAATATACATCTAATAGTTTTTAGTACATTGTTTCCTGAAAAATCACAGGAAAATATTTTGAATGCATAAAAAGATTTTTATATATAATTATAATGTTAGTTAAAATAGATAGCTCTGTCATGATTTTTAACCTGTATGACAATAGAAAATATGTTGAAGAATGTTGGCAAATGAAAGACAGCGGTATCCATTGACATGCACTGGTTTTGTGTCAATACAATAGAAGTGAATGGGTTACCAAAACCCTTTTAAAATATCGTTATTTTTTGTTCTGCAAAAGAAAAAGGTTTGATGACAAGAGGCTCAGTAAAGATGACATAATTTTCATTTTAGGTATAGTAATACAAAACCATCATAAACATATTCAAAAACGTTCTTCAAGATTTCACTTAGTTATTGTACAAACCTTATTTGCCAATTTTCATAAAAACACAATTCGTGCCACTCTTGCGAAAGTCACAAGGTTATTGAAAAAGAAATAACGCATTAATCTGGCAGGAGAACAAAATGATGAGATGCCTTCGGTCCAAAACTTCCAAGACGATCAGCAGTTAAACAAAAGTAGGGGCCTGGGAATTGGACCCTAAATGATTCTGTAGGGGGTGTACAAAATTCCTTCGACTTGACTTTGCATGGGGCTTTGCACTGCTGATTTCGGAAGCACTCCCAGTTCTACACTTTGTTATTTAAATGCTCGTCTTCGTCTCACCTTTGAAAGTGGAAAGTGTGTGCGAGGCCTGGAGATCGAGGTTGCGCAATGGCATGAGCCTTCCAGAATGACCTTGGAAGTCGCTCAGCAGTGGCTTACCCTAGGTGACAAGGCCTTTCGCTGGCCTTTCGCTGCTAAGTTGGCATGGCCGCTGCCCCTGGCACAGGCAGAGCCCTAAGACTGGGCTTCGGTCCCACCAGAGCCCGATAATGATCTGACGGAAGGCTTTAGGCTGGCATTTATTTGGGATACAGTTAAGGAAAGTGATGGCTGCACAATCATTGACTGTGTCACTTGATAATAGCCCGAGGCAAAGGGGTTCGCTAAACCTCACAACAGTGATTCATTTGCTCCGTGTCCGCCCCGTTTACTATCCACCCGGCCTTTTTCCCCGATACCCGCCAAAAGATTTCCAATTTCACTCGGACAATGGCCTCAGAGAGCTGTAAAAGACCATCGATTTGGACCTTCTTGCAAATATTCAGTGAGGAGCATCTTTCAAGACATTTTAATGGATAAACCATTGAGCCTCGCTTGATTGTTTAACTAAGAAAGTATATCACCAAACGACATGGACCATTTTCACAGGGGCCTTCTGGGATATCGTCCACAAACAGTCAGAGATTGGAGAAGTGGAGATAAATGCTCAAAGATCTCTGTTTCAATGCTTAGGGGTGAAGAGATAGTAAGGGAAGAAGATCATTAGGAGTGGCATAGAAAAAAGTGCATGTGAATGCGACATTAAGGTCAGCACGGTGTGCCTTTATTTCCAAATCTGTGTTCACACTAATTAGGTTTGCAGGCAAAGCAGCCACTGAAGCACCACAACGGATAATAATGTCAACATCTGAAAACAAACAGTAACGATTTCCCCAAAGAACAGGAGGAATGGCGGAGAAAAGCGCACGGATACTTTAAATTGTCACAAACACTGTATGTCTCAAGCCATACCATTAAAGCAACCTTTTGGGAAATTATCTCCGACTGTCCAGGAGCACCAGGACAAGCTGGATATCAGTTAGAGAAGGGACTCGATTCGAGCTGTCTTAGTTAATATTGTTCTGCAGATGGACTTTTAATTGCCTTCTTCCGATGGTGTCTTCTTCGAGTCTTCACCCGGTGTGGTCGAAACCCTCTGGCTCCCGGGATTCTTCTGAACAGGAACGGACAGGGTTATTAGAAGGTAGAAGATTCTAGATTGGCCCTTGACTTGAAAGCATTTTAAAACCGGTTTCCTCCAGCGTGCGGCGCACCATAGGAAGGAATATAAAATCACAGGCTTTGCACTTGTAGAAACTCGCTGCGAGATTTCAAAGCAAATGCCGAGAAAGCTAAATGCTGAAGAAGACATAACTGTTTGTTTGTTTGTGTGTGCATCCTCCATATGTGTAGAGAATGAAGCAGTGAAGGAAGCCACCAATGCTTTGTGTGCCAGTGTTGTGGGGGATGAATCTGGCCATATGTCACGGCTCACTGTGAGAACAGCCTGCTTCTGCTGGGGCTGGAACTCTCGGCTAAACAATGCCATCTATTCCAGCTCTCTTCTCAACCCTGTGGGACTTGATGTCACCCTGTGCTGCCTGCTTCACAGCAGGGGTTGTGCCCAAACACACACAGGGGTACAAACACACAATTCCAACCACACACGGAGCACAAACAACCGTGCAATATAACACAGTTCATATTGTTGAGGTCACACTGGCTATTGGATCATCTAGATGGTGTTTCAATAAACACACGGATGTGCTTCAGGCCATGATGCTTTTTGTTGATATGCAATGGTCGGTTGGTTGGCAAATGCATTTATTTGCATATTTATAGGACGTTTGCTCAAAAATTTATATATTCTCATGTCATTCCTGTGCGACTTTCTTTCTTCTGTGGGACACAAAAAATATATTTTGAGAAATACAGTGGACGTCACTGGGGTCCCATATGGTTTGGTAAGCAACATTCTTCAAAATATCTACTTTTGTTTTTTTCAAATGGAAGAGTCAAACAGTTTCCGATGTGTTGACGGTGGTTACATAATGAACTATCTATAACGCAAAAGAAAATATTTTGAAGAATGTTGATAGCTCACACCCATTCACTTTGGTTTTAAGTCAATTCTAAAAAAAAAAACTTTCTTCAAAATATCTTCTTTTATGTTCTGCAAAAGAAAAAAGCTACCCAGGTTTGAAATGACCAGAGGGTCATTTACGTCAATGGGGTCCAATGTAGTTTGGTTACCAACATTTTTCAAAATATCTTTTTTGTACTTTGCAGATTAAAGATACACACAAGTTTAAAATCCCTTAAAGATGGCTTAATAATAAAACAAATCGGATGAACAATCCATTTATCACAAAAGAAGATATTTTGAAGATTGTAGGTTACTGGCATCTACTCGCTTGAATTAGTTTTGGTCCACACCATAGAAGGGACTGGATGTCACTTTTGTTTGAATAACAACATTTTTCAAAATATCTTCTTTGGTTTTCTCCAAAAGAAAGGAATTCATACAGGTTTGAAATGACAAGACAGTGAGCAAATTTCAGGGATTTTTCTTTCGGCTGAACTATCACTTAAACATTGATCGGCTGGGGTCAGATGTGATTAGAGAGTTGGACTTGTAAGCAGAAGGTTGTGGGTTCGGATCCCAGTGCCAACAGACAATGACTGAAGTGCCTTGAGCAAAGACAACTTCCCCCGCTTTTCTCTGTAGTTATAAATGCAGTTTAAATACAAGGCATCTACCAAATGAATAAAAATGTAAATGTAAACAACTGTCATAAAACTGTTGTTATAATCCAATCGTATTTTGCAAATCAGCTGGTTAGTTTAAACGAATGCTGTATAAAAAATCTCTAGAAGTAACTCAATGCATTTGAAAACAAAGTTAAAGTTTCCGTTTTAAGGTGCAAAATGCAAAACAAAAACAGCCTTTAGAATCAAGCTATAGATTCACTGAAGAATGACTGGGTTCTTTCTCACATTCACCCGCAAAATAAAATGTGATAGGACAGCTTGCGAGCGCACCACCCCTGAGCAGATGCAAGGCACGGTCGAGCAGCGTGAGCAATCGCCTTCACTGGACTGTTTCCCTCTCATTTGGGAATTCTGTCTCTATTCCCTTCCTTTCCCCCTCTGTCTGTTATTCGATTAAACAAACTGTACTGTTTCCATCTCATAACAAATTCTCCCGCATCCGACACCTCCTCCTCGCAGTCAGAAGGCACGGCTTAATGCTAGAGCTCCTTCCCACTGTGTTTCTGCACAATTAGCTCCACAGAAACTGGGGAACAGCAGCTGAGTTGGGGAACCAAGATGGATGATTGAAGTTGTGAAGGTGACGGGATGGCAAAAAAAGAGAAAAACAACATCAGCCATCAGCTCGCGAGCCTGGGAGGAAGTAATAGACCCTGTCAGCCGTAAAGCTTTTCCATAAAGGTGCGGGCCGCGGCTCCAGAAGGCCCGACGATATCCGCAGTTTCCCCTCAAACATAGTCAGTTTAATTACCCGGCAGGCCATCCATGTGTGAGCAAAGCCATTGTTAGAGACCGTATGACACGTGCAGAAATACATTTGGACTGATCGGAATCCGAAATCTGCTGACTCCAGACAACGCCCTTTGCGGTAGTGATAAAAGCCTATAAACTTGTAGAATAATGCCTTTGACCTGTTAAACAGGCCGATTAGTATTTCCTTCTTAGCAGAATTATGGAATCCAAAGTGACGAAATGAAACACAGAAGACCAATCCGGCTCTTTTCATTTTCTTGCAAAATATTGTATTCATTGAACTTTGTTCGGTAAAATGCTCTTAGGGTGCTGTCATAAAACAGATCATTTAAATCCAGCTGATATTTTATTTCCTCCGCGGGACGCACTTTCATCCTATTGTTTAATTCAAGAGACGTATTAGCATTTGTTAAGCCAATCTTTTAAAAAGTCTGTTTTAGAAAGTTAACTCGAGCACTGCGGATACCACCGGTGCTCAGTTTTATTTACGTTTCATTTCATTTCGTGCACTAATAAGTTGTTCCATAAATTCACTTTTTATCTCATTTCGCACAATTTGATTGTGTTTATTCGTTCTGCTGGAGAGGAACCAGCAGTTAATACACTGGATCACGGCACAACACTTTCAAATGATTACAGGAACACCAGGGATCATTTAAACAAAAGTGATTTGGGACGATGTATATGCTACAGCAGTTAAAACTATAAAACAAATTATTCCTCTGGTCCCTTTCGCTATTTTACTCCCTCTCTTCCTCCATCCACATCTTCTTTGATTTATAAAATAAACAATGTCTCTTCACAATCGTTCTTCATCTAAATAAAACAAAACGACATATTGCTAATAGAGTCCTTTGGAGACGGTATCAATAAGACTATCAAGACCAGCTCAGACCAGCTAAGGCCGTCGTTTGGGTATCTTCTTTCTTTTGGCATCTGCTTGCGTTTTATAATGATGATTTCAGCATAACGCTCATCGTCCTTCCTGCCCTCTGACACCGTCTCTCCTCCTCTCTAAGCCCATCAGGCCGCCCATGTGCCAACAGTGTTTAATTGCCGTGTCATAATGAAATCTAGTTTGATGAAGAACAATTCAGGCTCGGGCACCGCCTAATCAAATTAACCAAGTCCTTTTTGATTTTCAATTATCTCGTTCAGCCAAACGTTTCCTCCCTGGCCTGTATCGATGCTTCGCGGAGCGAGAACAAATCCAACTGACTATCACGCCGGACAGGTGATGGATTTAAAATTGTGACATCTGACCACACGGGACGTTGTTTATTTTAACAAGAATGTTTCTTCTTATTTTACTTATTTATAATATGTTAAGGAAATGTGAAGAATAATCAAAATCAATGAAGGAAAGCCTGCCACAATTAAAGAAAAACATGTAATGGCTAACGCTTACAGCCTAGCTTAAACGTGAGGCAAGAACGTATTTTAGAGTCTGTTTGGATGTCAGTGGTAGAGAAGCTTCATTAGACTAAATAAACAGCTTTTGTAAGGAAATTTAATTTTTTTGCAGATTTAGTAGAATGTTATTTAAGGATGTGAATCACAGCCACTGACCTCCCCGGCAGGTACTGGGTGTTACTCTTTTTTCAATTGCGAGTAATACAAATACTATTACAATCATAAAAAATCTCTGGTGTAAGCATCCCATGCCCATACTGTTTGCGCCATCTGCCATGTTGAAACCAAGATCTATCAAAATCAAGAGATTGGGTTTCTGTTCCCAACATTCTTCAAAATATCTTCCTTTGTTTTCTGCTGAAGAAACAAAGTCAAAATAGTTAAAAATTTCTAACAGGTTATTAAGAAAATATTTTTAAATATAATACGGAGAATTCTGATGATTAACGCCATTCATTGTTAAAACAAGTTAGACGCATGACATAGTATTTGTGTGCTTAATGTTAAGCCAAAGGCTTCGGAACGGATCTCTAATATTCAACCTATCACTTCATCAGTTATTTACTGTCCATTCTCGCGTACATCCCACCCACACACCAATCAGAGAGCACCGAAAAGCCCTGAAGAGCACAAGCATCGGCGTGTACATTCCAGGAGAAGTCCTCGTGGGGAGAGCGCAAGAACACTGCTCATGGTCCGCCTTTTCTGGAAACAGTTGTAAAGCTGTATCTCTCTTCTGTTAATGAGAGTAAACGTAATACTTTTCGGGGATGTAAAGCGCAATTCTACACTTCAGGTTCTCGGGACCAACATAAAATTAACAGAGACTGCCTGTTATACCCCTCATTCAATAAGTTAAAACTATAGCAGTGAAAGATTTGTAACTATGTAAACTACAATATCAATAAATGAATGTATACCCTGTGTAACCTTCCAAAGAAGCGTTTGCAAACATCAAGATATGTACTTGTTCATACACAGAAGTATGTCTTTTGCTAGCAGATGTGTTTCCTGTGTTTATTAGTAAATACTAACTATTTTTATTTTCATAGTGCTTTCTTTAAATGCCCATTGTTCCAAAGCTGGTTTACAGAAAATAGAAAAATAAAAGTTGCAGTCCGTCAACACTTTTTAACTACGCAACTTAGAGCTCATTGGCTTATATCCTCAACCAACAGCCTTGACGCTTTCTTATTAATTCTAAATGTTACTCCATTAACTCTCACATCATTTTCAATCTCTCCGAAATATTTGTGGAACCATTTAGTCGTCACTGTACAGAATTAAGAACATGATTTCCGTTTTAAAACTGTTATTAAAGAGATAGTTATAATAAATATCAATAATCCTTATTAAAAATAAACTAAAAATAAAATTCTTGCATGAATTTCTCACCCTCAAGTTGAACACAATTTAAAGTAATTAGAAAAAAGAAAAATAATTATTTTTACAGATTTGAGAGTAATTCATGACAGAATTTTCATTTTTGGGTTAACTATCCCTTTAAGCAAACTGTTTGTGTACCTAAAAATATCACAAGCAATAAATTGATAGATTACTTGTCCGGGATGCACAAGTGTGATCAAATATAGCATCTCTCATGACGGTCCACTACGAAAAAGGAAGCCATAAAAAAACACCTCTTTTTAGATTTCTCTCCTGCAACCACATAATAATTTAATATCAGGCCAACAATTATAATAACATTTCATCTGTTATGTAGTACGCCCTAACTTTTGTGTACTGTCCATTGACCTCGGCTAGGGCAACAGTGCCTCAGATGCTTTATGCATGGAAGGCTTTACCAAGTCCATCAAAGCAGACCTCTCCTGCAGAGATGATACACACTGCTTGAGGGATTACATCAGCTGGTCCCTACCTTAAGGCCAGCCAAAAGTTGGCCACAGCAAAACCCTGCCGTGTGTATGTCAGAGGCTGTAGAGAGCATCTCCACAGCCGCAGACAGCTTCATGGTTGCACAGGGCACGTACGTTTCATCGAGGTCTGCCGACAGAGAAGCGAGAATGACATGGAGAAATTGACATATTTCTCCGGTGTTGTCTCGCATTCGGCACTGGAGATCCTGCCTGTCATACTGGCCTCACCAAATAAAGCCTTTGTTGTTCAGACTCCTGCAGAGTTGGCACTCTTATGCAGGCGTTTTAAAGACGCGTGTCAAAAGAGCAGACGTCATTTTGACTTCCACCTGAGATTTCTGCACATTGCCTTCACTTGACATTTCTCCTTTCCTGATTCACCAATACTATTGTTGTCTTCCTTCCCACCCATGTCCACCCTGAGTATCTTTCTGCATCTCTCGAGGATGACATTGTCCTGATTCCTTCTAGTGTTCTTGGTCCCTGCTGTTTTCTGTCATCATGTTGTTCTCACCACGATGAAACGGCAGTCTTATGATCTGTAGCTTGCTATACATATCTCACAACACATATGCTGTTTTTCATGCTTCTCAGAGCGGTTTAGAGTTTGGGCGTGCTGTGTCCACCCTTCGTCTCGCATCTCAGGAGGGTAGTCTCAGTTTGTATTGCTTTAGGGAAAACAAATATTTTTCTTTAAGTGTAAGCATGTGTTTTAACTTGTAAAGTTAAACTTGTTCGACTTTATTTCTTCCATATAACCCAAAAGAAGATATTTTCAAAAAAATGTTGCTAATTGAAAAGCCACACTTTGACTTGGACTGGTTTTGTTCCCTTATAATTTCCTTACAATTAACATATTTTCATGTGTGTTCTGAAGAAGAAAGAAAGTCATGTAGGTTTAAAATGTCAAGAGCGTGAGTGAATGAGAATTTTACATTTTGCATAAACGCTCACTTTAAGACAACATCTATTGAAAAGAAGGCAAATAAAACGTATGTGTAGTAAATAAAAACGTATGTGTGCTTTGGTCTAAACCTTTTGTGTATATCTAATTGTTCATCATTAAAATCTTATATTTGCCAGGGACACTCCGTGACACCCTTAACAATTAAAAAAAAATCTGAATTACAATAGTGCATTTTCAAAAGTACTGCACTTAAGCACAAAATAAGATATTTTAAAGAATGTTGGTAACCACGTGACAGCTGTTCCCAACATACTCCCCTCATTTTGACACAAAACCACATAGTCATTTCTCTATATATCTTCTTTTCAGGGTGAATCCATTTAAATCACTCCAGAGACAAACCCGCTATTTGCCATCCACCTCTGTCAAAAGAGAAGGTTTATGAACCTTTCACCAGTTGCACATAATACTAAATTTTAGCCATGCATGAGGATGTCGGCATGTGGTCACGCCGTATCACAGAGCGAGTCAAACAGGAGCGCTTTAATGTGATGGAATCTCATGAAATAGGATGGCAACATGTTTTACAGCGCCTGCATAACTGTACGTAAATAAATCCACAAGTGTCTGCAGGGCAGGTCACCGGTTCGAGATGAGAATTCAGACCCGAGGAGCAGCGCCCGTATTCGCCCGTCTAGTCTTGGCCAAGGCCGCGGCAGATGCGCACGTGTGCATTTAGCTTGGCCCTGAGTTACGCTTTGTCATTGAGAACTGTTATTATCTCATACAAAGCTCAGCTGAATGTAAGTGAAAGCCTGGGGGTATGCATGGTGGGTGTGCGTCGCCGAGCGCAAAAGCCCGCGAAAAGCGTGGCATATTAACACTCTTAATCTTCTCCTGCATGTCGGTGAGGGACTGTTTCACGGTTATTACTTCTGTTCTTTAGGGGAAGATCTGCTCGGTGATGAGATGTAACAGCTAAGGTAAAACATTAGCCTGTAATGCATGGAAAATGGAGAACGGGAGGAAAGGAACCCTCTCTGACCTCCTGAATATTTCAGCTGCCCCTTTGGTTTAAATACCGTTAAGATCGCAGTGCGCCAGAAATGGCGGTGGATATGTGCCATTTTGCCGCACGTATGATCTCCCAGTGGACGAGATGCAATCTAAAGATACATTGATTTCATTACGTCGCGCACCATTTTATATTCCAGGCCGGAAGGTGGACATCAAAACTCTTTTAGTACTTTTTTATTACTTTTACTGTTGTTTTTGTGCCTGATAGCGAGCCATCTATCCTGTACGGATTGACAACGTTCGGTTCGCACTTTTAAGCACGTGACAGCTGAAGCATCTTTGAAGATGTTGTTTTTGTGCTTTGGTTGTACTTCACCTACCATGTGAACATACTTTGACATGCAACCAGCTGGCACGCGTCTTAATCCACTTGTTTGATGTTTTTCTTGTCTGTTGAAAAAGCAATTTTAATGGGAATTATGTCGGGAGTTTTAACTTTATCAGCAAATTGGAGAACAGTCAAACGCACGTCTTTTAAGCCTCAATTGTTTCGCCGTCGCCAACAAGAGCTCTTTCAGACATTTGTGTAATTTTCTCGGGTGACCTCTAGTGCAAACCCATCCCGGATTTAGGACACACATTCCCCCTCCTCTCCCTTTACATTGATCGGCCGTGACGGCCCCTTTGCGTACCATTATCCAGCCACAATAGAAACAGAGAAGACACAATCACACCTGCCAATCAATCCGAAGTAAATATTTGTGTTCTCTCCCCTCTCGGCAATTCTCCACGTGCAGGGTCTATGATCTTATTATGCTCACGACCTTTGAATGATATTGGCAGTGTCTGTGGACTCACCAGGGCTTGTACCTAAATCTCACTCGGTCTGTCGTGCACGCCTGTCAGATACAAAGCGGGTTATGGATGATGACAGAGCCTGTGCTCAATAGCCACACCGCAGCATGAAACATGCAAATAGGATGGGCCGAATATTTGAAACACACGAGAAAGTGGGTTGTGGTGTAATAACCTACGTTGGCGTAGATTTTGAGTGTCGACTAAGAAAACTTTTAACTTTTTAAAAAACTCTGTCGATATTTAGCCTCATGTCGTTCCAAACTAAATGACTTTCTTTATTTTTATGGCAGAATGTCCACAAAATGTGTTCTTTTCCAAAACAATGCAAGTAAATGGTGACTACAGCTGTCAAGCTAGATTTTCCTTGAATAACGACTTGAATTTCAGTCTGTTCCTGCAGAAAACCATCAAACGCCCTTTAAAAGTAAAAACAAAGTCCCTGGCTCATGCACTGCCTTTTAAAAAGATTTTTTACAGTTTGACAACAGACTCTGTTCCATATCACTCATTTCAGAAAAGCGAATTCTCAAAAAAAATCGTCGTACGGTTAAAATGAAGGCGAGTAAATAAAGCCAGCAGGTTTATTTTAGATGAACTGACCCTTTAAACCAGCGTTACGGCCCGAGCATTAAAAAGTTAACTCTGTTTTAGAGGCTTAACAGGCTTCTGGAGCTGGCTGATAATCAAAGAATTATAGAAGTTATTAAAGTCAAGACACAGGTGAGGAAACTGGCTGGACGCCACCTGATCGAGCCTGATAACGCTAGATGCCTCTCCAGATGAACATTTGGCAGGATTGGCCCCGCTCTTCTCTCTCTCTGATATTTCCCATCCTTATTTCCTTATCTATATTTACACCCTTTCTTAGCTGTGAGCTGCTGCAACACCAAAAGATAAACAGCAGAAAAGATTGAGAAAAGAAGACAGTGTCCTTCTCAAAGTGAAAGGTTTGCAAACACAAACTTGCATCTAGATCTGGATACATGTCAAGCCCAGAAGCATCCAGAAATCAAAAAATACACCATTAAGTGCGGCGGTTGGTAAGATCCCCAAATATTATAAATAGAAAGTCTATGCAATGTTGGTGTAGACTATATAAACAATAAATCCCCGTCTTGACTGCGTTGGCTTTGAGTCGGTAAGCATTGCAGAGCATTAGGAACACACTTCTGGTTCAATCCTACCCCCTGGAGGCGTCTTGCAAGTCTCTCTCCTACTACATTAGAAAAAGGGGCCTTCTTACCAAACTAAAAAGCCTTTTAATTTCCCCTCTCACCCTGCTCCTCATTAGGGACAACATGATTTGGAGTATATTGTATAATTAAGGTGTAACCCTGAAATGAACTGATCTGCTTTTCCTGTGGCGCTGATGAAAGTTTTAATTCAGTGTCAAACAGTTATTGAGGAACATTTGGGTTCCCATACTGAGTGTGCTTATCTGATTCATTCCGCTGCACTGCCATTTGGAGACGGTTATGAAAGCGACACAAACACGCACACACGCACGGGTGTTTTAGTGTTTCCTTCCTAAATCCTGTTAGAAGGATTTGATTTCTGTATACTGTAGGCACAAATCTTAAAATCCTGGTGACAAAAGAGCAGGTGAACACTTTCAAGAATATTGCCGTAATTGCAAAAACCTATTATGTGCTTCTAAGCTAAACTGAAACTATAAAGGAAATCTATATATATACACCAAATACCAAGAATACAGCATCCTTATTTTGGACAAAAACTATTTCAATGTAGTTATAATATCTACTGTAAAACACATGTGATATTCAGCCCTGACTATTTAAAAATATACTAAAGAAAAAATAGAAAATAAATATCATCCATGACTGTTAAGGGTGGTTGTATTACGTATAATGCTGATATAAAAGATTTATTTTATATAATTGCTAATTTACCAATAATAAAATATTAGTAAAGTAAAATCACAAAAAATTTTTGTTATGTTACGTATAGTATTTAATAGGACCAAAAAAGTCTTTTTTTACTTCCCTTTATTCTGTGTCTGTATTATTTTTTTTTAGTTATGATAAACATCCTTTTTAAAAGAATGCTTGTAACCAAAACAAACAAATTAAGTAACTGTGAC
This sequence comes from Triplophysa yarkandensis, assembly GCA_033220385.1. Classification (NCBI taxonomy): domain Eukaryota; kingdom Metazoa; phylum Chordata; class Actinopteri; order Cypriniformes; family Nemacheilidae; genus Triplophysa; species Triplophysa yarkandensis. The sequence goes on along the minus strand of CM065672.1, from coordinate 3,509,841 downwards.
TCCTTGCCTCTGTGAAAACTAGCCCCTTCATTTTTCAGCATTAAAAGGGATTTTACTAACTTGTACAGTTATCAGAATCAGCGCTTGTAAGTCAAAAATAAAAAGAATTACTCAGCTGACAGCCAGCAGAAACACACACATGTCCTTCCATCTATTTTCAAACTCAGACAGCCAGAAATTCCGGCGCACAAAAGGGATTATTTAAATAACAGGCCTCTTTCTGTTCTTCCTTTTTATCATCTCCTCTCTCTCTCATTCCCTCTGTTGTCTCCATCTCTCTCTCTTTCTCTTTTCATCCACAGCAGGAACCCGGAGCATAGCCTCATCAGAGAGACGCTAATGAGTTTAATTAATAATGGAAATAAATGCAGCAGCCACGGTAACTCCGGAGAGCTAAGCTGTGGATGGCGGTCTCTCTACGCGCCGCTCGGCAGCTGCGGAACTGTTCACGCAGAGATAGCTACACGCCTCTCATGATAGAGACACAGGCTGGACAAAACAGATTTAAGCAAACAGTCTTAATTTGCCGTATTCATTCTGTTTGGTGATGGTTTCATTAAGTCATTCAATTGCTATAGATCTTGTATAGATTCATGTTGAACTTTACGAGCATGTCCTAAAAAAGTAAAAGTGTGTGTAAGAAATGTCATTTTGATAATGACGGCTCTTTGGAACGGTAGCAGGTGCACTAATAACACAGTTAATGACAGTCTGTGTCTTTTTTCAACAAGGATGAGATGTTTCTTCTGGATATTTTTTTTACAGATCTTTTAGTAATGTATATATTCCCAGAAAATAATAGGAACTTCAGGTGATTTTAGATTGTTTCTCTGTTGCTGTTTGTCATATGTTCACACATTTTTCAATTTCAAATATTTTTGTATTGTATATATTCCCTAGAAATTATAGCCATTCAATAGTATTGCACTTTAAATAAAAATGAATTTCCTCTGTTGTCACTTTTGGTAAGTTACTGCAGAACAAATGCATAAAACTGAAAATAACTGGACCATCTATTCCATCAAATCCATAAAAAAGTACAATTTTGTTTAAAGCCATCCTGAAATCATATTACAGCAATATATATTGGCTTTAAATTACAGAAACTGTACACAGATATATTTCTATGCAAATATTATGTATAGAAAGAATGTAAATGTATATACCTTAATATAATATTGAAGTTTGCCTCTAAAGAAAATGTAAACAGCTGATGCCATCTGGTGGCTGGACTGAGAAAGGAATGGGCAGGAATTCATTCTGCACTGCCAGCAAAAAATGTTACCCTGCCTTTGAAAACCCAGCTTAAGTCATTTTTTGTGGGTTTTAAGATTTTCGACATAAAATGATTCTAGGTCATGTAAAGAACATTCTGTCAAAATATAATCCTGATATCTTTAATATCGATTGAGCAAGGCCATGTCAAAGATTGAAATTATGGTGAAATTAATGGCTGAGATTAAACTTTGATGCTTATTTTTCTCAAAATTGGATTTTCTGACATTAGCCTGGTTTTCGAGTCACAAATAAAACAAGATGAGTAAAACACTCAAAACATTTGATATGAATCCCAAAAACGAGCTGAAACCTAAAACATCACAATAAAAGTAAAAATTATACATAAATGACGAATTACCCGAGCAAAAGCACTCCATTGGCGTATACCTTACGTTCAGATTAACATGATCATAAAAAATGTAATAATATATATGCTCGAATTCCTTTGTTTTTAGATGAAATAATTTGCACTGAAAAAAAAGTGTAGTTAAAAGCTAAAAAATATGCATATACAATTTTAAATATTGAGTATATGCAAGTAAAAAACAATTAAGTGTGATTTACTCAAAGTTCTCAATTAGAATTCACAAAAATATTGGTATATATTTCAAAAATATATAAATATATTTTATATATATTAGGGCCTTTATCTGTTGTATTTTTACAGAATTATTCTAATATTTTTGCTAAAAAAATCTATTCAAAGTTTCAAAAGATTTTAAAAGAAAATATACGTTTTTATTTGATATTTCCTTGCTCATGAAACATTTTTACATTGTATGAGCAAATGTTCCTTCAAACATTATTATTATAAACAAATTCAAAACATATGCAAACCTTTCCAATTTGATCAAATTGATTCATCAAATTTTTAAATTATGAAAAAGGCAATAAAGAACCTGAAAGTATTTATTACATATAAATTATTATAAAAGATTCAAATGTAAATATTAAAGCACTTCTAATGGATGTAAACAGATATCATGGAATGATTTTGAAAAATGCAAACCGAGGACAAGCTGTGGTACAGCTGTAAATGCGCATAAAAGCACAAGCATCTTTTTTGGAATGTAACACACTATATTGTCCACAGGATGTCTCTATCACAGAGGAAGTCACCACACATTCCTGGAAGCAAGTCTCCAGTGTCCATGCTGAATCCTGATCCTGATCAACCCTATTGTTATAAATTAACATTTGTATATAATCCGTCAACACATGAAAATGATTTCCCCAGCTTTATATAAACACAGCAGAAGTTTACATATCTTAACTTAAGTAGTTTAAAGATCTCTGTAGTCTGTCCTATATTTGGGAAAACATAAAAAACTTACATAACCAAGTTTAATATGTGAGGGCAAAGAAAACTTTTGCACTTATTTCTCGAGCTAACAGTGTTTTAGAGGTCCGTTTATTGTGGTTTTATGCAAAAAGGTGTTACATTTAAGTTAACCTTCATGCATGTGTCTATTAAAGTGACATTTCATCCAATAATAAAAGTCATTCATTCCAAACCCAAGTGACTGACTTTATTCCTGTTGGGCAAAAAGATATTTTGAAGAATATTGGCAACCGAACAGCAGTGGCTCCCCTTTACGTCATTCTAAAGTGTTGTTCACTTCTCCTGCATGGACACAAAACCAATGCAAGTGAACAGGTGCCATTCCTTAAAATATCTTTTTTGTTCTGCAAAAAAAAGTGATGGATGGATTTTTATTCTTGTTGGATCACCGTTCCCTTTCATTTTATGAAAAAACATTCTGCGCTGCCATTAAAAAGCTTCTTTTGCATTCCGAATACTGAGAATTCTCATTATTGTGAACGAGTCTGTCCCTTTAAGGGAAATTGATAAAGAAGGTCTGTCAATTACCACCGCATGCAAATGAATTCAGTATTTCTGTTTTAATACAAGACTTAATACCATCAACACGTCCTTCCATTCCGGCTCTCATTAGTATTTCGGTACACACTTTTACCCCGTCTCTCGTTTCTGTCACTCTTTGCTCCAATTTTATCCACCTTTCTGACTCGCTTTCTCTCTCTCTCTCTGCTCACTTGCACTGTCTAAAAGTAATTATATGTGTTTAATAACTTTGAGGGCTATAAAACCTCTTGTTAGAGGAGCAGGGAGGTCTCGTTTAATGATGACCATAAAAAAGAGAGAGAGAGCAAAGCGAGGGCAGGTGAGAAATGAAAGACGCGTTTTGGTGCCCTTTCTATTACCTCCTTTCAGTTGGCCCGTTGTTAAAAATCTATCCGGGGAATTATTTGTGCTGTCTTGCCCTAGATTTATGGGTTGGGGGTAAAAAGGGAAAAAGTGAATTTAACCAGGATTTGAATTCCTCATTTCTTTGCTTTTAATTGATGCCTTCATTCCAAGGCCGCAGAACACGCCTCGAGGCCCCCACTTCCGCACACCATCCAACACCTTCCGGCGTTTCTATCCCAAAAGAAGCCCTCCCTAGAGTTTAAGTTTTCTGGAATTGGGAGGGGATCAGGCGAGGACATCGATGGGGCTTTTGTTGGAGTTATTTAAGTGTGGGAAATCTCAGGCGGGCAGGCTGGAAGCGGTAAGCCCGGCCGCTGCGGGAGATGAAATAATAGAACGGATGTTGAGAGGGATGAGAGCTCGCTCAAAGCCAGCCGAGTCAGAAACAGAACCTCGGAGCTGCCACGCGCCGACGACTGGATTCCATTTGGAACCCGCGGTGATCCAAGGATGTTCTATTGTTGCAAGGCAAAAAACACAATCGCGGATTCATGGTGGCAGCTCTGTTACGCATTAAGGATACGTCACCAAAACTGGCACAAGAATAAAAGCTGCTGATTCACTCTTGATCTACAAAAAAGCTTTCTTTTAGGGTTTGTAAACCGTTGTCCTGAAACGACTCTAGTACAAACGTTATTCTCACACATGGGTGTGGATGCTCGATTGCTCCCTGCCTTGTGATGCAGGCCCAGCCAACTGGGATGGAAATTAGATCCAAGGCTAAATGAAAACTCTGGCCCGGCCATATCCGCTGGCGCAGGACAGCTTTAAACCCTTCTGACTCCAAGTCCGTTGGCCGCTTGCCTGTTTGACTGAAAACGGACTCTAACCAGACCGCGTCAGCTCTGTAAACCAGCCTCCCTGTGCTGGCACGGACTACGGTACAGAGCCATATGTCCACTAGCATGAGAGTGTCTCCTTACATCTGCTCCTACCACAACCTCCTGCCAGGGGCCGGCCGACCTGGACCACTCTCTCTCCCTCTCTTTTTTCATTTTGGCTTTTCATTCCTTATTTCCACAAATAGCTTTATGTGTTCTGTTTTTTCATAATCTATTCATCCACCTGACAGAGGAAAAAATACAAAAGTGTAAAATACAAAGAGACATATGCAAATACGAAAGGGAATGCACATGTGACATAAGTCAAACAACATGGTTGAAAATGATAATTGTTTAATTTTACTAGCCCTCCTTTCATTTTAAACCTGTTTGAATATTCAGAACACAAAAAATGTTTGAAAAACGTTCAGCATCGCTGCCAATTCACTGCGTAGACACAAAACAAATACAAGTGAATGAGTGCAACACTCTCTGAAATATCTTGTTCTGCAGAGAAAAAAAGTCATAAATGTGGATAAATAAAAACAGAATTGTCCTTTTCATGCGAGACAGCAGCAAACAAAGTGATTCGTACTAAGGGGTCTCTCACATTTTTTTAAATGGTTGCGGTCAGTTCTGACAGGGCCAGCAGTCAGAGGTTCTCTCTCCTGCGGGAAACAAAATGCGCTTTGATTATCTGTCACGGCTTCTGTGTTTCTCCTTATCACCCGGATTACGTACAAACCCGAATGTCTTAATCCTTCATATCACGACGGCTTCAAAAAGGTAATGTGGCAAACCTAATCAAGACTTTATTAGGATAATATCATTAACACAAAAGGATAATTACGCTCCAAGATTGCGAGGGCCTTTGATATTCAGTCTTTTTAATTGAGGGTGTCTTAAGAAAAGCAAGATAACCCACTGCTTGATCCTTATTGGTGTTAATACCCAGTCAGACTCCATTTGTTTCTTCATTATATGATGTTTCCAGCAAAGTCTGTCTGGCACAAAGAAGAGGAAAAAGCCGTTCTCGAGTCTCGGCGGAGATAAGGGCCGGGTTATGAAGAGCTAAAGTTACGCAAGGCGAGGTTCAGGATGCTGCAAGCAACTGCAAAGCAAAACTGCTCAAAATTAAATGATTTTTACTGTCGTCGCTCTCAGACCCATTTGGCTCATGCATTGATATTCTCGCTGTACGACACTCCGGAGCAATCGTACACGGTTGCTGCGGTCGCTGCGGTATTTGTGATAAAAATACCAAGGGACTTGTCGTGGTGGAGAGTCAAATATCCGGTAATCCATACGTAGATATTCTAATGGTGTCGCTCAGGTGTACCATTCTCAGTGTATTAAATGATCGGCGGGAGGAAACGTCGGCAGCAAAACCCACGGTGAGAATATATATGATATAGTATTACTGTCAAATAGAATATGTCATCTTACTGTCGGACAGTTTTCAGGCACCTCAATGAAGGGCTCTCCCTCTTCCAATTCTTTTCATCCAACCTCAAACACACACATAGGTATGTGTGTGAGTGGCTTCTCTCTAGATCAAAGACGTTTAACTCTGCCATCCCTGCCAGCCAAGGGTCAGCATTGTATCATCTTCCCGGCTCAGTCGCACAAAGGTTGTCCAGTGACTTCTATTTGAAGAAAATATTAGATTTTTCAATCCGTGCTAAATCCCTCCCCTGGGCTGAGAGATAGGAGAGGCGCACCTTAAAGTTGGCCAGATAATCAGTCGCATAACTAAAAGTTCTTAAGCACTTTTCCTGACATCCGCGAGAGCGTTGCGAGGAAGACTCGACCAGGCGGAAAAGTAGATTTCTGCCAGAGTCGTCACATGAAATAAGCAAGTCGAATCTGGGTGGGTTTTTTTCCCCAGCAGCTCACTAATTTAAGACAATTCGAGATGATTAGATGATTTTCCCAGCAGCAACAGAGAGGGATGAAAAGACTCCCGTGGTTTGTTATAAAGTCTGTCAGAATCTTTAATAAAATCTGTCGACGTGGTCTCGTATGCGTATCGGCCTGATCTTACTCATACTCAAAGGTATATGTACGTTTTTAAACATTTGAACAGACATTGATACGCAGAATATTAATGCACTGACAAGATCTGATATGTTACATCATTCTTACAACGTGTGCGAAAGTATTCCTGCAGAATCCTGCAGAGACTCTTATTTATCATGAAATCATGAAGACACTTCAGAAAATATTTGAAATAGTGATGTATATTTACAAATGAAATCCATATGGTACTAATAAAACATTCTGAAAATATTTTGGGGAATTATAATGGTATTATATTATAATAGTTCATAGTTCACACAAAGATGCAAATACTTTCGTCATTTACTGACCCTATGATCATTTCAAACATGGATGACTTTTTTGCACGACACAAAAGAAAGTATTTTGAAGAAAGTTGTAACCAAACAGGAGCAGCACCCATTTTCAGCAATTATATAGATGGAAAAACAATGCAATTGAACCCAGTTACATTCTTCAAATTAAAAGAAGAAAATAAGATAGAGAAATTTCTAATATCTATAAAACCTTAAGGTGTCTTTGAATTTAAAGTCAGTACCATCACTTTATAATGAAACAACACAACCACAGTCAAAAGAAGCTCCGATTCATCTTCATCTTGATATGCAACAAAGTTCCTTCCCATTGTCTATTCTAACTGTAAAACCCATGTTTGATTATTCCCAACACCACACAAAAAAACACGGATGATTTCTCCCCAAATATTAGCACAATTCTCCTCTGATCTGGAATCCCCTGGGAACTGGGATTACTTCAGACCCCTCTCTCCCACGACTCCTTCTACCTCCCGTCTTTGTTCTCCTCTCCGTCTTGTATGCACACACACCTCCGCGTCTTACTAATGAGCAAGATTAGCCTGTTTTAGATCCTGGTCGGAAACACACTAATGACTCCCTACATATCTGCGCAGAAGGACGGCCAAATAGCCGTAGAGCACAGACGTTTGTCAACCCGACCCGAGGTTCACCTCGTCGTCAGGAATTTGCAATTTAACAAACACGTTTACGAAGGCACACGGCTGCGATAATGCATTCGTGCAACATTTCCAGCTGTCAGAGACCTGGATTACAGTAGATAAGTTAACTGGGGAATCAGTAAGCCAGCTGATGTCACGTCTGTGTGCATGTACGCAGCGATGTGTCATTCGGAGGAACAAGAGGTGGCGGCGAAATAATAAAAGGAAGGCGCTGAAGAGAGTGAATTAAAAAAGTGCGTTTGGGACACGATAAGAGGCATATCCGAGGAGCAGAGAGGAAGTATCGGATCTCTCTTTAAAGGGCCGGCAGGAAAAATAAACACGGGATAGCAAGTGAGAGTGTGAAAAATAGCCTGCCATTAATCATCATATGTAATGATGGCTTAATTATCTTCTAAACCCCCGTTCCCCTCGTCCCCCTCTCTGAAAATCTATTTGACAACAGGTGTAAATGAATTCTTCATTGTTTTAGAGAATAATCGGTGCAAGCTTGCTTGTGGAAGGCTGGAGACGTAATTAAATCCAAAAGCAAGCGGAATAAATGAAGCAGGGAGTTGGGGTGTGCACACATGACAGATATTAATGTCCTGCAACCAAATGTGGTGATGCCAGTAATAACCCATTCATGGCCATGAAGAGGCGCCGGTCAAAGGCGTGAAGAGAGATGCATGCTGGGAGGGATGATCCGGGTCTAAACAGCCTTCGACCTGAGATGGACCTTTAATTATGATCTACTGATAATGAATTCTGCGGGATAAGTACAAACACAGCCTCAGAGATATTTTAAGGTCAGCGTCTTGGTTGGATGCGTGATTCTTACTAAACGATGTTGCAGGCCAAGCAATTTATACATCGGTAACACACTTGGCATTGCCCTAAAACGCTGCCGAAAATACTCGCCCGTATTTGGCAAGACACGAGTAAGGATTGCACCATGTATCATCAGCTTGTGTCTCCACATTTGCCCGACAATGCGATAACACTGTGTGAGCCACTAGACAAGCATGTTTGTGCTGTGTCTAAAGTCGGCTGTTTGTGTTTGGATTCGCAGAGATGGAGTTTACACGTCAAACACAATCCTACTCTTCAGGGACTAAAACAAGCGTGGGTTTGCTTCAAAGGAACAAACCATAGGGCAAGGGTACAAAGGACCGACGGCTGAACTTCTGACATGCTTCAATATAACATAAACACTGTAAAGGAGTTATCAAAAGTGGAGGAAACAGCCTTATTGGAAATCCGAAGGCTTGATAATGAAATACATAAATGCAACATCTGTTCTCCGAAATGCCTTGTTCTTTTCCACTTCTGACTTTATTTTGCCTTTGATGTCAGTGCATGTTTTTTTGGGGTTGAAAACAAAATGCAGGGTACCGAATGAATAATGGAAATGCATAGGCCACCTTTTAATCTCAGCAGGCCTTCGGTGCTATTCTTCAAAGGCAAGACAAAGCCCCCCTCACTCAGTGACTTACACACACACACACACACACACACACACACACACACACACACACACACACACACACACACACACACACACACACACACACACACACACACACACACACACACACACACACACACACTTCTTTCTGTCATAGCCGTCAGGCAATCATCCTTATGAACTGTAAAGCCATGGTGTAGATGGCCCAAGGTCTTACGTCATGGTGGCAAGTCAGATAATGACCATGTAAACACATGCAAACGCGGACACACTGGCACATTCTTGCTCACACTCTCACAAACGCGCTCACGCACACATACAAACTTGATCATTATAACCACTTACATAGGGTAATAATCTTGTTTAACATTAAAACATTTGGTCCAATTCTCTTAACATTGTACTCATTTAGAATATGAGGGAGACTGGGGCTAACTCGGATACAAAAAACAAAATAAATCCAAGTCAATAGGGACCACCCGTTTTCTTCAACCAACATTTTTCAAATTATCTTGTTTTGTGTTCCGAAGTAGAAATAAAGTCATTACTAAAAATATCCTTTTTGCATTGCAATAAAGAGGAAAGACATTACAGCTTTTAATCCACATAAGGATACTTGCATGGTGACAGAATTTAAAGTATCTCTTTAATGTAATATTCCATGCAAAAAAAAAATCTTGTAATTTGGTCACCATTCAGTTGTTATCAAATTGTTACAAGAAAAACTGAATTAGTCATTTGTGGTCATTAATGACTTTTTTAGCCTGATAAACTACAATTCCTTTGTCAATGGTAACCCAAAACAGTTGAGTTAGAAACATTCATTAATTATCTTTATTTGTGTTTATCACACAAAAAGAAATGTGAAACAGTTTGAATTAGAGTAAATTTTCAGTTCCGGGTGATCCAAATTTTTTTATTTTATTTTTTAACTTGTGTTGTTTTAGGTATTGTCTATATTAAATTAATTAAGAAATAACAATAAATGCATATTTAAAACATGTCACTTGCCATGATTTGTGATTTATAATTAGGTTAAAAGTCACATCCACTTATGAAAAACCTCCCTGCCTGACAACTTTTCACCATCTGCGATATTCAAGCATTGATGTCCTAAGTGAAATACCTGCAGAGTGTGTGTGTGTTTGTGTTGACAATGAAGCACAATCTGTCGTAAAATCACGCTTTTCAACAAATCAAGGATAATCCCTTCAAACTGAAAGAGCCAAATTACTGCATTCTGGCAATCATTTAGTTTACTAATCACGCTCCAGACAAACCCTTCCTCTCGCTGGCTCTGTTTGCAAAAAAATCACGCAAGATGACAGGAGATGACAGACAATTCAGGTGATAAGAGAGCTCATTTAAACCCATGTTTGTTTAAAGTAATATTCAGATGTTCCTTAATCACTTCTTTCCTGTCATCAGACTGACTCTGATTCGCTTTCCGAAGGGTTTGATGGGGCCAGCGATTGTCTGACAGCATCCAGGATCTGTGTAATAAATCTGGACGGAATCTACCTGAAAAATGGACATTGTGTTATTCAAGGCGATTTTCACCACAGAGATTCAACTGTTGATCCAATTTGGCTTTTATACCTGTGCCGTGAAAGATTTCAAAACAATTTTGTTTTGATGTTATTTTGGACGAATGTTAGGTTCATTGTTGTATCGGCTATTTACTGCTTCATTGTCTCCTCGACTATTGTAAGTCGCTTTGGATAAAAGCATCTGCTAAATGACAAAATGTAAATGTAAATGTAAAATTTATCTCAGTCTGTTTTTTTTTTCCGTTACACTCATTTCAAAAAATGTATGAACAGTATAAACTATTGTTTGAATAGTGTATGTTTTATTTATTTAAAAAAAAATTAGTTAACTAATATTTTTTTAACAGTCCGAAAAATAATGTGATAATAATTAAATATGTTTTTTAAATACTTTTTTCATCACCTAAACTCAAATTATGTTTGTAAATAGTAGATAAATTGACAGTTGGATTAAAAATATCTATGTAATGTTTAAAATTAAACTTTTTGTGATATTAATAAAGCCACATTAATTGATTTTTTACAGTGTCCTTAAGCCCGTATACATATACCACTATAATGCATTCATTACGACCTCTCATTTACAATATAGTTTAAATTGTTTAAGTATCAAACCACTCTAAAATAAGCTTTTAAATACAAGAACAATAATAAAGCATGCATGTTTTAAACTTTTTTTTGCATTAATGTTCTTTCAGTTCTGAACAAGCTATAAAATCAAGGCCCCAAAACTTATACAATATTCTAACTCCCCCTCCTTTCTCAATTGCCTGGGCAGTGCCACTGGAATAATGTATGACTTTCATAATAAAACCGTGGAGTCCCATGCAAATAAGTGTGAAACTGCAATATAATCATTTATGGAAATTGCACAGTGTTCGGCTGTAGCTTCATTATTTCACACCCCCTCTGATGAAAACGGAGGAAGAGAGAAAGAGAAAAGTTCCTGTTTTTAAGACAGGAGGGCAAAATCAATAGCGTGAAAGGACGCTAAATAGAGAAAGCCTTTGATATTTGGTTAAAAATGAATTTCCTTTGTCCTGACTCAAAACTCGGGTCTACTTAAATGATTTATACGGGAGGATTAAAGCGGCGAAAGTACCCCAGCTCTGTAGAGTGGGTTATGAAGAAGTTGTGGTTCAGATTTTGTAAATTAAGAAAGTGAGAAAAACACTAAGGATCATTTTAGGCCAGTTTGACGTGGAGTTTCAGTAGTTTTACTGCAGGTTAAATAGAAAGGAAATATGACCCAGTCTGTCTTTATGTATTTTAACAGGTCATCCTACAATGAACTTTTTAGATTTTAGAGATGCTTTCCGAACAAAATGTGTCACAAATGTGTTTTGAGCAGAATTGGAAACTTTGCCAAAGAGGAAAACTACATGACGATTTTGTGAAGGACTCGCATATTGCTTAACAGAGATGAAATGTTGAAATAAATAAATAAAAGCCAAATGGTCTCTTACTCCACTCTCAATCAATTAAAAATCGCAGCTTCTTTTACTGACTATAAATAATTATGCAATTACTGGATGCCTTCTGTCAGTTAATGCTGTTGCTAAACAGCAGAAGCTATAGTTTTACAATACTGGTCTATATCGAAGGTAAGAAATAACTCTGGATTTGGGTTTCTGATATTTTAGAAGAATAACCTCTAAAACCTTTAACATCCCAATATCCTTTCTGTCTCACAAATGTTTGCGACAAAAAGTGCTCTTCATATTATAAAGATTTTAAAAAGGCATGGTACTTTTGACAGTCTTTGACTATATGGTTCGTTGTTAAACCAAACACATTCCTCTATGGCATTATTTTTACATATAAGTTATAAATAACACAATGGAGATTGGTTGGTGTTAGGCAAAATGTGCTTTTATCAAACAACTTGAAAAAGTCCGAAGTCTAAAAGCAAGTTAACCGAAAAAACTCAAACTCACATAATGGCATCATCTGCAGTGCCCAACTAACATCAATCAAATCTTAATCTTTATTTGCACAAGTTCATAGCCTATGCATGTAAGAGATTAAACCAGAAAACATATTCAAGCCTCAGGCTGTCCGGCAAGAAAATCTAACAAGATCCATTTTAGACAACCACATGACATTACTTTGTAAGCTGCATTATCCAAAAGATGCTGTCCTTGGTCCTGAAATGCTTCATGTACAGGCTATAAAAAAGTCAATATTATCATTATTTCTTATTTGTTTTTGTTGTCAAACTTCTATGAAATCACAACAAAATAGCAATTATTATTACAGAAGCACATGATGGATTCTAACATGGCCAACCGCTGTAAACGGATTTGACTATCAACACCAGATGGGCTTGTTGGTTCATCAATAACAGAGACCCAAACTCACCATATCCGACACAAACAAGCATTCATAACCGTGAGTCAGCTCAATGCAAAACACTCCATTTAGCAGCTATTTACTCTGTTGAATCCAGAAATGACTCCACAGTCAAACACACTGGAATTATTCAAAAGGCCGTCTGTTATCTTCTAAGTCTTTGTTTGCTGCAGTTAAAATCTGAGACACAATGAGGCCATCTTGTGGTTCTGTAGGGACAGCTGGGAAAGCCTGACAGGAAAGGCTCTGCACCAGAGAAACAGCTGGCATGCCTCACCGCCCTCAGGCCCAGTGAGCCTAGCCGCCTCGCAACCTCAGCCCAGAAAGCACCCACCTGTCCGGCCTCAGGCCAGCCCGGCAACACACACATGAGCCAGCCATCTGTGCATGAGGCCCCCTCAGCACCTGCATGCCCAGACCACCGCTGGCTCTCACTGGGACCGGCCCTGCTCCTCACTCTGATGAAGCTCCACGGCTTCTTTTGACGGCATGAGAAACCATCAGATAATTCATGGCATGCCGAGACCAGCGTCCACCGGGGCATCCTCTTGTGAATCTTAATCACAGATTTCTTGTCTTCAAATCAGGGCCCAAACACAGTCCAGCATTGATGCCTTGTTGCCTTTTCTAGCCGAACCAAACTTTAAATGACAAGAGCCATTTGGCTTAAGACCAAGTAAGAAAAGCCTGAAATTGGTAGGGTAAAGACTGTGCTGATGGACTTGGGGCCTTGGAATGCTGGGGGCTGCATGGCTTTGGAAGCCCCAGCCCGTCAATGTATTAAACTAAATTTAGGAAAACTTCAGGTGACAAAAAAAAAGAAAGTCAGACAACAGAGAGGAAGATAAAGCATATCAATGCAGTGAGGCTAAATCCTGTAATGATGTAGTGTAGCTTTAACTTTGCAGGCCAGAGGAGCGAGTTTCACCACGGAAACTAAAGCTTCGCATTAACATGCACAATGCCCAAGGCAATGACTTCTCCTCCACTTTCATGCTTGTGAGGAGTAACCCTAAACGGCTTTCTCTTCATTTCTCCTTCTATGAGTAAAGAAGGGTTTGCTTCTTGCCCTGTGGGCTGTGGGGAAGGGACCACCGCAGCCCCTTAAATCCGGCAATGGCCAGCAGATCACACCTCTGATCGACAGCGTGCATACAAAGTTGGGATATCCTGGGAATAAAGCGTGAATGGAATCTTTCCTTTTAAGCGAATGGACGTGTGTATAACCAAGGCTTGAATACCAATGTAATCTGTTGCAAAAGCGTCTTTGAAAGTGTCCTATATTAAAATGATGAATATGCAAAACAAAAACATAAAATGATCACAGCGTGAAATTGGTTAATTAGATGATCTTTGCAAGGGAGATAAAAACAAGCTTAAATGTAACCTTACTTTGACCATTGTTACAGCAATCACAAAGTCATTATCTGCACAACAACACGATATGTCAGATGTGCAACGGGTCTCCAAACTAAGATAGAAAACGAAGGGTTTGGTTAGTCACGTATGCATCCTCCACAAACCCAGCGAAATGTCCGCACCCCGATACCTATAATTTGTTGTTATTTTGCTGTTGTTTTCGGCTTTTACCTCTTGATACTTTATGGAATCAAAGGGGTGCCAGCCTTCATGTATCAGTTGTGTTTGCGTCTGTGAAGTGGGGAGATTTGAATCCCATCTCACCTTCATGTTCGTCCCATCTCAACCCTCATACCCCCTGGAGTCAGAAACACAGGGAGCAGAGCAGGAAGGAGAGTTCTGAGGAACTTCTGAACATCAATAGAGAGCCGCAGTAAAGAGACAGAGCAAGCTGTAGGTGTCTGGTAGCGTAGGCGTCTCTGTGTGTGATGATCTTGGAGAGAGCGTGTGTGTGCGTGTGTGGGCCGGCTGCCGAGAATCATGGGAAGATGTGGAGGAAACAGGGCGAGCACAAGGGAAGGTGGTTATCAGAGACGATGCAATGTCCTTCACACAGGACAAATGTCCTTACTTATTTCAATAAGTAATTTCAAGGTCTACAGGAAGACGACTGGGACAAATAAAAATGCAGAAATCTTATAGAATCTATAGTTGTGACACGTGGGGTGGTTTCCCGGATAGTTCTACACTACGACTGGGTCTTTGTTAAATAACAATATTTGGGTAGTTTTTATAGACAAGCCCTACAAACAGACACAATGAAACTGATTCAATTTAAAATCTGTCAAGTTACATTCAAGCCAGCTCTAAAATAATTTCTTAGCTTCCTTGTCTAGGAAACCACCAATGGGCATTGTTTAATAAATGACTGCCACCCTGATATTTTAAGAATTTGGATATTTTAGAGATTAGAATATAATTGCATTTACAGCCTGTTAACATAACTTTTCCCCAACTGTTCTGGTCAACATTTTTAGTGTTTCAAACACTTTTGACCCTGAATTTTTGTTTTTAGATAAAGCCTGTACTCTACCCAGATCTCAAATAATTCCTCAAGTGAGAGAACATTTTCTGTGAATAACATTGGTGCAATTATCCGTAAATTCTGATTGGTTAATTGATATGTTCTCACTTTGTAAAATCAGAATGGTAAAAATCTACTTTAAGTTTGATGCAAGTTTAGCTTTGAGTGTGATTTCAAGGAAAATGCATATATTATGCTATATTATAGGTGTAGTGATACACTCAGCTCATGATTCAATACTATACACCTTACTGGGTTTACTTTTATGATTGCACATAAATAATAATAAATTAATATGAACTCTTAAATTATACATTTTCCACAAACATTAAGAATTTGTATTAACTGTTATTGTTTAACTGTATAGTTCCACCATATACATTTAAATATAAAACAATTCCACCATCTTCAAGCTATGTAATGAAATATTGAAAAGTTATGCCAATGAAAACATGAGTTAATATTTAAATGCGTAAGTTTAAAAAAGGAAACTTATAAATACCTTTCATTAAAACATATATTTGCATTGCCTTAAGATACATATCCTAAAGTATTTGCATTGTGATATGCGATACTTTACTATACTCTGAATGGTGATATAAAGATAAAAGTTGCAGCTTTAAATAGTTTCAGCTGCTTTAGGAAGAATATAATATTCTTTCTAAAGCTGCGCTAATGAAAGCCACCAACAATTCAGGCCTGCTAAATGCTAAACTCATAAAAGATGAAAAAGTCAGGCCTCTCACTTACATGAGCAAAACATTTCCCAACTTTCCAAACTCTTCTGAAACACATTAAAGGGCACGCAAACCAAAAAATGCCTCCCAACGTTCCCTGCCTTCCTCATTAGGTTTTCCTCAGCCACAATTTCCAGGCAATTTTACCTTCGTCTCCGCACAACGTACCACCGGAAGGGGATGACGGTACCAAAAAGCGCTTCAGATGCAAACCTCTGCTATCGGCTTTCAAAGGGTGCTAAAATAATAACTATATACCTAAAGGGCAGATGAATCATTTCTAACATTCGTTTTGGCAAAACGCATACGATTTTGCCTCCCAATGTCATGTCCTCTTTGCTCACAGCTCTATTAGCTAAAGGGACGCAGAAGGCCGGACACAACCAGTTGGTGCTAATTACGAGGCCTGTTGTAGTGCTGTTAATCATGTGCTTTATCTGTATTCAAAGTCAATTGCATCCAATTAGATCTCGTCCCAGCCAAGCCCTGAATGTGAGCCATATTCAGACATCACAGCTGAATTCATGACTCTTGGGTGGAATTGAGATTGGGTTTCCCCCCATTCCATCTACCAAGAGAGGGCGAATACAATTCACCGCACAGCTCTGGCAGAAACACCTCTCTCTCTCTAGGCAACGCTTCACTATGCTAATGAGACTAAGCCAGGGATGCTAGTGTTGACGCTGCAGGATATGTTAGCAAACACTTAAACCTTCAAGTTAAAACACAACACTCAATCAAAAAGCCCATTTTAAATGTCAGTTGGGAAACAGAAGGGAGAAACAACAAAGTATTTTGAATTTCCTTTAACGCCGTAACATGCTCGCTCCAATCTCAGAGGATATTTCGTAAGGTCAGAACTTCAATGAATAATGGTTGAGCCCTACCGCTTGAAGGGAAATGAATATTACACGTGCGGTCTAAAGCCGACACCATGCATGTATGAATGTACTGTTACTGTTATATAAAATGTGAGGGCTTTCATCACTGTTCAAAACACGCATCTTACTCCCGTAACTGCAAACTCCCTTTAAATATCTGTTACTCGTGAGAAGTATAACCACCTTGGATCCTCCAAAGAGACTTTTTTGAGCAGTCTCAATGGCAGCGATGTGGCACTATTTAACATAAAAACACGCAGTTTATGCAAATATAATTTTGAAATTCGATTAATTTTTATCACACAGTTATATATATTATTTAGTACTTGGTTAAACATTTCTAAACATTCATTGTAGCATTATTTAAAAAAAATGAAGTTCGGTTTTTGTATGCACAAGATTTGGGACAAAGACAGCGCTCCACACAGAGATCCGGTGTCATCATCTATTTAATCTGTACATTATTAAACGAGAGAAAAAACTTCCAAAGACTAAATCTAGAAGACCTGTGTTAATGTCTTTAAGATGATTTAAGACACGTACCCAAAAGCTAAAGCACTGTATCTTCACCGTGATACAATTCTAACTGGATTATTACAAATAATGGCAAAATAAATATTTTAAAATATATAAACTAAAATTTTCTAATTACACACTACTATGTAAATACTGTCTGAAATCATTTGAACAAAAGAAAGTGCAGACGTGCTTAAGACTTTTGCACACTACAGTGTGTATCTAGAAAATTCTAAAGCTGCTTCTGTAGGCAACTAACCAGTGTCCAAAGCTAAACGCATTAATCTGATCGCTTTTTAAAAATATAGCTGGAGTGCAATATCTTGTACTGAACCATGTCCTTTAGACTGTAAATTCACATTAAGCATTATTCTTGCCTCCAGTCCGTGGCAGAGCAAGGCATAGGTGAGAATTGTAATGCTTAGGAGCAGCATGGGGTGCTGCCCCCACAAACCGCTCCGGGCCGTGCTATCGTTCATAGGCCTTCAACAATATACCAAAAAACAGCAACGTTGCTGATATACATTTATTGACATCCACACATATTTTTGCTGCATAAAATCATCCTACCCGGTCATCACAAGAGAGCTACGGGTCGGATTTTTATCGGTTTGTGTGAGTCCCCAGCAGGGGATCTGCACCCACAGCAGGACTCAAACAAAATGTGAAATTTCAGACACTATGTACGGAGCAATTCAGCAAAGCTCATCTGGAAAGAGGAGCAATTATCCTATGGGAAGGGCAGAGTCTTTATCCCAGCCGCAAATCACATCATGCCCTGAGGAATTCCCATAGCCTGCTTTCATACTAACACCCAAAACTGCTGTATCTCATTGAAAAGCGATGGAAGCGTTTGTGGTGGATTCAGATTTAACGCACGCTTCTCTTTTTTTTTTAAGATCCAGTGTCAAATGATTTATTGGAGTCAGCTCAAAAGAGAAAATGAGTGCTTGTAAGCCTCTGGAGTATAACCATCTCCTGTTTAGACTCCAGCAAACTTCACAAATATGATAAAGCCCACTCCTTAAATGGTGAGGCATTGTATCGCAGCGCACTCTTAAAATAGAATACGTGCTGTTAGGGAACAGAGCCATATGGAGAGGAGAGAAGAGGAGAAATAAAAGGAGAAATGAGAGGAGATGAAAGGAAAATATAAGGAGAGGAGTTTAGAAATATAGGGAGAGAAGAAAGAGAAGAGCAAATGATAAGTTAAAAGTGAGGATCGGATAGTAAAAGAGAAGATAAAGGAGAGAAGAAGATAGGAATAGAGAAATTAGAAAAGAGGAGAAGAGAGGAGAATAAGAGGTTAATTTATGTAAAGGAGAATAAAGGAGAAAAAAGGGGAGAGGAAAGTAAAAATGAAAGATGACAAGTGCAAAGAGAGGGAATAAGAAATTAAAAAAAGAACGCGAGGCAGAGGCAAAATAATGATGGATTAAAAGATAAAGAGAGAAGGAGCGAGTAAAAAACAAGAAAGAACAGGATAAAGTAGAGGATGGAGACAAAAAGAAGAGAAGAGAGTAGATGAGGGTAGAGAAGGGTGAAAAGGAGGATACAGTAGATGATAAAAGAGAGTATGAAAAAGAAGAGGAGTAGATAGGACAAGAGAAAAGATAAATGAGAGAAAATAAGAAACAAAACCAGGAGAAAAAGAAAAGAGGGCGAAATGAAAAGAGGGTATCCCACATCCTAAAGTTTGGTGATAGGGCCAAGCTGTCCAGCAAGTTATATTTCTTTCCAAGAACACAGAGTTCTCACTTTTGTTTTATTGAATTGTTCACAGTGCCTCATATTTCTCTTAACTACATTTCTATGAAGAAAAAAACAGACAAATGAGACAATTATTGATCTACAGTAAGTGTAAAGAGCTATTAACATGGCTCTTTACATCACACTTATTGTTAGTTCTTTGACAAAATGTTAAATGCTTTCTTACTTGTAGGATGCTTTGAATACCAGTATTTGCTTAATGAATGTGGTATAAGTATTTATGTTTAAGATCTTGTCTGAAATCCATAGCAGAAACATTTGACATTACTAGAAGATCCTTCCATAAGAGAGGGCAGAGAACGACAGGGCCAAATTCCTTTTTAAGCCGTCTAGACAAAAATATTGCGCCGTTAAATAAATAAGGAGGGGGGTCTTCTTTAACGTGTGTCGGTTAAAGAGAAAAGACAAAGGGAATGCTGTGAAACCAAGAAGGAGAAGGCCAACATGCAAAAAGGAGTTCCAGCGAAGTGGCTGAAGTCAAACTTCACAGAAACTGCAGCAAGTTCTATTACAAGTTGGGACTGAAGGTCAGATATTGTAGTTTAAGTGATACAATGTGCAAAGATGGATGGGCTTGCTGATAATATTTAACTATGTAATCTCAGCACAGTGAGGGCTTGTTTAAAGAGCTCATATCCTTGGAAACCCTTGGCTTAGTGAATCCCTTTATTACAGACCATTGGCGCAGATGTCCCTCAAACAGGAACTACTGTTACTTATGCAGCCCGCAGTCTCTGATGAATATCCCTCCGAAATGAAAAATACAGTCTTAGGGTGATGAAACGAACGAGTGAAGGAGGGAAGCGGGTGGGGGGCTGCTGTATGAGTCGTATGAAAACCCTTTGTTGTCTAAGTGCCTCATTTAAAAGTTTCCCTATTTTACAAGCGAAAGAGACCTTCCCTCTGTGCCAGGCATGACAGACACCGAGCTGTAAAGGCGCCGAGCTGCCTGCAAGTCACTGATGAAAAAACACGACCCGTGCAATGACACAAAAGGTATGCTGCCGTCGAAACCCTCTGTCACGCGGAGAATAGAGAGAAAGAGAAAGCTGGCGTGGAGGGATGAGTACTTTAACTGTGAATAGTCTGCTGTCATCAGCCTGTCTGAACTTAGAATAAAGATCTGTCAGGTCTTATCCACGGCCAGTCTAAGAGAGACATTAAAACAGCCAACGAGCTACTTTAGCTTTTACACTTCTCTGTTTCTCTATACAATAAAGCACATGTCTCACATCACATTTATAGGTCTTTAAAGTAATATCAAGTGAAAAAAGTGTGTGGGGGTATATATTACAGAATGCTTTATGAAATGCAATATAGACACAAAGCTTAAAACGCATCCAGTGCTAACATAAATTAAAAGCCTGGTTCTCTCTCTAATGAAAAGTCATTTTCATGTCATTTCAACTTGATTTGATTTTCTTATGCAGGACACTGCACAGAAAATAAGCAAACAAACAACACAAGACTTGTTTCAAAATATCTTCTTCTGGCTTTCATGGAAGAAAGCCTCACATCATCCCACTGAAAAAAAATAACAACGACAATACAGTCTATGATCATTTTTGCAATATTCAGTGACAAACATAAAGGGGGACTAAATATACTGATTTATAAAAAAAATACATAATATTTAATGTTTTTAGTACTTTTCTCTAAATAACTTAAATAACTAATAAAAAATGAAATTTCTGTCATCATTTACTACTCTTCTTTACATTTTAAACCTTTTTGAATTTCTTCTGCAGAACACAAAAGATGATATTTGGATAAATGGGGAAATCACACCCATTCTCTATTGCTGTTGCATTGGTTTTGTGTCAATACAGTAGAAGTGAATGGGTACCAGTGCTGTTCCATTGGGCTGCACGATAATGACAAAAAATCCTGATTGTCAATTATTCACCTTGATATTGTTATTGCAAATATTATTGTCAATTAAAATATTTTACATTTAAATTTTTAAATATTTTATACTGTTTGTAAGCAGCTGCATTGCAAATTCTTGTAAACATGTACAACTTAATAAAAACAATGTCATACCAAACAATTATGGGAATATCTAAAGCACAGGTCAACTTATCAATTTTACAATCTCTGATTTTCAAATGTATTTAGTGCCTTAACATACTTGCAAAATGCTGAGAAATTGGCACAGATAGACAGCTGTAATTGGAGATTTTGGCAATTATGTAATTGTTTCACCCATAATTGTAATCTATATTAGTTTTTCAATTAGTTGTTCACTCAAAAAGTTTTGTTTCAGCTCTCTTGCGGAAAACAAACTATGATTTTTTTTGGGGAAAAATGTTGCTAACAGCAACAGAACTCCAGTGGTACACACTAACTTGTATGGACACCAACCCCATGCAAGTAAAAAGTTGCCAGTTCCCACCATTCTTCAAAATGTCTTCTTTGCTCTGAACAAAAAGTTTTACAGGTTTAAAATAATGACACTATTTTAATTTTTGGGTTAACTTTTACTTTAAGTACTCATAAGTGTAAAGTGTAAAGTTCTCTCTTCCCAGGCCATTTGTTTTCTATGGGAACATCTTCAGCCTAACAGCACATTAAAGTTTTTATAATACTGTATACAAACATCAAAACTATAATATCTGTGCCTGATAACTTGTCATAGCGCACAGCCTGCAAATCGAGACATATTGTGAGCCCACTTGAACGCAATGAAGTCCAACCACCCTTCCACAAAACACATCAATCTCTCCACCACTCAGCTGACTAATTTTCGTCCCACCACAAACTTCTGGAGCATAGCAGACTTCCGTCCCTGAAGCAACAACAAAACTTTGTAGAGGATCACAGAGCCCACATATTCCGAGTAAAAAGCACCCAGGTAGACTCCATCAAAGAGAATTGTTGCCGACATTCTCTCTTAAGAAGAGATGGAGATGACTGGTTCACATCAAAGGCGGATGCAGAGTTGCTGTACGTTTCCATATTTATTTGTGCTCAAAGGTTTTGAAGGACGGTTCGCAACACAAAAAGCAACTGGCATAAGACATCATTAAGCGTATGGCGCAGCAGACTAATGAGAAGATATTAAGTGAAATTATATAAGAGCTAATAATAACAACTGTATCCATACAGATTCTGTCAGGAGGGGAACTCTGTCTTTTGATATGGTACACTCAAATGTTTTTCATGAGGGTTACGTTGCAAATATCAGCACTAAAGATCCAATTAATGCACAAATGTAAAAAAAAGATTTTTGTTTATGTCAAAAGAAAAGATGCCATGGTAAGGTGGCTTTTACATACGGACCTTAATACCCTCTAAATCTTTAGAGAGAATTTCCATTCGACAGTGACCCAGGGTGCATTTCGGGCCCGTGAAAATTGAAAACAGAAGCCTGTGACCTGTGCATGTGTAACGGCATGCACTCGCTATCCAAAGCCATTCACTGAAATAAGAGACAGTGTCACTCTTCTTTTATGACGGATATTTTATAATAAAGTCATGCGCTTGGACATTGTGATCCTTTCAAATTGGCCCATACGGAGCGTCTCGCTTCAAGCCAGAGGTCATACTATTACATTTATCCATTGGTTTTACTACACCTCATATTGCGCTCCTTCTGTCTGCGAGGGGTGAAAGATGTGATTTCCATCTGAGAAATCTTTTCATTATCATGACATTTTTATTCTTCGCCTTAAATAAATGCATGAATGTAACGGTCAAGCTCTAGATTTTAATAGGAATCCTACTTTCATTACCTTTCGACCATCAAAGACCTTTCTATAGAACTGGTACTTACATTGAAAAGTCTTGTGTTTGGTATGAATTGTAGATAGTCACAAATAACAGTATATATTTCCTTATACTCAAATGTATATTTGTCACGGACCAGTGCTGTTCCTATATTCAATGCAAAACATTTCTTTTTCATATCACATATTGTATATCCCTACATGGCAAACATCACAGATTCTTGTATCTAATCCAGACAGAATTAAGATAACGGTGCGACCCCAAATAATCAGAGGTCGCACTGGTGCGTTTGAAGAAAAAAATCATCTCCCAACGACTCAGGCGGTCAACAACAGATGCACATTAGGCCTATCTTGTGCTCTAAACCAATCAGACGTATGGGAGGGTGGACTCCCCTCTGATTGGTCGTGCTTGAAATATTCCTGTCTGTATGTCGTTTCATCTGAAAATGTGATTGAAAACTTTTTTTGTAAAGAATGTTAAGTCAAGTTCATTCTGAATCTAAAACACATTATATGAAAACTTTTTTGTAAAGAATATTAAGTCAAATACATTTTGAATCTAAAACACATTATATACCATGATAAATGCAAGTGTCCTCTCTTCCCAGACAATTATCAATATTACAAAAGAACCTCACTTCACTAAGTTCAAACCCAAGATTGCGAGTAGTGTGCATGTTGCATTCCTTAATGACTGAGACACGGGGAAACATCACATGTGTGTTTCCATCAACCTGTTGCTGTGCGCATATACTGCAGAGTAATGCTGCATGGAAACCCAGATGCAAATACATTTCAAATTTTAAACAATCAGAAAAAGAACATTTTGATCTCTTCAGCTCACTGGATTGAAATTATGCTTTATTTGCAAATATTCATTATACTATTCCGTTGAGCGTATATGTTCATTACTCCAGTTTGGATGAAAGTATATGTTACATATGCAGCCTATATCAATAATATGCCTTCATCTAGTTACTGTATTAACAACAAGGGCAATTCCGTGAAAATGTCAAACTGACAATGAAAATATAAAGTTTTCCCCAATGGTTTTACTTATGGTTTTACTTATATGTCAACACTTGGTGATTCAGATACTCATGTGAGGTTCCTCTCAAATTTTTTAGTGCATCATTTTTCATTGTCAAGTTATGCTCTTTTTTTCAGAATAATCACATCCATATGCTGCATTTTGCTCAAAAATGGACACATTAAAATATAGTTTTTTTTATTTTATTAATACAGTAATTATTATATGTTCTATGAAGAGAGATCTTTCATCCAATTGCATGATATTATATATTTTATTCTTATAATTGAAAATTAAAATATAAATTAGAGTAATGCACTTTAAGTACCAACACTTTTCAGTAATTTTACTTGTAGTATTGTGCTTAAAGTAAAGAACTTTATAATGAACATATTGTTAGCCCATCATTTTCAAGTCAATATGGCCTGTATAAACTTTCAATTTTGAATTTCGGTGCACCCAACTTTTGTATGCGCACCAGTGCAACCAGTCAACCAAGTTAGTCTATAGCCCTTGGTAGGTATAAGACAAAGGCGGGTGGACAGAAAGAAACCCTCACCCAACCAGACACATCTTGCATGCTCGCACTTTAAAGCTGGACCTAAAATGTAAGGAGAACATCACGACTCTAATAAAGAGCTCAAGGTTTAAACGGGATTTCCCTTCTCGTGAGCTACATCACGTACACGCTTGATCTTCAGTATGTATCAAACTCTTTCATTCAAACACTATGGGGCAGGGCCTATGAACCCCTAAGTATTTATATATTTAAAGCGATTCAAGGTTAGAGCTTGAAAGGCAAAAAGTAAAAAAGCAATTTCACATTTAATATTTGACTTGTTGTGCTTGTGAATTTAAAAGCACATGTTTGCGTGCAACGTCTACAGAAACGTGCAACAAGCCCTTTCGGAGACGGAAGCCCTGAGGGTCCGCACATATCCAGTTAAAAGACTAGAAGGTGGTGGGATTTCAAAGTCTTTCCAACAGAAGTAATGGAGCTTTGTGCATTTTAATGGCGAGATCTTCAATTCTCCCTGTCCGCCATTGCTCAGCAGCATTTCTCCAGTGGTCCGTTCAGGGCGGCTCGGTCCGCAGCTAATGGGATACCATGTGCATGAGGAGAGGGTTTATTTGGAGTCCTTGAGGTTAAAGGACCTTGAAATTTGCTTTCATTTCATTCTTTATTTCCGAATGAATGTACTGGGATAATTAAATGGAATAAAATACATTATAATAACATAATAATGGTAAGTGGGAAATTGGAGAGGTTCACTAGTCTTCCCCCACAGCTGTGCAGGACTCTTAACAGCAGTTTCAAAGCATTGTGGCGTGAAGCCCTGAATCTGCTTCCAATAAGATTAAACAACACTTTTACTGTAAGTCCCCTGCAACGTCTACAGCGAGTAGGGAAACTCAAAATATGCACATAAACCTCGTCTTCACGCGACATTGTTTTTTTAAACTGTCAATTACCGTAAAATGCTTCTGCTGGTGTCCCCACTAAGATTCTTAAAGGGGCTAAATATTCATTTTAAAAATCATTCGAAACATGTAAGACTTTTTGATTATGCATAGCACAAAGATGACATTTAAAGATATGTAAAGAAAACAACATTCTACATCGCTGACTTTTATTATAAGGACATTTCTCAAAGTTTCTTTTCTTGTTTTCAACACCAGCAAAGTCATACAAGTTTTGCTAAACATGACAGTGAACAAATGCTGCAAGTATTGTTATTCTTGGGTGAACTATGCCTTTAACTTGGAAAGTTGGTCCCCAGTTTTACTAGTGACATTCCAGATTTATGCAGGTTGATCATTCATGGATGTAATAACTAGTCTTTTTCGCGGGGTACAAGCAGCAGCTATTATCTCAGACATGTGCATACAGTAAGTTAATCAATGAAAATCCATAAATGATTTGCAGGAACCTTTTTTCTCTGGCAACTTGAGTCCTATGAAGGCTTCAGGGCAGTTTGTTAAACTCTGGATCTCCTCCACAACTGTTAAATGACAAATGAAGGGCTTCGGACCCACCCTCTGGTATAATTAGGGACCATTTGAAAATGGGCTGGGGTTTACATTGACCTTCCACTAAAGGGTAGGAGAAAACTGAAAGTATAATCTAATAGTTGCAAATTGTTGATGCATATATTAAACATAATAGCGTTGGCCAACCGCCACAGACCTGCATGGTTCCCTGTGTATACAGCCTGGCAAGAGATCAGTGGATGGACGCAGTTCACATGGGCGTCACTTTAATCTAAGTTTTCACATCAAAGATCGGTCACCAGAAAGTAGATCGTGTCGAGTATATTAGAAAAACGAAACACGAACTAGAAAGACACCAGCAGCGTCCGCAGTAAACCTTCCGTTTTTTATGAAGGACATCGCCACAAGTTCCTTTACATTACTGCAATGATGATGATGATGATAATAAAGAAAAACGGCTTTTACCT
Organism: Triplophysa yarkandensis; assembly: GCA_033220385.1. NCBI lineage: Eukaryota > Metazoa > Chordata > Actinopteri > Cypriniformes > Nemacheilidae > Triplophysa > Triplophysa yarkandensis. The sequence goes on along the minus strand of CM065672.1, from coordinate 3,483,523 downwards.
TCTACCATTAAAGCAAACAACAAATACATCATCCCACTCTCTGCGTTCTAAACAGCAGTACAACGGCCGGGCCCTAAACGGACCCTCCGATATCAGAAAATGCATAAATACCTGGGGCGGCAAAAACGAGGAAAGCTATTAATCAACGGACACGGGGCTCGGATCTAGGACGGCTCTAAATCCAATAGGAGATTCCTTTCTGATGTTTAAAGCCCAACGGTTTAATATCCCCGCCATCCCCAAGTGGGTAATTGTTTCGCCTCCGCAGACAGAGAAACTGTCGATCAAGTCTCGCATGACCTTGTTTCTGTGTCTGCACTGACCTCCGGAAATGTAAAGCAAAGATCATATCACACAAAAAGCAATACTCCCACAAACGTGCCTCAAGCTGCAAATTGATTCTGCTGCCATGGAATTCAGACTCCCATCTCACAGAAGCAGGGAAACAGGGGTTTAAAAAATGGGCCTTCTTTAACACTCATCCTTTCTTTCTGCGGATACCTATCCTGTGCGTCAACTCAAAGATTTTTATCATTATGAAAAGGTGCTCTGCATGTTGACAGAGCTATGTGCCTGTGGCACACAGCTGTGGGAAAAATCTGACTGCCGGTGTTTAACACATTTCCTCCATCGTAGTGCTGATAGTGGCTTCAATTGTCTGCAGTAATGGGCCGAAGGGAGAAGGAGTTGCCGTGGTGACATTGCCCGAAGCAGGGCCGCGGCTCGGTGGCGAAGAGCGTCTCGCGAGACCGCCGCCCCTTTGTCGGAGAGATGGAAACCCGGCAGACAAGATGTTTATCCGGCACTCTACAAAAGCTGCCGTTGTCCATCAACTCCCCTAAATTGAATTTAAAAGACTCTCAGAGGAAACTTGGGAGATGTCCTTGCAACGGACAAGGACTGGTGACCCAATGCCTACTTGAAATACAAACCGAAAAAAAAAAAGAGTCAGCTTAGATCAAATTTAATTTGCTCAGATAACCCCATGCTATCTCGAAAAACTATCGAAACACCACATCGTCCTAATGAAAAATTCGGCTAAACTGCGCAAAGAAGAATATATGGCAACCGAACATATCAAAAGGAAACAAATCTTTAGTTTAGGAACAAGTGAACGGGAATCAATCAATTATATCGTTTTAACATGTTTTGATGAGACGCACGCCAGAGCATGAGGTGAGCAACCTTTGGTGCGTTATCATTGTCCGTGACTTTGCACAGACGGATGTCAAAGGTCCTTCTAGCCAGAGGTACCAGCAAAATCAAATTCCCTCAACCTTTTGGATCACTCGAGTCTGTGCTAAATAATTGATGCGGCTATTGAGACTGGTGATGGGGCACTGGCAGTGATTTGATTTCGGAGCCATACTGAATGGGTTCAAGATCCTTACAGACACCCCGTGGAGGGCCAGTGAGAAATGTCAATCGCACCTCATCTACGGACGGGGGCTTCTCTGCTACAGAGAGAGCGGCAATCTCCAGGCAATCTGCAGCAAGTTCACCATCCACATTTAATGAGACACACACACACACGAGCACACACACATACATTCACACACAGGCCGCATGATAGAATAAAGTGGCGCTCAGCTGCGGCTCTGACAAGTGTCAACTTCAGCGCAACAGTGTCTCATTTCAGCCGTAATTCAAGAGAGAAAATAGAGAGAGATGAAACTGGCATCATAGTCTAAATGACATTTGCTTTATATAAGATAAGCCAAAGCCATCAAAGTCTGCAGGATTTACTTCAGACATATTTTTATGGCTAAGAAATTTAAGTACCAAGCAGGGACCTAATTTAACTCACAGATACTAGAAGTGAACAAAACCAACAAATTAGATTGATAGATAAAGCGTAATTCCATACACTTCAGGACAACTGGGACTCTGGAAATTTAAAATAAAAATAAAATGAAATATTTTATATTGTATAAGCTTCAGCATAGTCAGCTTTTAACTAGATTTTGCAGAAATGTTTTCTTATCATTTTATCAAAACGCTTCTTTTAAAGAACTTTAAAGGAGTTTCTGTCTATTCTTCACACTTATAGGCTATTTTTTCTTCAAAATTTGGACAAAATAACAATAAAGAACATGTACGTTTGCTAAATTATGTTTTTGTCTATTAAAATAATTTTAGCCAGTTAAGCATACACCTTTAGTTTAAAAGTTTTTTACAAAAATGAGAAGCGTTTCACTTTGTATATAATAGGAAGTGCAAAATAACATCACGAATCTAATCATAAGATGGACGATACTCAAAAACAGGGAATACATTCTGCCTTTTAACTTTTAACAACTGTAACACCAATAAAAAGCTATCATTAGAAGTTTAGACTGTACGCCTAAAGGACATTTTCTCATGAACTTCATGTGGTGACACATTAGTGGGGCGCTGTATATCTCAAATTAAAGCCAGAATAACATAAAGTGCCTCTAAGATAGCAATAACTATAATAATAATTTATTCTTTTAGTCCTCAACTATACATAAATGCCATTAAATCTTCTAAGAACGCATAATTAGTTTTATAATTTACCTTGCTTTGGGTCTTCCTCGTGTCTAAAAAACACTCCCATTTAATTTCTGACTCTTTAAGGCCGCCCAGTGTTCCCTTAATGGTCCAACTGTCTAGTCTACTGTTATTGATCAACTCGGCCTTCAGTCCCTGCATCACCACCAGTGATGCGACGACATCATGTGAATAAAGTAACTTCCGTAACGAATCTCTGAAGATATGTCACGGAAGTAACTGGATGACTACATCCAGGGGTCTGCTGTGGTCCAAAACATCAGATTTCTGTTAAAACGATAACTTGCTTTATCGTGAACTTTGGGACTTATAACTTTACAGATAATTTACAGGAAGTAATACACACACACGCGCAGGCACGCAGGCACGCACGCACGCACGCACGCACACACACACAAACTCACGGAGGAAATGTAAAATGAGGTTTAGAAATTGACAGGCACTTCAAATATAATATAATGACGAAAATGCATTTCAATAATAAACTGTACATAAAAAGATGCACAAAAAACATTTTATTTTTATTTTTAACAAATATAAATTTAAAACGTTCATTTGCTCAATTACAAGGATGTAGCAAAAATTGGGTTTTCAAGTCTAGAATGTCTTGTGCAACCAAGGGTTTCAACTAAAACAAAATGAGCCAATGATCACAAAGCCAAAAACATCCAGGTTAAATGTTCCCCATATGGCATCTTTCCAATATATATGTGCTCAGCGTCACCCATGTGAAAGGTACAATCTATTCTTATCACATATGTTAAGACTTTTATATAAATTTGTGAATCTAATGAAACGGAACACACACGTCTCGCTGATTTATTTCACGTTATCGTTGAACCTTCCATATGTTCTCCTGCGTATCCGTGAGGTACAGACGAATTAAATTCGTTGCACTCGAACGCATCATTTTGACGACCATCGTGATGTATAGCACCACCCTGAAGTTCTTTTCAAGCATTCAAGGCAAATTCTCCTCCACCAGACGATTTGTTTGCAAACACCTGGGATTTTAGTATTCTGAGTGGCAGAGACTAACTTAATCATCTATAATTGGTGGAGTGTTCTCATTTATAGTGACTGACAGCATCGATCTGTCTCAAAGGTAAGCCGTCAGGCCTGATAAATAAAGGAGAAAGAACAAGTAGTCACATTCCAAATGAGCAGAAAAACTGCTACATGACACAATGTAAAAACAAGAGTCACATCATATCTTATTGAGCACTGAGTCTAATCCCCAGAAAGGGAGGGCTGGAAATCGATGTGCATGATATTAAATTTAAAAATCTCGGGACCTTAAATAATTTAACCATGAAAGATCACAGAGTATTTGATCTAGTCTCTATATCAAAACTACATTACACAGGGTAAAAACTGCGACAGAGGCTAAAAAAAGCACTTAACACTGGCTGGCAGCTGAAATGTCACAACATAGGAATTTGAAAGGTGCTGGATTTTTAATAAAGCACGTTTGTGTGTTTGTATATAGAAAAATGCAGGTTTCAATATCTGATATAAATATGTGCCGCCATTCAACGTATGTTAGACAGTCAACGTTAACCACCTAGACATAAATCTTAAAGATAGCATATTTTTGTATAAACATTGATGAGAAGACCATCAGGTGACAAAGGCAAAAGCATCTGTTCTTTATGTAAATAAGTCATTATTTTTAATTATGGCAGAGTTAGAATATAGATTGTGTATGAGCACAGTGTCAAACTCTGTCTGTAATGTATGCACATATCCCATCTTTTCAATTTTTTTTACAAATGTTTTGCCTTACAAAAACAACTTACTACTGACATTGATTTATTGAATCTTGAATGCCCTCAACTGCCAAGGCTGCTTATTTGTTGACTATTAAATTATCACAACTGGAAGTAGAAGAGGCAACTATAAGGATACGTGTGTGCACAATAAAGTGTTAGTTTAGCCAAAATGAAAGTTCTGTTATCTTATACTCACCTTCTTATCACTTCAAAGCTTTATGAATTACCTTATCCAACGGATCACATAATAAGCTGTTTTAAAGAATGTCCATTCCCAAATTATGCCGATACCCATTTACTTCGCTTGTATGGACACAAAACCATTGCAAATCATGGAGTACTGCAGTTGTTTAGTAACAGACATTCTTCAAAATATCTTTTGTTTTTTAAAGACATTATGCAGCTTTGAAATTACAAGAGGGTGGGTAAATGATGACAAAATTCCCCTTTTCGGTTAGTCTCTATCACTTTAAAGTGTGATGCTATACACAAAACCATTGCAAATCATGGAGTACTGCAGTTGTTTAGTAACAGACATTCTTCAAAATATCTTTTGTTTTTTAAAGACATTTATGCAGCTTTGAAATTACAAGAGGGTGGTTAAATGATGACAAAATTCCCCTTTTCGGTTAGTCTCTATCACTTTAAAGTGTGATGCTATACAGTAAGTAACATGATTTGAATATAGCTTAAATACTGTAATTGTTTGGTAACTGACATTCTTCAAAATATATTTTGTGTTCTTAAGAACAAAAAGGCAAAATGCTGCATCAACTGTAACATCATATTCATTTTACAATAGTAAGAAATACACCTGATCTGACAGCCTCAAACAACAGATATTCAAAGTGAAACACCCAAGCCCGTGACACGCAACCCTACGACTGACTGCACAGCGCCCAGAAAACCTCAAAGCAAAATACGATTAAACCTCTGCGATACTATCAAGGAACCTTAGGGATCTCTTAGTGAGGGATCGCCTCAAGAAACAATGTTTTGTCTGCACAGATTAACCAGCGAGACATCTCTCCAAATGTGGCTTGCATGCCATGTGACTCTCATATTCGACAGACCTCCACCTTTCTAATGTCATCAGAGATGAGCTTTTGGCCCGAGTTTGTTCCGTTCCTCTTGAGTACACCACGTCTCAACGGCCATCTAAGTCATGCACAAGAGACTGGCTCTGAGCAATGACTGACAAATGTGTTAAGGAGTAAGTAATGTTAGGTTTGCTGACATTGGCAAGCTATGCCACACGCTCTGACTGCTACAAAAGCAGAGATAAATTATAAGCCTCTCGCATATATCTTTGTTTCCACTGTACGCATCAAATCAATAGCGGGTCACTATTTGCAGGCGGTTTGTTTATGAAAAGAGACAATTTTCTTCCTTTATGGAATTAAAGCCGTCTGTTTGAAGTTAGATAGCTGTTTTCTATACTCAGCAAATTGCAGACAAACTTTCTTTCGGGGGCTTCTGTAATGTTAGCTATTCGTGTATTTGATATCACAAATGCTTACCCTGCATGCATCAAAACATATTAAAGAGATAGCTCACCAAAATAAAAACTCTGTATCATTTACTCACTCTCTTATCTCATATATGACTTTCTTCCATATGCAAAAACAAAAGACGATACAAACAGTTTGGAAACAAACAGCAGCGACACCCCTGTAGGGGAACAGTTAAGAACATTCTTCAAAATATGTTCTTTTTGTGTGTGCCATAAGAAAGAGTGAAACAGCTCAGCAGGGTGAGTGAATGATAGTACAATTTACGTTTTTGGGTGAACTATCACTTTAATATTAAAAAGTACAGTTGACAATGATACAACAAACAAACTCATTTTATAGTGTTTCACATTAAACATTTATAAACATCTCCATGCAAATATACTCCAATCAGTTCTTTGCTTTTATTTCATGTCAATGTCACAACTGGCTGCTATTAATTCACCACCCAGTGTGTTTATCACCTGCAGGCCTCGTGTAAAAAGTGCACCTGAATTGCCAGTTAAAAGATAAAAGTATTTTGTCACGGGGCAGGATTTGTAATTTCAAGGAATGCTAAATTATAGAAATATTAAAGTATGTAAAAATTCAAGAGAGAGAATGAGTGAAAACATGAGCATGTGTATAAATGTGAATGCCTGAAGCATTGCTCTGTAATAGAATCTTCGACATTTCCAACATAAATTGAAGGATATAATTCAAATGAGCTCCAGCATTTTAAGGTCAAAGAAATATATGAAAAATCAAGCATCGCTGACGTCAGATGTGTAAGTAAAATCTTTGCTAACCTTCACTCAGGCACGTGCAAGAATACTGTGTTTACATAAACGTATAATAAAGTTATAGTAAGAATAGTAAGCTCGTGAATTTTGATGTATCCTAATATTTAAATAAAAGCATTTGTATGTAAACACGTTGAAATTCAAATACCACAACTTCTAAACCACGCACCCACATTGTGACTCACAAAACTCTGAAAACTCTCACAACAAATCTTCAAACATGACAATCTCTCTCTCTCTCTCTCTCTCTCTCTCTCTCTCTCTCTCTCTCTCTCTCTCCATCTTTCTCTCCATCTTACTCTCTCTCTCTCTCTCTCTCTCTCTCCATCTTTCTCTCTCTCTCTCTCTCTCTCTCTCTCTCTCTCTCTCTCTCTCTCCCTCTCTATCTTTCTCTATCTTTCTCTCTCTCTCTCTCTCTCTCTCTCTCTCTCTCTCTCTCTCTCTCTCTCTCTCTCTCTCTCTCTCTCTCTCTCTCTCTCTCTCTCTCTCCATCTCTCTCTCTCTCTCTCTCTCTCTCTCTCTCTCTCTCTCTCTCTCTCTCTCTCTCTCTCTCTCTCTCTCTCTCTCTCATGCATAACATCTGCAACCATCTTCCGAAACAGATAAGGCGGAGAGAGCAAACAGCCCAATTGTCTACACGGCAGCGATGGGCAAAATTAACGTGACAATACTCACTGTGGGGAGAAGGGGGCAGTCGGCGCGTGGCGAGTCACTCTGTCCGATGAACCTGCAAGAGAGCAAACAGTCAGCTGTGAATGCACGGGCAAGAGAAGGGAGGGGTGACGAAGAGCCGGCACATGAAGGAACACAAGAAAAGAAACAGAAACAGAGGAGAACGAGGATAAAGCAAATGGTAGGAGAGAAAGTGAGAGGGAGGGGAATGATGTGATGTGGAGAAAACACGTGGGACGAAGCTTTCAGTTGTGGAAGTTCAGGGAACAGGGAAACCGGGAGTGCACGCACATCGTTATTTGGTCACGTGATGCTGCCGGGGTGATCTAGATACCTTATTTAACCTTGCAGTTTACCAACTATTGCTGCAACAACAGACAAATAATAAGCATGGGTGCTTTGCATTGATATACGCTGTCTTTCTTCTGGCTTTGTTTGCGGTTTTAACGATTTCAGCGAATGCATTACATGAATTTTTATCTCATTATTTACTCACCATCCTATTCTTCTGAGCCCACATGCTGATTTCCCTCATGGTATGAATGCAATTATTGATCTTAAAGGGGGAGTAACATGCTGTTTTATGCATTAAAAGTGCATAAGATTGTTAAACATGTTGAGTTGTCAGGTTGGACGTCGTCCATTTGTTTAAAACCCGCCACTTGATTCGGAAACGTTCTTTTAAATACTAAACCTTTTATCGTGATAAGGTTACGAAAGATTATATATGAAAAATGTGATTCTACACTAGAAGTGCTCATTTTATGGTTATCTCTAACATATTGTAAGATTGAGAGGAACTGTGTGTGATACGCCTTTAAATAAGTTTAATTGATCTTTTGTATACCATTGCAGTTTATGGAAGGCCAACGGCTCCAAAAACCCAAGTGTGATGAAAATCTGCATGATTTATGCACTTTACAGAGCCTTATGAAATATATGGCTTTGTGAAATAGAAAATGTAATCATTATTACTGATATTCTTTACCTACACCGCAGCTCCTAGATCAAACCTGTGCCACAGGCAACATATTTGATTTAAGAGCTGAAATGACGAATAACGTTCATACATTTTTGACTGCTTTTCCACAAAAATGATGTCTTGTGGATACTTTCATAGTGCATTCCGGAGCGATACACCCTTTGGTCACTATAAGCATGCAAATATGTATTTATTTTATTAACTTGCACATTTTATTGTGCGATTGTGACCTGACAGCATACGTGCAACTAATAATGACATATTTTTCTGTGTATTCGACTTTGTGTATGTGTTTTAACAGCTCAAAGCATCGATGATCTATCACAACACATCCCAGGAAGCAAGCCTCTTTTTCTGCTTCTCATGCATGTTTCTCTCTCCTTTTCTTTTCAAGTGACAAAAGCAGGACCCCGTTCCTAATCTGACCCCAAAACAGCAACAAAATCCCCCCGGCCCATCATCCTCTGCCTGGTTGCGGTTTTCTTTTATATCCCCTGCTCTCTCTCTCTCTCTCTCTCTCTCTCTGTCACTCTCCATTGCATCCTCTCTCCCCAGTATAACCCTTTTCCTCTTTCTCCTCTCTGTAAACGGCTTTCAGCCGAGCAGAGATTACCTAGACCATGCTCTTCAGAGCAGCTTCAAAAAGGGTGCTCTGGGCTGCCAGGCTGGATAACACCCCCCCTCCTTTCTTCGAACGGAAAAAGGGGGAGTCATATAAAGAGAGTGGCTTGGAAAATGTTTGCAGAAGAAAAATATACAGAGGACATATATCACACGCTGGCTGCATTCATAGTCAGTGTGAATGAACAGGTGTGACTCTAGAATTGCCTTGCTCGTACGAGCTTGTATGGAATACCACCATTCAGGATGGTTACAGGATAGTTCACCCGAAAATGTTTATTATTTTTAATTTTAAACATTTTTATTATTATTATTATTTCTCCTCCGATCACTTTCATTTTTCTGCGGAACACTAAAGAAGATATTTTGAAATCTGTTGGTCCCCATTGACTTTTGGTTTAGTTTACAACAGCAGGACGAATGGTTTTTAAATATCTTAATTGGTGGTCTGCTCGTTTGGTGAGTGAATGATGGCACAGTCTCTTAAACAAAACATTTTGCCCACATCACTGACAGTAACTGACAGGTAAGGTGGGTACAACAACCAATAGCTTAAACTTAGAGGTAAAACTCAAGAAACACGTAAAAGTTTACTAAATGCTTTAATTATTTAGGACAACTTTAGTTTCAGAGTCCTCACCCATTTTGGATGAAAGCCTTGTCAAAATGAATAGATGCAAAAGTGATATTCACTCTCAATCACAACTAAACCGTCTGTGAAAACAAGTGTGACTGACAAGCGTTTTCGGCTGATGTGTGAAAATAACCACAAATAAAATTGAAGAATGAGTTTCGGTAAACGTGAAGTGCTTTTTTTCTCTAGAATTGTATATCCATGCTGGCTTGAAGGGACTCTTAAACGCTTCTATTTAAAGCATGTTGAACTTTGCAAGCTTGTCAGTCTCGCTTAGTCTTGATATGAACACACTGGGGCGATGATTTGTTATAAGAACACTTTTGTTCTCTTTTGACCTGCATTTCAGTTAGACACCTAGGTATATTAACATGATGCATGCTCGATTTCTTTTCTGCATCATGCAAGTTCATTCAGGTAATGCAAATTGTTAAATTGCTGTAATAATTGCATCAACGCAAGCACTGCTGAAAATAAACGTTGAAGTCTCTTTTCCCAACGCATGTCAGCAAAAATGAATGACATCTTTATTTAGAACATATAGAAAGAAATTCAGTAGAACTTTTGTAACAGAAATTTTAGGGGCACAAATGACTACCATGGTTAAATATATTGGATCACTTTGTTTTGTTCTGATGAATACAGATTAAATACTTTTAAGAATATTTAAAATCAAACAGTTTAACCACATTTACATTTAGGCATTTAGCAGACGTTTTTTTCCAAAGCGACTTTAAAATGAAGCGGTAAATAGCAAAGACAGCAATCGGTGAACAAGTGCTGCAACGAGGTTACTAAGTTACACTAGGCAAGATAAAAACCTGTAGGAGAAGGGGGGAAAGGTTACGTTTTTATTTATTTATTTATTTATGTTTATATAAAGTGTGAGTAGGTTAGGAAGGAGGTTTAAGGTGGGTTAGGTGTACACAGAAAAGATGAGTTTTTAGGTGTTTTTAATGTTTTTTCTACAATGGTAGATAAAGGAGACAAACATCCTTCCAAATTTCTTTCTTCATGTTCAGCAAAAAAAAGAAAAGTATACATATTTGCAACTTGAGGGGGAGAAATTCACGACAGAGTTGTCATTTTTGGGTACTATCCCTTTAAAAACCAGCACTAATAATAGTAATAATAAAAAACGAAATCCATTCAGACAAATGCACTATTAAAAAAAAAAACTACTCAACATCACTGACCAACATGGTTGTTGGGAAACATTCAGTCATTTTGAACAAGCTTGCTTAACACAATTCATTTGAATTCATAAAAACGATTTTTGAGCTTGTTTGAGGCCATACTCATGCAAAGCCACAGTTCACAAAGCGTAATCTCTTTGTATTCTTTGATGTGTGATCTTTGATGTTCATCCCTCTGCGTGTAAACCCGACGCCTCTCTCTCTGTCACCGTGTCCGGCCTGTCTGTGAAAGCGCACACTCTGCCCTCCTGCTCCCAGAGAATGTCCAATTAGAGGAAGGTCAGGTCTGGTAGCCGTGTGTGAGACAGCCACTTATTCTGTTACCGTTGGCCGATCCGTCACGCTCCTCTCCAGCTTTCTTTATTTTATTCTTCCTCCCAAAGGCCACTGGCTAACTCTATCACCGGGACAAATGACCCTTCAGTTGCACCATTCATCAGCTGACTTCGAATCACTTGGCTCGGCCGTGGACCCGCCCAGCTGCCCCTCACAAATGGAGCTGCCTCAGTCGCCGGTATCCCCTCCATCTTTGTGTGTGTACATTGGGTGCACGTGTGGGCGTGAAAGCAAAAATGAGAGAACGCGCCATTGTGCGTGGAGCACTCGGCTAAACTGCATTATAAATCTTCCCCACGCGCGGTCCGTCCGAAATAGAACCACCTTCTTTACCAACACATATACATGAGCTTTTGTCGAAGCCCTTTGTCGGGTTTCATTTGCTTGTCAGTGTTGTTTTTTTGTTTTATCCCTCAGCCGCTATTTCGACGCCCACGCCGTCCCAACACCTCCACCCGGGGCGGGAATCTTTACATAAGTGATGAGGAGGAGAGCAAATAAAATGAATTGGTCAGGGGCACAGATTTTCCTCCTCTCTAATAAAGCGGGCCGTCTTTCCCGTCTCTGCTCGATGGGCTAGGTGGAGCATTGTTATTAATTAAGATGCTCTCATTATCGTGCGTCCATGTGAGGAAAACCCGGTATTAAAAAGTCAAGCAGAGACGGATTAAGCTCTGACAGATGGTATTTTAACAAACGTGGAAAAAGTGGAATAAAAACGAAATAAATAAATAATAGGCGTACGGAGAGCGGCACTTGCACGTTTTCTTCCTCCTCTCCTTAATTCTGGGCAATTAAATATTTTTTCCTTCAATAGCACAAAAAGCATATGGGGACATTACTCATTTGGTGCTGTTTTGCCAGTGTAGTTTCCATGGCAACACTGGAATAAGAAACACGACTGTCTTGCTGGTAGACACAGAGTCACTGGTGTAGCCCGTGGTACCCGAGACATGAACTTTGACTCTTAACAGCCTCCATTTAGCAATGAATCTTGTTCATATCAGGCTGTCTTCCGTGTTCACAGAATATCTTAAGTGCAATGAAAAATATTATTATATTCACAAAATGCCACGAGTGCCGAACCTACTTAAGACTCATGCATATTTCAAATTTAATATTAATGTTATTTAGTATCATCAGCTATTCAATAGTATAGCTTATGGTCTATAGTATGTCTAGTGGAACAGATATAAAAAGAATCAAACTAAAGCTACATGTTAAGCTAACCAAACAAGTAAAGACCAACATACTGTTGTCAGGGTGATCTAATGATACAGATGGATATATTGAAAAACAGGGCTAAGATGTTATCTATGCATCACATGTAAATGGATAAATCATACGCTGAGAGAAAAAGGAGAACAAGTGAGACAAGTATCAGAAGCACGAACAATGAAGCATTATATGAAAATATTATTTTCAACTTTTATTCACGGTGGAGGAAGCTTACAGCTAGGGACACACAACTGTACCGTTTTAAGCCTGACGTTTTTGTCATCTGTTTAATGAATTCTGTATACGAGACTGTGTTTATACATTAGACTTCTAATTGTGAGTCTCTCAAAAATGTGAAAATATTAGGGAAGTGGTTGTTGTTTATTCTTTAATTTTTAAAGCAGTTTCCTAGGTTTCACATTTTTTGTGTCGATTCCATATAAAATGAATTAAAATACAGCTCGTTTTTTATTGATTGAGTAATAATAAAAACAATAAAAAATAAACAATACAGGCTTAATTGAACACAATAAAAACAGAAACAGAGTTAATTATTTCTGCAAACTAACTTTTTAAATATATTTGATGGCCACTGGTTTTGACCGTCCAATCATTTTTTCCTCAAGCTGACATAAATTATCTCCATAAATAATACTATGAACTTTAAAATTACTAAAAACCATTCGTACTTGCAAACAAACATTTAAAACTGTGATTCTTTTGTGATTCTAAACCTGCATGGCTTTCTTTTGCCAACCAAGAATACTGCCACTCAAACAGATCCCTATTGAATTGTGATGTGTCGACACAAAACAACTACAACATTTCCCAAAATATCTACTTTTGCATTGCAAACCAAATTTTAAAATGACACTTCAGGCCAAATGTTTTATTTTTAAATGTAACATTATATTAAGTAAACTGTCATTGTAACTGCCCTGATTATACCAGGGGAGTCAACCTTCAAACCATTGACTTTTAGCATTTTTACTTTTGTTTTATAAGACTCAGCTTTATTATTAGGACAATCCACCCCTCGGGTTCTTTATACACTACCATCTGAGAGCTGAGCAGCAAAGGGACAGAGGCAAAACCACTCAGGCATTCAGATTGGACCATGGAAAAATATGTACTTATCAAGGGTTGCCAGGCAGGATTAGAGGAAGGTGTTGGGGGTATGAACCCCCTGGGCTGGCCTGGACACGTGGGGTTGACAAGTTGGATCAATACATGAGGCAAGCTGCCACTCACTTTACATCATACATTTATTTTGAAAAACAAAGGGGACAACTGACCTCTGCCCAACAAACTGACATTGAGAAAAGTACGATTTTACATGCTAAAGCAATGAGCTCCCATGCATTTATGTCACCAGGTTATGCAAAACCACTTGAATTATGAAAAGGCTGCTGCTTTCATAAAAGTTAGGTTTCATCTGCATCCAGTTTGGATGTGCATATCTGTTTGGAAACATTTATCTCAACCTCAACGATTTATTTAGCTTTATTCGTCATGTCGGTTGTTATTTCAATACAACCGCAAGGTCACCCGCGTGCGGCCAGACGAGCCTCCATTCGCGACTTGCAAAGCTAAAGTGGAAGAGAATAAAAACACTATTTAAGGTTTTGATTCAAATTGAAAAAGAGCTCACCTCCATAGACAAAATCCAATCCAATTGCAATTGTGTTGGGTAAATAAGGATGGATTGTTTGTCTGTTAGGTGAGTGTGCAGGGAGGATCTTCTGTTTAAATGTAAAGTGACAGATGTCCCATCCTCAGCGCTAGAGGACTATGCTTCACTCTAATGAGCCAATGGAGAAAAGTCACCGAATGAAGAGCAGATTCCAAAGGTTGATCTGAAGGACGCCGCCCCCGCCCCTCCGACACTCAGCCGTATATGATGCTGTTGAGTTTTAACAATTGTAGACCGGGGTCTACAAATCGAAGAGCATTCTAGAAACATATGCTTAAAGGGATAGTTTACCCAGAAACGAAAATGTACTCCTTATTTGCTAACCATCTTGATATTTCAAACTTGTATGATATTTTGAAGAATGTGGGGTAACTCATTCACTAGCATTGGTTTTGAGTCTATACAATAGAAGTGAGTGTGTGACACTGGTGTTTGGTTACCAACATTCTTCAAATCATCTTCTTTTGTGATCTGCAGAAGATAACAGGGCAAGATGTTTAAAACAAGAGGGCGAGTAAATGACATAATCTGTATATGGGGTGACCTTTCAGTATTCAAACCTTTCAATTGATATCTATTTAAGAAATGGAAATTATCAAATTCTTAATTTGAGATTTTTTGGTAGGTTTTAAAATACCAATCATTAAATTCAATTTTTTTTTTTAGTTTTGAAGTGTCTCAAAAATAGAACAGTTGAGCATACTTGGATCCTTATTCCTAACTATTTTTCATATATTAAGTACAACACTAGTGTGTAAAAATAGTTATATTTACATTTAGTGTAATTAGTAGGAGACAAATGTAATACTTATTTTCCATTTACAAACTAAACTAAATTTTTTTCTATTAGAAATATAACTGCAATATCATCTTAAAGTAAGGAGACCCAAGTCTGTGTGCCTGTTTGAAAAACTTTACTTTAAGCTGCTAATTATCATTACACGGACTAAACCACTAGTGAATATTGACAGTTTGTTCCATTCTTCAGTACGACTGTCTATTCCGAATCAATGAACTTCTCTATTCCCACACGACATCTCACTTTGCACAATGTTCGGCCATACTTCACCTGCCTGGAGAAACGACAACAACTACGAAATTCCAAACCGCATCATCCCATTAAAAGCAGTGTCACGTTAGAAAAATAATTGTGCTCCTCACCATTCGCACGATGGCAGATTAATGGGCGGAACATTCAAGAATTGTGCTCTTCCTGCCTGTTATGCCTAACAGGCGAATCCTCTGGCACTTTAACAGCACCCTGGCACCTTTAACAGAGACGTGGATAGAGGCCGGGTGGATAGAGAGGGCTAATGATCTGTCCCCATGTCAATATCTCTGGGTGCCAACCTGCCTCCCCTTGGGCAAGAGCCTGGACATCAAACCTGCAGCTGACGCACCACTTTTCCTGGGAAGCCTCTACCGCGCTGCTCGTCGATACATTGAACTTTTTACTTTACCAAACACGGCCCCGCTGTCTGCAACTTGATGAAACACCTTTCCAAAAGCCATTAATTGCTCAGTTCAACTGCTTAAGATTCCTAAACAGCAGCCATCTAAACTTAATTAAAACTTAATTCCAGCGGCCCATGAGGATCAAATTAGACAATCTCATACGATATGGCGGGTTCTCATTCCGTGCCACGTCTGAAAGCGATTAGCAACAGAGGATCAGCATCAACCCGGAGTTGTCCGTTTTGGCACACCAGGTGTCAAACTCACCCCCGGCATCATCCCCTGCCAGCTCCTTGTCGGCGGACGCCCCGAATCCCCCGAGTCCACCAGGGACCCTGACTATGACTAATTAAATGACTTATATGCCCATGTGTTGAAGTAGCTCAGACAGACACTGCTGGCCTGGCACTTTAGAGGGGAATCAGCCTCCCGTGCCCACAGGGTGCGCGCGGCCCATCGATCCTGCTACGCCATTAGATACAAAGATGTCAAGGTAGATTACTCTCATAGTGCTGCCGTTTGCAGGTCAAGTGTTTTGCTGGTCAACAATAATCAGAGAGACAGCAGGCGGCCAGATGATTGGGCTCTGTCTGGCTGATATATAACAGCAGCTATACGGTGATAGAACAGAGGAGTGAATTAAAATGGAGAGGCAGCTCGACCCCGGGCAGGTTAATGACATAGTATGTGGTGCCAAAGAGCTAAATGATTTTGTGCTGAAAACAGGATTATGTCTCAGACATAAGACAGAACAGATGAGATGCCGGGCACAGCGCTTAGACGGAACTCGGCGGCAAACAGGCACACGCTCTCTTTCTCTCTCTCTCGCTCTTCCCCTCGCTTGTGAAACAGGAATCAGTCACTTATATTTT
Organism: Triplophysa yarkandensis; assembly: GCA_033220385.1. NCBI lineage: Eukaryota > Metazoa > Chordata > Actinopteri > Cypriniformes > Nemacheilidae > Triplophysa > Triplophysa yarkandensis. The sequence goes on along the minus strand of CM065672.1, from coordinate 3,467,247 downwards.
ACTTTCCACCCAGCGGGTCACAGCCTCCTTCATCACCCTGTCCAAATAATGCAACAATAACACAGCTCATTCATCTTCCCAACTAGAGGAAAGTCACGGCGTACAATTCAATTGGATTTTTGCCTCCTTCTCTTTCATTTGCACGCCTTAAAAAGTCTATATGTCAACTCGCTTCTTTGTTTATCTCTCCGGGTTTGTTTTGCTATAGTTTGGTACCATATAGTACATATTTGGACCAATTTTGTTGATATACAAAGACTCTACTGACACATTTTATCATATAGCTTGAAGTTATTGTATGAAAGCGTCTATCGAATGTATGCATGTACATGCATAAATGGTCCATTCCAGGTTTTCAGTTTTCTACTCAGTCATCACTGCTGACACAAACCCACACACTCTGATCTAAAATGTTGTATGTGAACACAAACAAGCAAAGTGATACAAAGCCCGGTTACTAAAAATCAGCATTGGTTAAATAAAACTTGAATCATCCAAATTAACTAATGAAGTATATTTGAGACATATTTCATCTAAATGCAAAACATTATCTCATCTTTATGACATTCAAACCTAAATGACTTTCTTTTGCTAAACACAAAGGAAATATTTTGAAGAATGTTGGTAACATAGGCCCGTTTTTGGCCATTCCACTGTTTGGAGACAAATTCACAAAGACATTTCTCACAATATCTTATTTTCTATTTTACAGATGAAAGATACTAACACACATTTAGAATGACAAAATGATAAATAAATGATGGCATTATATTTTTACACTAAACAAATTTTGCTAATGAAATGAGTTCCATATGATTTAATTATTTTAAATTTTTTCTTGACAATTGTCAACATTTTTAAACATACAAATGTTAAAGAAACATGAGTAAATTATGTGGGATAGATGTACATGTTAAATTATGAACTTCCAAAGGACCCATTTTCAGTGTACGTAAACTATACCTTTAAATCTCTTGTCTACACTCCACAAATACATCTATATACATAAAATGATCAACTTTACTATTGATGTATTGCAGATTTCTGTGGTCCTATTCAGAAAAATAATGTGTTTACAACCTTGGTGAAAATAGGCCGTTGTATTGGTGTAAAGAGACCAAAAGTACAAGAGAGAGGAATAAAGAGCACTGTTGCAGAAATCCTTTCCAGGGTTTATGTGCCACATGTGCAAATATGTTCTATTATGAGTGTCATCAAAGCAAATTGACACAACCTGCACATATAATGTTTTCTTCCCTTAATAAGGGTGTTAAAACAAGTAGCTATTTCTGTCTATTGACAGCTCTTATATGCTATTAAATTAACATTTGTGTTTCAGAGGTTTTACAAGGCGAGATCTTTCTAAGCATCCACCCATGATACCGCTGGTCAGAAATTTGCGTCAAATTTATCTCATCAAGAAAAGAGATATTTGATCACTTTTTAGCTTACTATAGACATGGAAAATTTAGGTGTAATAGCATAACCCTTCCTTGTGCTTGCATGTTTCATATCACAGCATCAGACTATTGTCTAGTAATTCCGGGAAGTCAACAATCTCATATTGTGTGATTTACTGTCCGAGGGCGAAAGCTGGCGCGGATGAAAAAGTGATAAAACATGTGAAACGGCAGGAACGAGAGGGCAGGTTGTGGACTGAGCTGAACGTGGGTGGCTATAAGTTCTCATGCTCTGACAACCTCTGGGACGAGGTTTTTATTTGGTGGCAGAGGCAGGGTGATGTGGGAGCGAGAATGACGACATGGCAAAAGTCGAACCTGACTTTGACAGCTTGAAAATGCGGCAATTGTTTTTGTCATGCCATTTGAAGTCCACCCACATGGTGAAGTTTCACTAATCTTTGCAGTTTTGTTAAATTAGGAAATTTGGCAAAGACCGTTCGTATACAGATGGCTGTTTAGTTGCGTTTTGGTATTCTGCTGGATTCTAAAGGCAATATTTACAAAGCAATTTCAAAGAACATTCCCGCACTTCGTAGATAAAGGAGATGTCACATCTGCGATTTCAGAAATCCGAATGCATTAGATGGTGGCGTAACGAAACAGTATATCACGATGTTTACGTTGCGGTTTTAGCCCATATGTCAGTTAGTATGCTAATCCATGACAAGGTCTTCCTTCCTCAAACATCTCAGCATGTGATCGTGAGTTCATATTGAACAAGCGATTAATAGCACCTCGCTCATGCCAGGCAGATCCTTCTGCTTGGCCTTCCTCCAGAGCGTGGGGGATTCAAACAAGCACCATCCAAAGAACTGAATTCTGATTCTGGCACAAGGCTACAACATCCCACTGCCTACTGGAAGTATCCGTCTCAGTAATAATTCTTTAATTTGGCATTTGACAGAAACACCTCGAATATTTTTTTATGGAGGTGCAGGGATTTAATGATGCAACGATGAAGAAAGACCTTGGTGGTTATTTAGATATTACATTTGCAAAAGGGGTTTAAGGTTACTTCCAAAGGTGTCGGCATTCGGACGCGCGCTAATTTCAGGCCTACGGCGTCTGCGATTCTGAGCTTAATTCGCCGAGAATTTATACCTGTGAGATTACTGCGATGGCTGTGTAGATAAATCTGAAAATGGGAGAAGATAGAATGGATGGAATAAACAGAACAGCTTAACCAGACTGAGAAGCCCAGCGGCGAGATTTGATCCCGACTGGTCTACAAATACTTCACGTCAGTTCACATCGTAATTAAAATGATTTCACGTTGGCAATGACGGTATTTTGATCAGCTGCGCTCATTAAGTTTAATGTGTCGAGGTTGAGAAAGAGAATGCTGGAACACAAGGGGTAAAAATATAAAGGATAATATTTCCGTGGCTGGGTATTACTGTGGCCATTATGTAGGAAAGTGCATTATTTAGAAAAGAGCAGTTGGCAGCGGCCACAGAGTGTGCCAGAACAAACGACCCCTCTGCTTGAAGTCACGCTGAGAAAAAACACAACAAAACAACAAAAAGCCATTCACGATTTTGATTTGCTTTCCCTGACAGCTGCAATAGTGGGAATGTGAAACGACCGTGTCGGCTAACTTGTTTTATGTTCATAAAGTTCAGCCGGCTCTCCCGTTTCATTGCTTAAGAGGCACAGGACAGCAAAGGAGAGTTGGCCTCGACGAGTAAATAATGCTGTAATCACTGGAAGGGTGCTCGCTGATTTACAACTTATTGAATCTCGGTGAAAATCACTTTAACCAGCAGCGGTTTCCGTTCTCTCGGTTTTCCTGTGGGTACGAACGTTATTTTGCGTTAGAGCAGAGGTGTTAGATTTGCTGGCACTATCTCTGAGCTGTTTCGAGGCACAGCGGCTTTCTGGGAAGAGAGGAAACTGACTGTGAGCATTATCACTAATGCATTAATAAGGGGTCGTGTCAAATATTCATAGCAGAATAGCTGGTGCGGTCCTCGGTTCTCCTCCCAGCTGTGCGTTATATCATTAGGTCAAAAGTAAAATGTTATGACTCTGAAAATATTGCCCTTAGCCAAAGCCTGGAGATCTCACTCATATGCAGATTTCAAATTGATGCCAATTATGCCAAATGGCATTGGTTCTCTTGTGTGTCTTAGAGGAAGCTGGCCAGTTTCAATATGCAGAAATAAGAAAACATTTGAGAGTTGAGACAAGGGAAGATTTTAAGTAAATAATGACGTAACCTGCTTTTTAACATTATAGTTTACCAAAATTAAAGCATTAACAATCATTAAATATTTACTTTATTATTAAATATTAAATTGCTTAAATAATACACATTAATTAAAACACTGTCCATCTAAAACCTTGCATCTCCATATTTTGTGATTTTTGCTGTAAATGTTGAAGTGATAGCTTATTTTACCCAAAATATTAGAACCCCTTCTTCCTTGAACATGTATTACTAAGGAGATTGGTATTTTGGAAAATGTTGGTGACAAGAAACCATTGGTCCACATTAACTTAATTTGTATGTACCAAAAACACATGCAAGTCAAGGTGGACCAACAGATTTCGGTTTCGGAAGGTCAGGGTGATATATTTAATACTCTCATTATTACTCACACAGTTTACATATAAATAACTAAACATTAAATAATCATTATTCAGAAAACTTGAACTAAATAAAGATTGCCTATGGTTTATAAAGCTATTCAATCATATTATATGTGGTAAATTATTAAATGAAAATAAATGTGTGCCAAACGAATAAATGTAAATTTTTTGACAGTCTACGCTGTGTTCCTTGGGATTCGAACGAATGGCCCTCTGCTGTTCTGCCAAGTGTAAATACATACCCATATATTCCCATTACAATAAGAGGTAAGTTTGGCACCAATGACAAAATGATTGTTGTTTTTAGGTGGACTATTCCTTGACTAGTGAAGTCAGGAAGCAGCGATGGGATCCAGACGGTGCAGAGGAGTCTCGGCTGAGCAGAGGCAGCGTTGAAATGGGTGTTTGTTGGGTTTCCCACACTGGTGATTACTCATGGAGAAGCTCTTGTCAGAGGTAATGATCTTCACCCCGGTGGCTGGGGTGGGAGTACAGCAGCATGAGGCTCAGAGGCAGGAAAGCAGAGGCCAGTGGGAGTAAAGCCCAAAAGGGCCATGTGCGAATCAGGACGGCTATTGTAGCACCCTCCATCTAATTCATCCTTCCGCTGTGGGAGAGAGATCTGTCAGGCGTGCAGGGTTGATGTCGTATTCTCCCTCTGTTAGTGCCTCCCACTCGGAGATGCGGAAGAGTGGACAGGGTGGAGAGTGGGCATTCTGGCAGCATGTCACGAAACAAGGGCAGGAAGCAAAGGAAACACGGATGGCAGCATACGGCATCAAACCCGTGATATCGGTTGCAAAGTGGGTCAGGTTGGCTTAGTTTGATTACTGCGGTGGGTGGCTTCAGGCAGTCCTACAAAAGCAACTCAAACCTGAACGCCGCTTCCCGGGATTCTCATCCTTTTTTTACCCCCTGCTGAGGTGTAGCTAAAAAATCCTGTTATGCGGGTTGCTTCAAAGCTGTGCACGCTGACAAGCACAAGAAAGTGTCTGGCTGAGGTAGAGGGATTGCAAGAATCGGCCATTCGTGCCATCCGCGGATTCACCTGTGAACTTTGAACTCTGCTGACTCGAGCATGATGAAGAAATCAGATAGCAGGCTTTTTACAAAGATGCACATGGAAGCCTCTTTTGACAGGCTCGGAGGAGAACAGAGACAGAGAGTAATGACAGACCCAAAAAAGAAAATTATTAGCAGGGGAACTCGAGTGTAATCTGATTGTTGTGCTGTGGAAAAGAAGCACATTGGGAGAAAAATCTGACAGGAGAAGAGGCCACACTTGCAACATGAACACAGAATATTACCATAAAGTTCTAGATATTCTTTATTTAGTCCTTCTCACTTTAAATATGTTTAGGCCTGTCAAACGATTCATCTCAATGAATCACATTCAATAAAAGTTTGTGTTTACATATTATATGTCTGTTTACTGTGTGGATTCATTTCGTATTTGTAAAGACATAAATATACACATACATGTATTTATATTGAGCGGTAATACAATTTATATATCAAATTTTTCTATATATATATATATATGTATTTTTTTGAAAATTAGGGTTGTAACATTAAATGCCCAGAAGATAATAGCAAGTTAAAATATTTGAAATAAATTTTATCAGTTCAACACTCTAGCCAGTTACTGTACACAGACATTCATAAACGTAAACACAAACTTTTATCCTAAATGCGATTAATAATTGATAGTTTGACAGCCTTCAATATTTTATATGTGGTTGTAGAAGCTTATAAAGTGAAATCAACAAACATACTCAAAAAATTGGACACCATCCGAAAAGATCTTTGATGAACCCTTACTTTTCTCCGTAAAGATAAAATCTGTCAACTGGTCGAACAGTTTAACAATAAATATAAAAAATTATGAAAAAATTATTTTGGAGCCCCATGTGCAAAACAAAATCCAGTTTTAGAGGCTGAGTATATTCATTATTAAAGAATTTTAAGGGGTCGTGTCAAAATTACATAACAGAAAAACCAGTGAGGGCCTTCGGTTTGGTCAGAGCTGTGTATTGTATCATTAGGACAGAAGTGTCAGGTTGAACCAATAATGCTGACACCGAAAAGTTTTCCACTGCTAAAGTGCAATTCATGAACACATTAGCAGATTGAAGTTTGACAGCTAAAATGCTAAAAGTGAACTTCGGTCTCACACAAAGTTACTGTAGGCTTTAGGAAAACTTGCCATATAAAATATAGTGTTCTGCAGAAATAGATATTGTATAAAACAATAAAATGTTTGAACAGCATAACCAGTATTACTTAAAAGCCTTAACATTTCATGGATCATTTTCATGCATTAATTTTTTTATGTTTTATTTCTCACACATGATTTTTTATTTATTTGTGACATCTTTTAATATTTGTATGAGTGGATGTATGAATAAATAAATTTAAAATCAACATTATCTATTTTAAGCTATATAAATAAATACTTTTGCCCAGTTTAAACCTAATACTGAAATTAAATTTTCCGTTCAAGCTTTTCTTGATCTCTTCATATGGCCTCACCAGCACATCAATATCCTATTTTGACATCGATCAAACATTTGGTTTTCAGAAAATGTCCCAGTAACAACAATGAAATCATCTAATGCTCATTCACGGACTGTCAGGTCCAGTTCATGAGTTTTACTCCCAGCCGGTGGAAGAATAAAGAATTTTAGTGGCTTTGTTAAACAAAAGAAATGTTGGGATGGATTAAGGCTAAGGTGGAGGATCGGGGTCCCACCTACAGACGCTAGAGTTTCCAGGTTTCTTACCGAATGATTGGAGCGTTTAGTACTGTAGGTGAGGTGGGTTGGTTGCTTTTTGAGGAATGACCATCTAACGCAGCTATTGATGTGTCACAATGATTGAGTATGAGAGAGAGAGACCCGTAATGGCTTCATCAGAGCGGCCCGCTACATGCCACAATCTCATTCCCCTCCAAACAGCGTTGCCTTCCCAATCGCTCTGTAAAAAAAAGCCAAATTAAACAAAGCTGTCGGTCAACTTAACTTCAGCTTTTTTACTCTCTCTCTCTTTCCCCATTATCCTGCTTCCCTTATGCTGCTCCCCCTCCTTTCCCTTCAAGCCGACCCCGCTCATTCGACTCTTTCATGTCTTAACAAGCCAATTAAGGGGCTTGATTTAGTTCATGCTCCATTCTGTTCTCCTTTGGCTTCTCCAGCGCTTGGCCCATTTTTCAGCTCGGCTCAACCAGTTCAACATGGTGGCGTCTATCTTGACTGTTTAATTTCATCAAGCATGCCCACTGTCACTCTGCCGAGCGCGAACGGCTCTGAAAATCCCGGAATCAGCCTCATCCAATCGTGAGGAGTGTTGAAACCCGGGTAAAAGGAATTACCTACATTGGTATTCAATGCTGGGATGTGTTCTGCAATTGAATAGCACAAATGCTTTATAACAAGCTGAAGACAGAAGCACAACTCTGTGTGAATAGCAAACAGGAATAGCTTCCTGTTAACAAATAAACAACTTTTCTGCACATAGTATAGTTTGTCCACATGGGATTTTTCATAAATTGTACATTGCTCAGTCAGCTCCAGAAGTGTCGGTTTAACACTGAGCTACTAACAAACAAAATGAAACACTACAATTGTTTTTTCTGGTTTCTTACTTTGCACATCCATTGTTCTCCAATATAAGTATCAAGCCAATCTGCTTTAAAGCCTTGATCTCTAAAGGATTTTTAAATATTCTAAGATGTGAATCATTTTTATGAATTGTGATGTGAGTAGTTTAAAAACGTAAGAATATAAGAAACAGCAAAGGAAAAATGTGGCAAACTTGTGTAAACTTGTACGGTGTAAGTTGTGTAGAAACATACAAATATTCGAACAGAGCCAAAAAACATTGTGACAGTTTGTACTATGTAAGTCTTATAAAAACATGCGAATATTAAAGAATAAAAGATAATAAAATATTAGAATAAAGCAACAATGAAGTCACTCCCCTAAACCATACCTAATCTAAACCTCATTGGAGTGAAGGCAAACCGTACAAAAACATATGAACAAGATCGTAGGAATGTATACATTTTGAATTCTCAAGAGATTTTGTTTGTTTTATAATGAAGAAATCATTTATATTTGCAGGTGTCAAATTTGCTAAAAACTTTTTTACGATGAATTGATGGGTACGGCTTATTTGAAAAATGTCAGTTTAACAAAACTTGACTTGTGTAAATGTACTGGAAGCATATAAAAGAGTTGGCAAAGGCAGACGCAAAAGTCAAGAATTGCATCTTGAAAAGAATTTGCTGTATCTTGACTATTTGTATCAAAAGAGACCTTAAAAAATCTATTTTATAATAACATTTTGCTTTCCTTTGTAAGGTCCAACATTTAATTTGTATGAATTTTAAATAAATGTCATGACTCCTTCAACAGCTTCTAAAATGAAATGTCCTAATCCTCCAATCACAATACACTAATATTCCCTTCATTCATTGCATAATTCATTTCGACTCATGACTCACTTTCAGCTCGTAACCCAAAAATGGTGAATGGTACTGCTTCGATGAAATATTCATTTTCACACACACAACCCAAAACACCACAGACCTTCCCATGAACATCCATTTCTATCAAACCCAAGATCTTTGACCCGTTCTCATTTCCCCTCCAATATCATCGACATTTAGTAGAGCTCTGTGTTCTCTCTGTTCCTCACGCCTGAGCTGGTGCCAATATGAAACAGTCTATAATGTTTTTTCAAAGCATAAATTCATAATAATGACTTCCATTAGCAGGTTTCAAGTCTATTTATGGTCTCGGCTCTTTGTCATTTGTAGAAGCTCGATTTAACATGGCGTAGCACGCTCACTACCCATAATGAGCGATCAAAGATATACATATGGTCTGAATTATTCATATCAATATTTATTAGTCCCCTGTCACAGAGTACAATTAACCAACCCAAGATTTAGCATCGGTTTGAGTTCTCCCTGACCCTTGTCGCAAGACTAACTCGGCGGTGGAAGTGAACCGGCGGTCTGTAATGACCAGGGTTATGAGGTTGATCCACTTATCAACACCTTTTTCAAGTGTTTGATCAGGAGGAAGGCTATTTCATTCATTAGGGCTACATTAATTCAACACAATTCAATTTACTTCCAAGTCGCCAAGACAAGCGGCAGAATTTCCATCTGACCCAAAACCGCTGGCAGATCGAAAAATACGGGGTGCCAAAAAAGAAGAGAATGAGAGGGGAATAATTGCTTCAACTTTCAACTCATTATCTCGGTACACACAATTAGAGAACGAAGCCGTAACTTAATTAATCTTGCTTTAAAGTGTAAGCGTTCCAGGGTGTGAACGAGAGTTTTCCATGACAGATTTCTTACCAATTACATGATATTATCAGAATTCGAGGTAAATGTGCCCCCCTGCTGTTCTGGTCAGTGGTTTTCTATCTCCAATTAAACGAACAACTTCCTGGCCTGTGCAGTGATACATGACGCTAACCTTTTCAAGCTTCATGCTAATTAAGGACAATTTTCCTTTCAACATTAACTAGGCGCATATACAGTACGCTTCATACCTATCCAACTGCATTTACCCTTTCTAGTCGTCCTCCACGCGGACTCCCAGAGTGTCCTTTTAGGGGTCTACCTGAATTCTGAATGCATCGTCACCCAGCAGCCTGGGGATAAAGCTCTTGCTTGATGAGTCCGCAGGTAGGTTACCTTGACCAGTTTAATTTCCATGGAGACTTGGAAGTCACAATCCATCTTGATAGATTTATTTATTTATTTTGTAACGTCGCAATTTTAATTATAAAAATGATTCATTTAGATTATAAAGGCCTTCTGGGTAAAAACATTTTTGGAAAGCAAATATTTTGGAGAGGAATTTTTGCAATAGCAACAGAATGTTAGAAAAATAGCTGCATATTTTTAAATCTAAAACCCTCGCTAAATCCAAATAATAAATGGGTGGTACAGATTGTGGTCCATGTATACAGTAATGACAAACTTTGGGGGCGGGGTCTATACCTGGTAACCAAAATTATAGTTTGGTAAAAGTAGCAAGATGTGCATGCAAAATAGAAATAAAAAGATCTTCCTTAAACCTTTTTTAATTATTTTGAGAAACGGATAATTAACATAAAAAATTCTGTATAAAAATCTGTATCAATTTCTTTTTTTCTAAAGAACACAAATAAATAATTTTGGAAGAATGCTTGTAACTTTAACAGTTCTTAGAACTCATTTACCACCAGACTAGTAAAAATGTATTATTATTCTTTGTTGGGTGAATTATCCCTTTAAGCTTACCCTTATCAATGGGGTGAGGTTTGTGACCTATACTCACTGTCTGGTCAATTGGTCAAGCATCCAAATAAATGGCTTAAATGACCGAGATTGGGAATCTGTGGATGCATTCTGGAAAAAACTGAATTATCTGAAAGAAACACTTTTTTAGGGTCATATCAGGTATTTGTTTTTTTTATTTAATTATTTTGTCAAATTCCAACTGTAACATGTAGATAAAAAAGCAAGATGTGTTAATATAAATCAGAATTTTCAATTTAGAGACTAAATATTTAGCCAATGTAATTTGTGTACAGGTAACACAACAAGGTTTCTTTCGTTGGCAATTACTTATCAGTTGCATGAGTCGACATTAGTTTTATTAGTTGACATAAATGTGTATAAACATGACTGTTTGTATTTTAAATGCAAATGTAAATAAATGAAACCTTATTGTTATCGATTATGTTTAGTAGTGTGATGGCAGAATAATGTTAGTTCTGTGTCAGCACTGATTATATAAAGCTTGTCCTCATACAAAGATTCTACCTTCTGCCCACTTTGCAGGTACAACAGGTCATGAGAATCTGAAGGCTGAGTGCTGAATCACCATTAAGGATCTCTCATCGCCATCTGAATTGCACTGCTTAACCACTCACAAATAATGCTTCCTGCCACCAGTGAGTAAATAAATCTGATTCGAATAGTTTTCATGATGATTGCAGCTCATTCTTTCAGCCACTTTATCTACTTAAATAGGATTATTTAATAAAAAATACCAACATTTGTATATTAAATTAATTTTACGTTGTATTATATAGATGACTTATTATTGGTTCCTGGATTCTTAAATGTGAAAAAAATATATAAATCAAAACCACTAAAATATCACAATTGTGACTAAAAGCATCCCAAATAAAAAACTGCAAGAACATTTTATAATCTTAATTTAAAACCCATAGACTATTTTGCAAAAACAAGAACGTTATCAACCAGATTCTTAAGGTCTTAACCTGAAAATCCTTTTTAAATCCTCTTATTAAATGATGTTTCATTCATGCATGCTTGATTCTCATTGGCTGCATTTATTCCTTCATAAATCAAAGACTTGTTTACATTCATAAATCAAACACTAGTTTTCTTAAAGTTATTCTTATGTTGGCAAGATTGTATTTACTCTGGCAAAAGTAATTTTAAAAAGTGATATATTTACCATCAGATGAAAACATTTTTAGATCTTGGGAATACTATTGTCAATTCATCCCACACAGTCTCTCAGCAGTGTATCTAATTGTATATATTAATTTACTTTATATAACATGAACGTTAAATAATAGTGTTTTTGTTTGAAACACTTTTTAAGATTGTTTCTAATATAAACTACAAAACAGTTTAAACTACATCTGGAAAACTAGCTTTTGCCACATGTTCCAGCTCACATTTGGCGATGGCCTGTACAGCGGGGACAGATCACAGAGGTCTGCATCTCAGCTAATTAGTCCCTGTGCAACATACGGTACACGGAGAGAGAGAAAACTAAAGTGACAGAGAGAAATTTAGAGATCATGAAGGGTTGCGAGCCACCGGAGAGGGCACGACTATAATGAGATCCTCACATACTGACAGGGCCACCGACTGCAGGAAGCGATATACAAATGGTTTCTTTTAGCTAAGTGCGCCCTGTGAAACGCAGCTCCACAATGCCATTCAAGTTCGTGCTCTCGAATCTGAATACAGGATTCCCACCGGTATAAACAAACAACGAATAAACATCTGATGATCAAAACGGAGAACCACTCTGGAGGCACATGTCTTTGACAATGACTAATGTTGACCAAATGGCTTTTAGCTCAGGCAATATGGAAATAGCACAATGTAGCCGGGCGGAGCGGGAATGAGGTGGCAAGCGGTCAAAGCGTGATTCCAGTCAGTCTAATAGTGAAATATGGTCGGGTCATGTGCCTCCATCTACTGTGGCCAATCTTCCATAACCCTACACCTCCTGAAACCTGTTGAGTAGGCCCGAATAGCTCGGCTGGCTTCTCCTTTCGAGCGGTAAATGCGGACGTCAAATCGGATTAGCGCGGACACTCCACCTGAATGCGGACTGCAGACCCGTCCACTCCTATCAACTCTGTTGTCTTCTCATGTGACAGCTATTCTTTTTGTGTTGTTTGTATGAACGGGTGGAAATTGGTTTAACCTCATGGTCCACACTGTCATAACTCTTTATGTCTGAATCCCTGGGCGTTTGAAAGTGATGTGAATGCTCGGATTAGGTGTACTTTACGATTTTTCTTTGTGCTTTAATGAAAACACATTTGTCATTTCCTGAATCTGTTTAATATGTAAGTGAAGAATTACGAAAATCTCTCTACGATATTACCACAGCTAAGAAAGACGCGGCAAGTCTCGTGTAAAAGACTCACAAAATAAAACTTCACAGACGGGATCGGAATCCAAATGTAAAATGTAATCAGCCGGCATGAACTACAGCAGAACACAGAGATCCAGATTCTCCACAGGCACCCTCCAGGCACATAAAAGCGCGTTCACATTGTCATAAAATCACACCGTTCCAGGCTAAAACTGCATCATCCGATGCCCCGAAATGTCTGATATCAAAAACTTCAGCAATGTTGAATCAAATATACAGCATGGGTCATATATAATATGAATCAAAGCTTGGACTGGTTTTGATTATCATCTGAAATTGCAGTGAAGAGATGCAATTTTAATGTCTTCATCTCACGGCCAAATCAAGCGCAGTTAGTCAAATATATTTCTAACAGCCCTGGTTTGAAGAAGAAAAGCCAAACAAGCTTGCAAAGACATCAGGATGAGTAAATGATTTAATTTTCAATTTTGGCAGAATTATTGCTTTAATTACTTGCGAGAGCATGTGAGAAATTACAGGTCGGGGCATCCAGCATCATTTTTATCTCACACCTACTAAAGAAAAAGAAAACTGTTCCGAGCAAGTAGTTCTTGTTCCCTCAACACAGCACGAACGGCTTGTGAAGTCCTCGTGTTTCCATCCTATTCTTCAAATGATTTCATGTCAGAAGCGGCTTACTAAATAGCGTCGACTTGTGCCGTATGGCCAGGCCGTGTTTGCCTTGATCAAGCTACCGGGATAATTCTGTTCGAAGTTGTTTAAAAGTTAGACTGGCGCTGGAGGGGAGAGACAAGAAATGAGATGCGCAAGTAGGCACAAAAGAGATTGCGGTTTGTAACAGTGTGCCTGATCTTCTCACATAACACCAGCTACTGTATTACACTCATTATGCCCACAGAGGGACCGCTGAATCAAATCCAGTACGCCTATTGTGTAAACAGAGAGTTCCTTTTTTAAATCCACTTTCTCTCGACGATACCCTTATGTACTCCAGAATAGAAACACTTAGAGAAGTCACCCTAAGACAGGTTCCATTAAAGAACCAAATGTTCTGAAGGCACGATGCAGGAAGAACTTGCCCTTAGCTCTAAATCTGATGCTCTACCTCCCTGCCAGTTTTAACCGTAGTTTCTGGCAGTTATAACTATCAGTTTTCTGAAAGTGCAGGATTCTTTTGCCTGCTGTTTCAGATATGAGCTTCAACTGAAGATAACGAACTATTTTTTCTCTTTAATTTAATTTAGGTTGTTTTTAAGTTTACTTAAAAACAAATCTATTCATATATTCATGTACTCAAAATAACAGCCTGAATATATATTACAATTAAAGTAGAATGAGCAAAGTTTAAGAATTAAAATATCAACTCAAAATAAACAAAAACATTAATTAAACCAAAAATAATCAAATTCAACTTATTTAGCATTACAGTTAAAATATCAGTGTGATTTAATTAAAATTAAAATTTATTTAAAAAATCATTATAGTTCCAAGATTATCGAGAGGGCATCAACGAAATACACCAATCTTATAAAATAAAGGCTTTATTCCAACTTATGATTTATTTCCTATCATATTTTACCTTTACCTTATTTAAAAATTCCTTTTATTTTAAACTCTTTGCATTCTGTTCATATAAGTTCTTGTAATCTAACTTAAAATGGCATTTAAAGTATTACTGTACAAGTATTCCTTTAGGACATCACTTTTGGACACTTCTCAAAGACTGTAAATTCTAAATATGGTTACATTCAAACAGAATTCAATTTTAAACCATTAAAAGTGCAATGTTCACCTGAACACGCATCTGCATGTGTAAACATAACAGAAATGGGAAATTATTTCTATTTAGCCAAAAAACAGCCAAAGCTTTCATCTTCATGTCAATTGTAATAAGACTCACTGTTGTTGCCATCTTTAACATTCTCTTAATGTGAGTCGCTATGGTTACAGACGTAATCCAGAGCTATTGCTAGAAAAGAAAAGGAGATCGCTTTGGTTATCAGCAAAGACAGACAGCCAGACACACATTTTTCAAGTAAATACTGTTGTCGCAAAACCCTGACTGTATGAGACAAGTGTGTTTGGCCTTGAACTAGGTCCTGTAAATACACACTAAAGCTGATATTACACAAAATATGAAAAATAAACAAAAAATAAGTTATTTTTTACAGTTAAATACAAACATATAATTTAATTTAATTGCAATGATGTTCTTATTAAGGACGATAAGTTATTATAGATTTTTTTATTTGTGAGTAAAACCTTTTGAACCTTTTCATTAATCTCTCTCTCTCTCTTTCTCGCAGCGCCTCTCGGAGAGGTCAACCCTCACCCCCTCTCTACAGCCTGCTCCCTAATTAATCACTCATTAGGCTAATCATCATTGGTGCGGTGCTTCGCTAGCGGCTCAGGGAAACTCGCTGGCGGCACAGACAGGTTGGAAGAAGTGTGGAAGGAGAGTAAGAACACGCACCCATGCCCCAGCTCCGTGCCATGCATGCTAAGCAGTTCCGCGTCCAATCACCAGAAGTAACAGCGAGGGGCCATGGCTCCAAGTGGGGATACAACTTAAGATGTTTGTCTCTCTCCTCTCACGCCTCTGTTTTTATGTGACATCAGAGGAGCAATGCAACATATTCCCGAAGCGTTTTGCTTTCTTCATCTTGTGTCTTGAGCGTAAAAGAAGAAAACCTTAAATCTTTGAAAGTACACTCTGCAATATGCATAGTCAGAAGCAACATTCCCTCTTTGCTTCACATATGCCACCGGACGCCTCTAATGTTGTGCCCAGGGGGAAAAATGCATGGAAGAAGCTGGAGAATTCTCATATTGGAGCTTAACGAATGGATACAATTTCAGCCGGAGTTCATAAGGATGTCTATCGATTATCAAAATGGATTTTCTGAGCCGTGGGAAAATTGTGCAACATAATACTCAAATTCATTTCCTAAATATCTGAGGACTATCATACAAATGAAACCGAATCATTTAAAACAATATTTGCAGACTTATGTTTATGAAATTTGAATACATTTTTAATATTAAATATATTCTTCATATGTTTATTTTATTAAAATAACTTTAGATTTATTATCCTTGCAAAGTTTAAGTAATTCCAAATTGATAATTTATTCAAAATATAATATAATTACAGGGGAAGTATCATGTTGTTTCATGCATTTTAAGTGCTTTAGACTGTTAAACATGTTGAGTTGTCGTGTTAACCAAGTTAGAGGCATGGCATAGTGTTTCTATGCATAATACACTGCCCGTGCACGGCCAAAAACTTAGTAAAGGATCTTTTAAATTATTCCACCTATCACTGTCAAGGACCAGCAGAAGAGCAGGAGCATCAGCATGTACATTCCAGGAGAAGTCCTAGAAATGAAGTTGCAATGATGTTTGCGGTTCATCCATGGAAAGCGAAGTTTTTTAAACATACATATATATATATATATATATATATATATATATATATATATATATATATATATTAATGACTAAATACATTTTGGTTCATATATTTGTGTATGAATATTTTTCAGCCTCCAAGGTTCACTTTTTTATTAATACCTTCAATTAAAATGAAACACCCTAAAGTGTCCACCAAATTGTTTTAAACGACCCAATAAAACAGAATCAACCATTCTGAATTAGTTACTTAAATTAAGTTAATAAATAATACCACACAAACACTGCATAGTTCAGTGTATGGAATTTGCACAATGAATCAATGCACTACACAATTATGAAATGCAATAAAAACTATATAACATTAATGTGGATGTTTTAACAATAATTATAAAAATAAATTTTATTTAAGTTTACTCAATACACTCACCATCCCCTTGAACGGTGTCTTTGTATAAGGTCGGGCGTAATAAACCTATAAAATTGAATATTTGTCCTTCATCTATTACAAGCAGACCGAATAAGCTTGAAACCTTTCTTTCATTTTGGTTAAGTCATCTGGGGGTGTGCAGGCCGTATAAACGTCACCCCATCAGGGACATGGGCTTTGAGAAGGCGATTTGACGCCTTCAGAAACCCCAAAGGAAATCGAGTTGGGATTAAAAGGGTTTGCGTTTATAGACTTCCTCAGTCTGACGGCCGGTCACCTTTACTGTCACCATGAACCTTTAAAATTAATCTGCACTGTAAAGAATAACACGCGCGCGGCCGTATCTCTGCAATCGGTTACAATGAATCTCCGTTGTCATATCGCCTTCCCAGCATCGCCACGGGAGATACGCTAGACTGAAGATCCGCCACGGCATGACTAGGAACCGTGTTTACACCTTTTTTGTTTATCAGTTCTCGTTCTTTCTGTCGTCCTGCATACTGAGAAATCACGGACGCTGCTCCTGATCTGATATATCTGACTGGTACTTTCTATTCCAATGATTTCACGGCAGAACAAATGCCAACAAAACCACAAAAACATGAAACTGAAAAGCCAATCGCTTTCAAAGGTTAAAGTGGGGTACGGTTGTGCCGATCCGAACGGAGCAAGCCGCTGGAGACTCCAAAAGGATGATGTCAAAGTGAGAATGCTTTCAGGATTTGGGCAAGGTCTTTAAAGTACTTAAAATGGAGTCGAGGTTAAACGGCAAAGAAAACTTTTGGTAAGTTAAAAAGTCCTTGAGTAGAAATTTGAATAATATTGGAGCACGCCGTCCCTGAGGTAAGCAAGCCCGGGTAGATTTTTACATTGTGTGCCGGTGGCCCGTTGTATACAGGGAAAATTGGATACAGATGCTTAAAAATATTGAATGTGAAGGAGTCATGTATGTAACTAGTAGATGTCCCTAGTGCTTGCCCTTCTCCAAAGTAACGTCTTGAAATGTACCGTGCTGTACCCACTAGCTCCATATAAATCCTAAACAAAACAAATCTCCGTTCACAAAATTCACTGTGGAATTATTGGTTATAGACAAAAAAAAATCCCCACCTGATAATCCACACAAAGACATATTTAATACCAGGGGAACATCCACTGTTAGAATTCCAATTCATCTCAATGACTGTCTTCCGCAGCAGCCTTTTACTACCAACACAAAGACACTTTCCTGAAGTTTACTTTCTCCATTCTTTGATGGTGAAATGATCTTCACGTTCTACCTGAACATCGAGTCCCTTGCCACCTTCCGCAAACATCTGAAGACTCATCTAAATCTCTTATGTGAATACTTAACTCTTGACTGTAAGTCTTCAAACATAAAATCATAAACTGTTCTCTCACATTCGCTTTACTGTTTTACTTTCATCTCTGTTGTAGCGCTTGCTTTGTGTTGCAACATTTTTCATGTTACCGGATCACTTTAATAATGTATGTAAATAAACCATACAGTAATGCTTAATGTTTTATGTAGTTTGACAGTGCTACTGTGATAAGTTTTGGCCAAACTTTCATATAATCTGCTCATTATCAGAAGCAGAATGATTTCAAACATATACCGCATAAGCAACATTTGTCATGGCAACCACATATTATTTATAAGCCTCATTGTAATAATCAATAGTTGATTAAAGTCCCTGGCCCTTGGAAATATAAAATAGATTTCTCATAAGTCCTTGAAATTCATATCGCCGTATTTACATGAAGGCCGCTCACAGCACCTTATCCATCCTCTTCCACCAGGACCTCAGAATTGATCAGTTTTCACAGGACTGCCCCATGGGGGCAATATGTGAGCTACCGCCGTGCCAGAATCAGTGAATGTGCTTATAGAAAGCAAAACTTCCAGCCCACATGCCATCGAAAAAAAGGCCATGTAAAACTGTTTTCTAAAAGTTTTTGAAGGATAGAAGAAGTGAAGATATATGATGTTCAAACAACATCAGGTTTTTACAATGAGCAAATGATGATCGTAAATCTTAAGATTCTTTTTGAAATTAAAACTTTGTTTTGAAACTTTGAAGTTTAGAGCATTCTGCTATAAACACACATAACTTAACTTAATTAGCATCTTATATAAGATTTCCTGCCTTCATTACAATACTAGAGTTTTGATAAATGGTAATGTATTGAATTAAAATGCATATATTTCATAATAGACAATAAAATATAGAAATGAATTTTGTTGCTTATCCAAGACACTTAATTTACACTTCAAAAAACATGTTTTTTTGAAGTAAAAATATATGTTCAAGGCAACCTGAAGACACATAAATGGTATTGAATAAACATAACTTTATTATATGCAATGAATAGACATTTTTATGTTATTAGATTTCAGTATAGGAAAATAAATGAAAAGTGTTGACTGTGTTGATTTTACATAAGAACATGTTGAGGTGGATAAAGATGAGTGTGTGGGCATGTCTGAATATTCTATGCCCACAGGTTGCTTAAACTGCATTCTTCTAATCCTTCAAATGAAACACAAACACGTTTTCAAATTCTGTAAAACCTCCCTTTTTAAACAAATAGTTCCCATCAGACACTATTCTTTTCAGTTCATCCCATTCTGACCCCAATCTGTAAAATTATCTTAATTATACAATTGGCACCCATGTTAACAGTTATGTCTTGTAGGAAGTGAGCGAGAATGTTGAAGAGAGAAGACTTTTAGGGGCCAAATCAGATAACGGATTGATTGCCTTTATGATAGAAGTGAGAGCTGCACAACTTTTCTTCTCATTAACCATGTTTGATAATGAAAAATCAAGCTATCAGGTGAAATTTTGCAGTGGATTAAATAGCAGGCTTCGGCCCACAAATTGCTCTTTGTAAGGTGCAATTACAACACGATTTGTGATTAAAACACAAAGGAAAGCGAAAGATTCATCAGAGGAAGTGATGACAGTGATGACAACGCTTGTTAAAGACAGAGAGACTAAAATGTTCATTACGCGTGATAAACGTTTAACAATCTTCATCGTGATGAAAATGGAAAAAAACTCTGTCGTTAAAATCACACCTATAATAGGCAACATCTGTTGAGTAAAATTACTTAAACAGTTCAGAAAATTTAAAATGATAAAATATCTAACATGATATTGAATAAATCATTTTCTTTCGTAAAAGACAAAAGATGATATTTTCAGAAGTTAAGAGCCACACATTTACTTGCATTGGTTTTGTTTCCATGCAAATGAAGGGAATGGATGTCATTGATGTTAAGTTCAAACATTCTTCAAAATATCTTCTTTTGTGTTCTGCAGAAGAAAAAAAAGCACAGATTTGAAACAATAGAACATATGCCATCGTATACTAACTCTCTAGTCGTTTCAGATATGTATCATTTGGTGTTTTGGTGATCTTCTCTGTTAAAGACAGAGATAGATATTTTGAAGAATGCTTATAACCAAATGGTTAATGGACCCTGTTGACTACCATGGTAGAATTGGGTTTTAAAAATTCAGTTGAACACAAAATTCAGTTGAACAGCAAAGATGCATGGGATATTTCACTGTTATTTGTCCTGCTATGATAGTCAATGGTGTCCTGTTTGGTCATATATCTTTCTTTGTTTTAAACCAAGAATTGTAAACAGGTTTGGAACAACAGGAGAGTGAGTTATTCAAGACAGAATTTTCACTTTAATGCAAGCAATGGTAGAGTAATTCACCTAACTTACCTACACTTCACTTACTTTATTTAATCACCTTTACTTCAATCGCATTACAGCAACAAGAAAGATGTGAGTGCCGGGGTTTCCACTCTCAAAATTGCATTATAATCACATTTTTAATGCGCATATATGCGGCCATATGTGATGTCATCCCTGTGTTGCATTCACTGTATGCGTGCATTAAAATACATGAGTCGCTTTAATGCATATGTTTGCGATGAAAAATAAGTGCTTTGCATACACGTCCGGAAGGCAGAAAACTGAAAAGCGATGCAAGGCCATGCACCAGATTACAGTCCATCACTGTCTGTCAGTCCAGGCATACAGAGGGATTATCACATCCAGATTACAGTTCAGCAAGTGGGAGTTTATTTAAAAAGAGAACTGGAGGCTGTAATCTCTCGCTGCCGCACAAATGCCCTAATAGGCATGTGTTGCGCTCTCTGTCACACAACTGTTGGGTAAACAAAGAACAGCAGATTGAGGGGGAAGTGAGGAAAGCCATCACGCCGCACACACAACCACACACGGGAACGACGCCTCGGCACTTTATGGGGACGTTTCTGAGTCACATCTGGGCGCGAGATGGATGAAGAGTAGGAGAGGAAGAAAGACAGCTTTTGTGTTTACATGGGCCTGGAGTGGGGAGATAAGATGGCTATCCCGGAACACGTGTTGCCGAGACAATGCGATGCCCCTTCGTCATTGTTGCCACTCGAAAACTTTAAGAGGGAACAGGCAGTGAGTGAGAGCTTATAGCGGATGGGGGTTGCCATTTCCAAGAGGGTTAATGCACTTTATCGGCATACAATTGAACCACACATTAAAGAACAGCCAGGGCGCGCAGCCAAGATATTTCCGGATTAGGTTTCATATTAAAAAGAGCTTTCTCCGCTCAGAACAGGCACTGTGCCTCACTCCTCAGCATTAGTCTAAAGCTGACACAATCTCACAAAAATAGCAACATGCGAGAGAAAAAGAAACGCGTCTGATTTTATAGCACTTCAACAATATTAAACGTACAATCGTTGGCAGCAGAAAGAGGCACAAGTCTGCGGTGAAAGACTAAAGGCAGTTATTGGTTTTATAGCATTGGTTCTACTGAAAAGATTGTGCAATAACTGTCCAAAATCCCACACGAAGATTCTTAATTTCAACGGAGGTGAAACGGTTGGGTTCGTGAAAACCGTAATAACTGTTACCGAGACAGAATACGGAACGAGGGTTTAAATATAAGGCGTTTAACTGTCCGGTTACTAACACTCTTAAAAAAAAAATCTTCTTTTTATCAAGAACTGTACAAAACTTTCGTGAGCGCCGTAATAACAATTACTGAGGTGGTCGTACAGAACGAGGCTTCAAAATAATACGTTACATTTTTTGGGTACTAACATTTTTATTATTTTTAACAAAATATCTCCCTTCTTTAATTACAATCTAAATCCGCTTATATAATTTTCTTTTTGTAAGAGGTAAAAGTGATGCTTTTTGTGAGAGCCATAATACCTAGAAGTAAGTACATCCCTTTAATCTTATTGAAAAAAATAATATAGTTTAAACGATTATAAATTTTAAAGTACTGATAGTGAATTAAAAATCCTTCTTAGAGAGTATTAGAATATAATTAGAGAGCCATATTTTGTTTTGTACTCATCTTCCATCTGTCTTCTCCGACATGGTGTCACTTCTGATGTCAGAACATTTCCTTATGAAGATAAATCTTTTAAAAATAATCAGACAAAATGGCCTTTGATACAGTTTTATCAGTTCTGTTAGTAATTTAATACCCAGGGTTATGCTTACCCTGTTAGGCAGGTGTGTATAAGACATCCAGGTTCACATCGCAGGACGAGATTGGATTTCTAATAAAGCTAATGGTGGCACAACGACGGCCAGGTCTCTTCCTGGAATCTGCCGGGGGCCTGCTGCTGTATTTTAATGCCCAGATGAATTTGTTTCCCCCTGTCAGTTGTTTAGAAAACATCAGATAAATCAGGCCTGAAGATTGGTCCCTAGACCTGTGCAGAATCCCGATAGAGCGTGTTAACCACAAGCCGGAGGCCGGGCCAACTTTAGACACATCTCGAATTTTAATACAGCCTGGCTGATTCTCCTGACAGAGCAGTTCTCGATGCTCAGGATATATTGGATCTGATTGGTCGGCTGTCGGAATTGTCACTACCTTGATTACATTGTGGAGATGCAATGCCGGGTAACTGTGATGCTTTCCATGCGACTGTTGAAGAGAATCTGTTGAATATATATGGATATTTCTGAGAATTAAGTGACGACGACTGACATTTACATAAGCTTAAAACAAACACACAAGTGGCAAGTCTAGGAAGCTTGAGGTAATTTAAAAGGTGTATATATTGCTGGATAAATTCGATGTGATGTCTTTTTGTCTTTTTTTAGATGACAAGATATTAAAAATGGTAGACAGTTCACCAAAATAAATATTCATTTGTCTTGTGTTGAGTTTTCTCAAAGAGGCAAAAAGAAGATATTTTGAAGACTGTTGGTAACTGGATCATATTTTTTTGTGCATGCAATAGAAGTGAATGTTGAGTTGCCAACATTCTAAAAATTATGCATAGCCCAGAAGAAATTTTGAAGAATGTTGGCAACTGGCACCCATTTTTGTGTGCATACTATTGAAGTTATTGTTTGGTTTTCAACATTCTTGAAAATATATGGAACAAAAAAGAAGATATTTTGCAGAATGTTGATAACTGGCATTTTTGTGTGCATACAATTGATTTTAATGTTTGGTTGCAAACGTTTTTACAAATATCTTATTTTCTGTTGTGCATGACGGAGTTAAGATTTTCGGTTGACTAATACTTTCACCTTTTTACACATCTTAGTTCTGGTTATTTTTAACCTTTTCTTAAAAACAATAAAACGTTCCATCTTTCTGTCAAAACATAGTTTTTCTCATAACAATAAGTTCGATTTCAATGTTTTAAATTGCAATACAATCTGTTTATTCCTTAGTTCCTAAGCTACAAAACATCTTTAGGACAAACATCAAACATAACTTACAGTGAACCTTTTCCTATTTCCTGTTCCTCACCCATACGAATCGAAAGACATTTTTCATGATCTTACAGTATATCATAGCAATATCATATCCTAAAGCTCGGGGAAAATCAACATGCATGGATGAGGTTTTTCTTTCTGACAGCCTGCCTCAGATCTCCTTTCACTAAAGAAAATAAATAAGTTAAGAACGACCTTGCAAGCAAGTGAACGACTGGGCCCTAAGGACCAAACTTTCTGATCCTCACTACACGGATGTTCCACATATCATAAAAGGTGTTAATTCAAGTCTCGTTGAATTAGTCCTCCCACCTCACGCTCTTCACACTGACACGGGGAATGAGCATCACAGTTTGGCTCACTGTTTTTACGCATTTGATGCCTCGGACAAAAGTGCCCCTCCTTCCCGAAGC
Organism: Triplophysa yarkandensis; assembly: GCA_033220385.1. NCBI lineage: Eukaryota > Metazoa > Chordata > Actinopteri > Cypriniformes > Nemacheilidae > Triplophysa > Triplophysa yarkandensis. Next base: position 3,443,482 of record CM065672.1, on the reverse strand, counting down.
AATTGATCCGTGCCAAGTTCCACAGACACCATTAACTCAATCCATGACCTGTCTCTCAGGGTTAGTCCATCCCCTCAAACTCATCACAAATCCGGCCTCTTCTCTAAGCACACTAAGGGTAAAGGCTAGCACAAATCACAAACTCCTAAATAAACTATCACCAAAAAGGTAAATGTGGGCGGACATGTTGCAAGAACATCGTGTTGGTTCACAAATGGCTTGCTGATATTTAAAACAGAAAAGTCACACAAGGAAAGCCAAAGCTGCATCTAATCGAGATGAATGAGTCTGTTCTGCGAAGCCTCCCAGCGGATGCGGCTGTACTCGCGTCCTCCATTCTTCACTCATTAATTACCGTGAATTAATGGTTTTATCCACACCAAGTAAATAAAAGATTGTCAGTCGGCCACGAAATCGAGTGCTGCTTTTATTAAATACTGTGAAAATGTCAGCTGGTTAGAGCCGAATTAAAGCGACAAACAGATCAAACTCTGTTGCCATCAAAAATAATCTTCATGTTATGAGATTAAATTACCCGCAGAGGTGCCACACGTATTGTCTTGCTACAATGTAATTCCTAGATTACAGTCGGCAGTCATTTGTAACACGAGCCTACGAGCACTTTCGAGACCTTTCCTTGCCGTCCCGACTGTTTGGGAAATCCAAAAGTGCTAAATAGAGAGCTTCATCGCTGTTACTGATCGTCCCTATTTAGAAACCGAGAGATAATATCTTTCATTGTTGGTTCTTCAAGCAAATCAAACTTTTTCTTCTGTGCAATTCCAGTGGTACGTACGTGACATTTTTCATTATTGATGTGACGCAAAAAACGCTCTGAGAATATAATTACGTAAATTGAACATACTGTTTATGTAAAAAAACCTCTACAATCAAGAGAATGACACCCTTTTGAGGGACAGCAAACTTCTCGAGATTTTTGTGAATAAAATGAAAAAGACAGAATCACCGATTTCCTCAACAATTGTAAAACGGATGTTTTTTCATAAAAACTTTTATTTTATTTTCATGTGTCCTTTTAAGAGCTGAATGTAGTGTTATGGTTTTGACAATCTTGGAATTAGCCCTTACTTGACTTTGAAAATGTATTAACTAAAAGAAAAATAATGCTTTAAAAAAATTAAAAGAGTGGTTATTTTAACCACCATTAGTATACTAAATACCTCTATAAAAACTTTATACTTTATTGTGAGGTTGACATTTTTTAAGGAATTGCCCTTCTACACTTGCCTTCATATCTCAAAATTTACCACCAAGTCCAAAGATATAAAATGAATAAGAAATTCTTAAACTAAAAAACTAGAACTAATAATAATAATAATAATAATAAGTGTCTTAGAGGCCTCACATTTTCATTTTTGAGCGAACTATCCCTTTAACAAGCCAAGGACTTCACCTTCAGTAGTGGACTCCATTTCCTCTGTCAATATTAACATAAACAGCGTTCGGCACGCAACAACATATTTAGCGTGCCAATACAGAAGCGACTTTCCCTTTTAGTGCCAGTGCAGTCATTTCATCTGTGTCATATTAGCGCAATAAATCATTCTTTTCAATTCTCATTTGTATGTCTTGGCTCAAGGTTATGAATTTCTGAAAGAATAATGTACGTTAATTACATTTCTGAGTGACAGCTGAAGAATTCCTTCATACGAGTGTGTTTACCGAGCTGGTCGGCTCTCCACGGAGAGAAATGAAAATGAGTTCAAACAAAACCCAAGTCAATTTGAAGTTGCCCCCGTACTTTGCATGTACGATAAATTAGCAAATGAATTTAAAGTAAACTGTAAACGCATAAGAATACCGTGAATATTTCATTGATGTTTTCTCTGCATCCCGGCGTATGTTTAGTGAAGTCGATCATGCTTTTTGACAAGGTGACTTGTAATTCCGTTTTCAGAAATGCAAACATGCCAGTGTGGCATATCGCTACATTTTCTTGTGTATATACATATCTAAAGGCCAAATGTCTCCACTAACATAGTAAAACATCATGACAACCAACTTCTAAGGACATTTTACTGGTCCTTACTGGATAAAACGGCACATAAATCGTCCAAATTACATTTTCCCTTTAAATCTAATGTTGTGCACGCGTCTGAAAGGGTTAGGTTAAGAGATAGGGAATGGTGAATGTCATTAGCCTGATATAAAATCAATGAAATGACATCACTAATATAGTGAATCAAACATCAAGGTGTATTGCTGTCTTTTCTGTCATCCCTGCTATAAAATCCATCTTAAGCTGAACGCTGTGATTTGCAATACGGTAGATGTTCCTAGATGGTCTAAGCTGCTCATTAAACCAACTATACACTGGTAATACCAGCTTTACCAGGTTATGATGGTTTTTTGGAACATAGAGGTTGACCAGCTCGTAACCAGCTTAGACATGTCCGTGTAATTTGGAATGTTCAACAAAGAACAACAGGAATGCTTCATTCCACAGTTCATTCCAATGCTTCAATCATAAATATGCCAACTTTTATTTTGTAATAAGTATAGTTTTTTTAAGGAATAGTTCACCCTAACATGTTCTGACCTCCTTTAAATAAGCTGAATATGATCATTTCTTGAGTGGACCACATAAGAAGGTATTATGAGAAATGTCTCAGTGGCCCATACAATAAAAGTCAATGGTTGACTTATCAACATACTTCAAGATATATTCTCTTTTGTTCTGCAAAATGAAGAAAATTTGGAATGAAGTATGTGAATACATAATGAAAGGATTATAATTTTTGGATGTTTTAACATTAACAGTCCTGAATAAGAATGAGTTGCAACACACACTATTGCTAACATTCCCATGTGCCAGCTTGGGATATTAATACCAAACGGCTCATGGAGGTCACCTTTATTCGAGCGGTGTGAGAAATATAGACTTATTGAGAAGGGCTGGGCTGAAGATTAGAGTATTGATTTTGCAGGATGAAGATCGGGGTGAGTGAGACCTGTGAAAGGAAGCATGCTTGGGAATGCAGACATTCACAAAAAGGGCGTGATACATTCTGCGCGTTTCCTCTTGAGTGAATATGACGGGAAACAAATAATGTGAGGAAAATATGATTTGAAATAGCAAAGTAAGACAAACAGGTGATCGTGTGAATTTAGTGCTCATTTTCTGTAACAAACTGTTGGTTCTCAGCAGCGAGGAACTGTTCCATGCGATTTCAAAACTGATTCAAATACATCTTGTAAAATATAAAAAGAACAGAGTTTACAATATGTCATTTGTATGACACGTGTGCCTTTAAAAGACGATTTAAAGCCTTAAAGTGATTTCAAAAGCCATTAAGATTTCAAAAGTTTCATTAAAAACATTTCAAACCTGTAAAAAAGATATTTTGAAGAACGTTTGTATACAAACAACAAAGGTGCACCAATGACCTTCCATTGTATCATCCACCTAGGCATTTATCAAAATATCTTCCCTTGTGTTACATTGAAGGAAGAGTAACATCTTGAAAGTATTTTTTCCGCAAAACACAAAATAAGATATTATGAAGAATGTTGGCAGCAGGACATCAGATGCATTCACTTCTCCTGTATGGACACCAAATGATGTCAATGCTCATGTAAATGAGTTAGCTACTGACATTCTACAAAATATCTACAAAATATCTTCTTTTGTATTCTGCAGAAGAAAGAAAGCCATTCAGGTTTGAAATTATAAAAGTTAGCCTCAAAAATCGCTTGGTGTTACACATGACCAGTGTCTCTCGGAGCATGCCCATTGCCTCATAGTTCATTTCTATAATGTTGTCTTTTGATATCAAAGAGAAAACAAACATTTAAAACACAATTTATTTTTAATCAGCCAAAGAAACCATTAAACATCTTATTGAGGAGGGAAACTGACACATTCTCACAAGCTAAAAGCAATAAGATTGATGTCTCCTGGATTTCCCGAACTTCTCTAAACTGTAGGAGAAAATAGAAGTACGTATCTCAGTGAGAAACTTTTCCGTGGTGATATCTGTTAAATCTTTTTGACTTTGTGCACAGCTCAATGTAGCTCATCTTGAACAGGTCTAAAGATATTAAGTCTTGGAAGAACAGACTTGCAAGAGGAAAGCTTATAAAAGGCAAACAGGGAGGGGCTGAATTGACAAGTGCATGCAGAATTAGTGCCTTGCCTCTGAGAAGAAACAAAAATCCGATGACACGGCGAAAAGAAAAAGTACAAAGTCGACACAGAGAGTTGATCCACATCTTCTCAGTCTTTGGGGGGCAGATGATGGGTGGTTTTGCCTACTTTAGTCTTCCCATGTTTATATGCAGACAGTCACAGATCTGCTTCTTGATTTTATAACACTATACAAGTTTGTCAAGCTTTGAAGAATCTGACACTGTAGTTAAAAAAATACACAGGAAAGGACACAAGATTTTAAATTTTCAGTATTTTCACTCCCGCTCCAAATCTCATGAGACTAATAAACACTACATGCTGCACAACACGGGTGTCCAAATGTACCCGTCACCAGGCGACAGAATTCGCAGGACAACCCCACAGCTGTGTCCCCCTCCTTGTGTCAAAAAGGGGACAGCTACAATGTAGCACGCATCCACTCGTCTTCTCCCTTTACCCTCTTTTCTATCCCATGCCAGCAAGCATTTGTGCCAGGCCCCTGATGCCCACGGCAGATGGCGGAGTGGGCGGCAGGTACTAGCCTACTGGCACAGCAAACATCTGTTATCATTACCAAATGCTAATTGCCATCAATCAAGACAGTACCCAAGTGCATTAAAATGCAAGGTTCATAAGGGGAGTTGTGCAAGGGAAGGGGAAGAGGTAAACATAAAAAGTGATGTCTAAATTTCCCTCGGAGCGATGGCTAGGGAGCTGGTGTGGTTAGAGGAGGTTGAAGGTAATTTGGGGTTGTTAATGTCTTGCTTATGACCTGTGTTTTCTGGAGCGTTATCAAAAGTTTGACCTGTAGACCTAAAATTAAGGGAAAGCTTAGGAGATTAAAGGCATGTTATGGTATTTAGACCCTGGTTTGTCATGGTTTATGAGGGTCACATATATGGACATTACAGCAAGTTGAATGAAAAATTCTCGATCTTTTATAGAGAAAATTTTCAATATTGAAGGACATAAAAAATCTAAGAGATTTAAGAGGTACTGGTTAGAAAAATAAGCAAAAAAAAACATTAATATTGAAAGGTTCAACATTTCAAGAATCATTTCTGAATGTAAGTTGACCGGTAACCACTTTTAAGTTATATTATACTCATATTATTTAAAATAAAAATATATGTTGTTCATTTTTATATAATTTTCATATTATATTATTAAAATTAAAACATTTTATATTGTTTTACTTATATTCTATTTAATAAAAACATTACATTAAAATATAGCCACCACCCTTCTTATGTTTATTAAAACAAAAATATTTTACAATATATTTAAAAAGTTATTTCATAAGGAACATTTTTTTGGGTTAGCAAGTTTACATTTGCCATACATTTTATTTAAATGAATATTTTGTTTTGTTAGAATTTATTTTAATTTATGTTATGAATTATTATGATACACGACTTACAAAGCTAAATATGACTAAGTATCAAAAATATAATTTTTAAATATTATAAGCAAACATTTGTTACATTTGGGTTTTGCGGTCCAACAGGACAGAATACCACAACAATGACAATACTCAACAACTATGGTTGTATATGGCTATTTATCGCTCTGTGCGTCCTTGGCCATTAAGACCTCATCTTTCCTGTGACCAGACCAGGTGGGTGTGCGCTGGCACTAAAAGCTGGACACTGTGTGAGGGCCGAACCCCTCGAGGGAGATGGTGGGCTGACTAAGCAGCGCTCTCTTGGATTCATCGGGCTTGGATGGTGCCACCATGCCACCTGTGCCAAAGAGGAGCACTGTGGTGGCCGTCTGCTCCCTTTGCTAACCGTCCATTCGCAGTCCCCATATGCCTCATGCCTCAGGGGAGCGTGATGCTAACAGGGGGGTGAGGTGGTTAATTCTTCCGCTCATCACGACCAAAATCACATATATGTGATTATATGCTTCATTGTGATTCAGTGGCCATATTTGATCCTTTTTGTGCAATTACAGCAAATATGTAAGATACACAGATCAACGTTATTCAAAAACAATATTTTTAGATAAAAGAATATTGACGACCATCGAGAGCAAGCACGACAGGTACTGTAACATTAGATGAACTCACATCAATCATGTCTTTTTAACCAAAATCCAGTTGAAAGAGAAGCGAGAGAATAAATATTGCGATCTCTCAGCTTCAAATAGCTATACACTAAACAAATCTCGGTATTATTGTACCATGACCCAGATATTCCACATAACACCACCGGTTCCCTGACGGAAACTGCACACCGGTTGTGAAAACGATATAATTGTCGTCTCAATGAAACACACCATCGTTCACTACAGCTGGCCGTGTCACTGGGACATCTGTACCCACTTAAATCGCTCTCCGTCGAATGCTAAATAAGCATCAAACCTCACTGTGCCCATTTTGCCACGAAATTCATGACAAGACCAACGCCATAAACACGCGAGCTAATAAACACGGCTGTAAAAAGCCGCGTTACGGCCTGCAAACAGCACTCTAGAACATCTGTTAAGTGACACGAAACAACCTGATTCTGAAGAACGGAGCGGGGATTGTATAAACCTTCAACAGAGTCATTTCTCTCAATTAGATTCTCCCAGAGAAAATGAAACAAATGCACTCCATTGCACAGCAGCATTAGGAAATCAGCATTGAGCCCAGTTCACAACGAGTATCAATTAATGAAAGCCAATGACACTTCACACTAATTCTCCAGAAAACTGCAGAGCACTAACCCAGAGGAAAAACATTAAGTGCCTGTAAATGAAGCGTTGACCACTACAGGGTTTTTGAGAAATCATTCAAAAGATGCAGAAATTGTAAGGATTTCTCAAAGCTCATGGCATTAAGGTTCATCATACAGCACATATATGTGGTTTCTTATTTCAGAATGTCTGTCGGTGGATGCTGTCTTTTTGATGGTAACCAAATTCACTATTAAATCCTACTAGAATAAGTCCTACAACAGACTACCCTGCGGAAAAAAACCTACAGTAGACCTCCAGTAGAAACCATCAGTACAATTATAATGGTAAAACCCCATTATTAAGCATTAAGTTTTCCATTTAAATCGTTCTTTTGGTTGTATGTGTTTTGAGCTTTTTTACGAAAGGATTTAACATCCCACCATAGAATTCATCACATACCAGTAGACACAATCATTTCCATTAAAAGCAATACAAATCGCTTTAAAATCATGAAAAGGTTCAAACTACTTGAATGGTTCTTATCTTTTTCAGGAGAATGGATTTTTGTAAAATTGTAAACAGACAATGGTTTATTTTGTTTGTAATGATGTCAACAGAATTTTTGTAAATTACAGATTATTGCATAGTTTGTATAGACTTTATTAGCATAAAAATTTTTACCGGAAATTCTTCAGCACAATTGTTTAGGCAACCCTGTAGAAATTCCATTGTTTCATTAAAATACCATTAGGGAGCTTCTTCCATTAAAACCATAAAAAAAATGTGTGTTTTGACATTCCAAAGGGAGGTCATGGTCTTCTGTTGGTTTCCACATGCCATTGAACCAATAGAACACATCATACACATCATACATTTTCTACAGTAACTAATTCACTCTTTTTATTTTCTGTTTTATACAGTACTTATTTAGAAGATTAAAAAAATTTTAAAAAATATTTTCGCCCTAGCTGAAATATCTCATGTTTACACCCACAATGTTACTTACATCTAATGTATTTGCAAAATGAAACAAAATCCAGTCTTTGATTGTTAAATAAAACAGTTTAGCATCTTCTGTCACACTTAATGCCTATTTCAACACTTACACCTCTGACCTACTTTCAGATAGTACCACTTTTAGATAAACAGCCGTTTGAATAGATTATGAATAAGTTGTGAGTCTGCAGATTAAGAAGGCAACTTCACAGCCTGTAGGTGCAATTTAATTTTTAATATGTTTACTGCTTGCTGCAAACACCAAATGTTGCAGCTGTGATTTTTTTCTAATTATTTTAGGAGGGGTTGTGTGTGCCCATCCCACCACATACAGGCCAAAAACTGTCGGAAACTTCGGAAGCCTGCGATGTACTTAATGGATGTGTAAACATTTGTTTTGCGAAATCTGTGGATGGTACAAACTCATGCGAGTCTTGGATTTTCCCACTCAGCGTTTTCATAATAAGGACCATAGGCCACATCCGACAACCGTTGCTTATTTAACATTGTGAAACATGATAACAGATTGTGTTGCAGACACACAGCAAGATTTAAAACTTGAGATATTGGCTCATCTCCTCCTGAACCGCAGTCCCTATCGGAGGACAAATGTGGGCGAGGTATGCCAGTTCTCCAGCTCGGCTGTGCTAACAAAATCACCTTTATCCACACAGACAGGTGACAGCGTCAGCACTTGGGCTGCCAGTGAAACAGGCTGTGTCTGCGAGCCATGCAGTGCCAAAGAGTCTCCGTGAAGGAATGTATGTCCATGTGTGTGTGTATAACGGTGTGTAAATTTTTCCCAGCTTTGGAGCACAGGAGCATATAGTGGAACTTTTAATCTTACTGACAGACTGGTACAGTATGTATTTTGTAAGCGTGTTTGATGAAGATGCAGTTTCATGGAGCTGAACATTCAAGAGTGCAAGGAGGAGATCTTTAACCGTATGGTTGGAGTTTTATACTCGGATTTGCACATCTGGATGGAGCCTTCATTCTTAATCATCACTAGTGTCTGAACATGACATGCGACAAGAAGGAATTAAAGACAGACCAGAACGCTGACCTAGACTTATAGACACAGGAGTAAAATCTCAGGAGCTTTTCTATCTTTTGTGGATTTTGTGAAAGGAATAAGAGTATCAAAAACTAGCGTACAGAACGGATTAGTTTTACAAAAAAATAACAACTCTCTCCTCGCCCAAAAGTTTCTGAGATATAATTTTATAAAAAATACTCCATAAAACAAAACATGGACTAAATTTATAAATGATTAGACATTGGTTAACTTCAAAACTCACGGATTCTTACATCAATTTACATATATAATTGGGTATGTGTTTGGGTAAAATGATTGTTTTAGTTTTTCATTCTGTAAACTTCTTATAAAATTATAATAAATTTTTTTTTTAAAAATAACATAAGATTTTTTCCAGACCTAAAATATTGCAAAGGAAAACTAAGTTTATATTCATTTTTAAGTAATAAAAGAGTAAGATAGGTGTATATAAATGTTTTTAGGAAAAGTAACACATTCTTATTTGACAACCTCACAGTTTCATGTGTCTTCTCATGCTGTCAGTCTTTCACAATGCTGTTGGATGATGTTGTGTTACTATATATTATATTCTGTTACTCCTAAGGTTTGATTTCAACAAGAAAAAAAACATTGAATGGTATTTGCCACATAATGTGATGCTCAACGAAATTGAGAACAGTTTGACCGACTGTTGACTTTGCTATTTTAGACAAATCTGAGCACAGTTTCTTTTGAGTTCTCTTTTGACTCTTGAGAAGCCTGGCATTATCTCTTACAATAAAAATAAACTCCAAAAAAAAATTATCCTGTTCCTTTGTTAATCTGACTGCTATCTACATCGAAGATATTAAAATAAATTTTACATTTTATATCCCCTATATGATAGGTACCGACGGGAAGTTCTCAATGTTTAGAAACACCACTTATAAAAGCATACTGCAAATAACAAAATGCCTGAAAATGTTGACATCTAAAGTCATGCAACAGCTACCAACAGGGCAGCAAACACAAGCTTGATGACAAGGGTACTTGGTTTCTGGCGCGGCTTTTTTACGAGATGCACACGTTTGGAGTAGTATGCCCTGAAGGACCCTCCAGGAGTGACGGAGAAAACACAGAAAGATCTCAAGAAGGAAGAAACACATCTTTTCATGAGTCATGTCATTGTTTTCGTGCACTAGATGGCATATGCAGCAAACAAATGATAACAGGCAAAGCACATCAAACGCTGGGAACACAGTAACTCACTTTACAGACTCATAATCAAAGAGAGGAAAAATTTCAACACGGACGGGAAGAGCAGAATTCCTCAAAGATAAGTTCAGCTCAATCTCTGCCAGCACAGGTATGTAATCTATGTAGTGAATGACAGGTCAAACTCATCCTAACAACAGAGCCGAGATTTACACCCTCCATCCACTTATCAAAAGTGTCATGCAGAAATATAATCCTACTGACACGAGACTGATAGCATGCTTGTCCTTCGCCCCACAAAAAATAAATGGAGGAGAGGAAGTATTAAAAAAAGTATTACGAAAATGAAGAGCTTTCAAAATAAATCTCGCCTAGGTTAATAAAGTTGTCATGCGTTGGATTTTATCCACTCAATGTCAATAAATAAATAAATAAAGCATCAATCATGGGCAATTCACCCAATATGTTTATTTTATTACCCTTTTTAAAGACAGGGTGACGATATGTGACAGTCGCACCTCTCTTCTGATTGGTCGAACGGGCTTGGGAATCGTGCTTGAGACCCAGCTTTCTGCTTAAATGCCAAGGCCAGATCTTCAAGAATGTTTTGAAACATGCTGAAATGCACCAGTTCTGATGGATTTCGCTTTAACAGCCTTTTGGAACCAGCTGACAGGTCTGAGAAAGATGAATAAATGTCATTCAGTGGAACTGTTGCTTTGATGCATGTGCTATCTTTGCAGCAACTGTGGGCAAGAAATTCACCTTTAACAAAGACTTGCATGTAAATCAAACTAAATTGAATTTAAGATCGCAACCAAGGGAATACAGAGAGAGAGAGAGAGAGAGAGAGAGAGAGAGAGAGAGAGAGAGAGAGAGAGAGAGAGAGAGAGAGAGAGAGAGAGAGAGAGAGAGAGAGAGAGAGAGAGAGAGAGAGAGAGAGAGAGAGAGAGAGAGAGAGAGAGAGAGATTGAAAGGTAGATAGGAAGGAAAACAAACAGACAGACAGAAAAAGAGATCTGGCAAATGGACACACTGAAAGAGAGAGAGACAGATAGACACAGACAAAATGGTATATTGATACATAAGTAGATAGGCAGACCGATAGTTAGAAAGATAGACATACACAGAAAGAAAGAGAGACAGACAGACAAGACTTACTGACTGACAGGCAGAATTGGTGGGGATTGGTGGACAGAGAGAAAGAGTGAGACAGAAAGAAAGACTGGGAGGTATAGTCCAATATAAAGTAAGATAGTTAGACAGAGAGAGAGAGCTATAGACAGAAAGAGAGACAGACAGTTTTGTGAGTTTTTTCTTGGTTTAGAGGATAAACCAGTATTCTTACATCAGATGCCAGAACTACACAACTGACTGACAAGTTTGCACATCACCGCTCATGTCCTGGTGCCCTTGGGAGTCCTTGCTTTCATTTTTTCAGTTCCCTCATGGAGTTGCTATGCCATCCCTCATGCTGAGTTTGGGAAATGAGCCTCCCTGTATCAATTTGTCCTAGACTTCCAGCCCACCATCCTGATAGACCACCTGCCCAGGGCCTCTCATTGCTCCCATGCAGGGGGTGGCAGTGCCCTCCATGAGCCCGAACCCCCAAACCCTGCTGCCTTAATGGCCACTGGCTGCCCTATCGTGCCAGGCAGCCAAGCATGGTTTGCACCACCAGACGCCAAGACTCTCACAGAATGCTAATGACATCAGCCATTTCCATCTTCTGTTTTATTCTCCACACGGAGACAACCCTTCCCCCACACAGCTGAGAATGACAGTCAGTAATAAGAGGTTCATATGACTGGAATGAGTCTACAATAAACATACAAGAAAGTTATGAGAATCTCACAAACATTGCGTGAGGGTCTTCTCACCGCGTGCAGCTTTTAGCTGGTTGCTCACTTGACTGTCGCACGGCATGAGTTCAGTACCTCAAGAGCACTTACAGACACCACTTCTCATCCCCCCCACCCGCATACTTGGAGTGAATGAGCGAGGAAATCTTTATTCCTTACAGTGACTTGAGCAAGTGGAGCTTGGGCTCCGTATTTACCTAAAACAAGGAGGAAATTTAGAATTGGAGGGGAGGAAAACGGGAATTGCAACCGATTGCCGGTATACTATGAGGAACTCGAGTGGCTCTTAATATTATTCCAAGAGGCTCCCTGAGGCTAAGGTTTTTCAGCTGCTTGATGAAAGCAGTCATTCAACCCACCGTACTCCACGGGACACCTGCTAGCAGGACCCTACAAAACGCCGGTATCCCTGTCCAACAGACTCCTGATGCATGAAATACATCTGTGCCCATGAGGAACAAACATCGCAGTGTCTGCACATACATGCAGAAACATTTACACTTGTATTTGGCATGTGGAGCTATGTAACATTGGCCATAAGCAGATGATGAAAATGTGACAGTGAATAGATCTTGGCATGGTTTGCCAAAAAGCTGAAACTTTTCATCATTTACTCATCCTTATTTCACTTCAAACTTGTATGGCTTTCTTTCTTCTGCAGAACACAAAAGAAGATGTCTTGAAGTATGTTGGGAACCCAACAACACCATATCCCCTTGACTAATATTATATGGATTTATTTTTTTTCCACAGAAGAAAGGGTCGTATGTAGATTTTGGAGATGTATAATATACTAACCTGACAACAGAATTTTTGGGTAAACTATCCCTTTAAATTATGATGGTGGTGTAAAAAGGCTTCTTTTTCTCCTTCAAAATCATAACAAATCAAATATATTATAAAAATCAACTTGAGTGTTTTTCTGCATGCTTACCAGATCAGAGAATTCTTGTATTCTTCTGGGAAGTAGACTGGATGCTCTCCGCGGCTATCAGACACTAGGCTTCACCTTGCAGCATTTCTTCTCGTCTCAACACGATTCTGAAGAAGAAACAATAAGATGAACTAAAGCTCAGAGATGTAAAAAACTACTTGACATGCACAGAAAAGACAGGAACTCATGTAAAATGATGCAATGTTTAAGCTCAAGTTTGTCTTTTTTTTGTGGTGCCAGCGTCCCCAAATAGAACCACGAAAATATTAACTGTCTCAACAGGTTTATCTCAACACTTCCTCTCTTTCTCTGACAAAATACTTAGTGAATACTTATACTTACGAGGTAATTGAAACTGAGATAAATTGAAAAAATGTTTGTGTTGTTGTATGCATTTTTTTATCCATTTGGATTAAATAACATTACAAGATTTTTATCAATATAGGGAGATAAAAACTATTTCAACCTCTGGTTTACAGTAAATTAAATTTTGCCTCTCTATCACTATATTATCTTCAAAAATAAAGTTGAAAATGTCAAAATTAATGTTTTTTTATACCTTTATCTATACTATAATAAAAGAGTTTAACAATCTTGAATTGTGTTATGTTTTATTTTATTAAAAGAAATGAAAGCATCTATGAGACCCAACTGCGTTATTTTGTTTGCTAGAACTCAGCAAAATGTACAAATAAAATATACTTAAATCAAAAAGTTATGTTTTGACCTTATATTTTATGAGAACCAAAAAATGAGCGAGTGAGTATTAAAAAGGCATTATTTAGTGATTTATCATATATTGAGGGAACGGTCATTCAAAATGGCAGTCTCTAGTTGCTTTTGAAGCACTGTGGAGGCTGTCAGAGAACAAAGATATCGTCACATATTTGCTTCTTTGCCAGAAAAAAAAAATTATAAATTGTGCAGTTTGTCCAGTTAGAGATACTGTAAAAACATGGCGGAAAATTTCATGTCTCACGACAGTTATGTGATTTACATTGCATTTTCTAATAGATCCCCCTTAATATGAAGAGGTGTTGGATATATTGTGTGCGATAATATAGTAAGAGTTTGTAATTCACTTTTAATAACCAATCAAAAACCCTCATTCACTGTCCACATATTCACTGCTTGCTGTTGGCAGCCACCGTCTGTATTTGCGCATTCATGACACAACTTGTAGTCCTCTTTCTTTTATAATGTAAAAATATTTTCACTTATTTATTTATACTTATACAATATTTATTTAGTATTCTTTTTTTGTTATTTAAAATAATGTCTTAAAGACCTATTTCCAATTTCTGGTTTATTATTATTATTATAATGATTATTGATTTATCAATATTCTGTAAGGTTGTTGGAGTAAAGCGAAAAGTACAATATAAGACTTATAAACACATTTTCTAAGGAAAAAATTTAAATCGTCGTTTGGTTATCACCATCAGCAAAATCCAAGAACACATTGAGATGATCATTTTTGTCAATGTCCCTCACAACTAGTAGTTATTAGATTTAAAGTTTTTTCATATATACTTGCTCAATAACTTTTATTGTTTTGGATATTTTTGAACCAAAAAGTTACAGATTGCAGTTTTGAAGAATAGAGCCATTTATTGATTGAAAACCGGTGTTTACACTTTTTTGAAAAATAAGTGTACAAAGGCCGTTCTTCACTGGTGTCTCTGAATACCGAGTTAATATAAACAGAAAGAATAGAAAAATACTATAGGGCAATAATAAAAACTTTTTCTGGTCTGTCGTAACTCGGACAAGGACATGGCTGCTTTAGATCCTATCACCTTTTCGTTTTCATACAGCTCTTGAATACACCACTCACCAACCAACCATCATCACAACAACTTTTCAGATCTAACAATGGCATCTAAGACCCAACATCCTTTCACCCTCTCCACTTCCCCTCTCTTTCTCTCCCGAGAGTACTCCTGGACGGACACCACGCTGGAGGTCACAGCAGATGCTGATGGTGTAGAATATAAGGGTTGCACACTTGCAGCCTGAGGGAGCAGTCTCGGGTCAGCCCTTTGCCTTGCCCAAACACAACTATTCATTTCATTGCCCTTGTACCAGCATGAATTCAGCATTGAACATTTGATCTGTCTTTCAGAGTCTCTCAACTTTCTTTCCAGCTTACATTCGGCTCAGGTCTGCAGAGCATTTGAACTGCACAAAAGAAGTGTTCTCTCTCACCTCAACACACCTTTAACACCTTTAGTCATTCTCCTGGGATGGCTGTGCAGCCTATACTCCGGTTCTTTTTCTTCTAGTCCGCAAGAATACAATTTCTCAAGTTGAGGAGTTCATTCATCTTATGCTTTCTTTTATGACTTTGAAATCCAAACCTATGCACCAATGAACTCCAATGAAGTTTCAGCACTATAAAGAGTGCCAGGCGGTAAATCTATTCCACATTAACAGAATTTTTCTGTAAGATGGAAAAATGTCACCCTCTCAGCCGTAAACAGCAGGCAATCCTCACAAATCTGTCTCCTCAATCGCTTGATCAAGGTATCCGTTCTCCAAAGTGTTCCAAGAGCCCGCAGCTCTGGGGCAGAACGCTTTGAAGCCCCTGGAAACACAATGCCAGGGCTGAGAAAAGCTCCCCTTTAGCTCCCGGTGTCCGCCCCTCGTCGATTCTCTGGCAGCTCGCGCGATCCCTCTCCTCCAACACGCCTTCCAAAAATAAGGACAGACGATCTCAAGGTTCTTTAATGAACTGTCAAGCTCCTCAGCTCCGGGCTGTACACAAAGATAGGCACCTCAGCACGGCTCAAACTTACAGTACAGAAAAGAGACAAAGAGAAAAAGCCTTCATCTGAGTATTCCCAGCTCAGCATTAGGTGTTCTGCTTTTTGTCAAAGTAAGCAATCTAAAGTGTTGATTGCTGAATTTTTCATTTGCTCGTGGCATTTACACTGTTGACCTTTGTAGCGGTTATCACAAGCGAAATCACAGGGACACAGTTCACCTTGACAACTTCCAAAACTATTCTTTATGGTGTTGTACAGGCATACATTAACAATTGAACTGCCTGCGGACAGAAAGAAATACAATACAGTGAATTTCAGAATGGACATAACTGACTGATCAAAATACAGACTCACAAAAGAATATCCGATAATGGAATGTTCTCTTGATGTTGACCATCAATTTGATATGCAAATATATATTTTGAAAACCCAAATAGTCATTTTTGTCTTTGAGATTTGGTGTTTGCAATAAAAAACAAAACTCTGCATAATTTAGAAAGCACTAAGTGAAAATATATTATTAATGTATTATTATTGACTGACTAAGGACGCAGCTTAGGTTAAAATTCGTATTATTAAGAAGCCAAGATTAAGCATTTTATCCAAAATAAACATTATGTCAAAAAATTGGTGTCAGTACGTTAATTTATAATCTGGAAATTATTTTAAACATATTTTTATTATTTCATATTATTCATATTGAATTGTTTATATTATTCAAACAGAATCAGTTTTTAAGCCCTTGTTCAGGTAAAATATACCTACAAATATATGTAAAATACATATAGAAAACTTAAGCCTTCTAGAAAAAATCTAATATATCCTATTGTGTGTATATATATATTTTTTCATCTATATTTCATTAAAAATCTATTAAATAGACAAATTACAAATCATCATCATTTTGTGACTACTTTGGTGCTTGTAA
The DNA here is from genome assembly GCA_033220385.1 of Triplophysa yarkandensis. NCBI lineage: Eukaryota > Metazoa > Chordata > Actinopteri > Cypriniformes > Nemacheilidae > Triplophysa > Triplophysa yarkandensis. The sequence goes on along the minus strand of CM065672.1, from coordinate 3,426,947 downwards.
TCTCCTTATTTGACTTTTATACTTGACATAGATTTCACAAAACAGTTCAAGCACCTCGAAATGAAAAGATTTGTTTCTATTTTTCAAAACAAGAAGTTTACTTTAAGGTTGAACATGGACACGCGCACACACCGAAGACGATGCCACGCAAAAATGCAATGTACAATTACTTTGCAATACAATACCCACACATTAGCATAATAAAGAACAATATGTCAGCTAAGCACAACTCTAATGATAGAGCACTGAAAATAGAGACTCAACTGAGGTACGAGGACGACTACGCTGTGTGTATGTGTTGGTGGGCTACTAGACAGCCATTGCAACCATGCAAAATATTGTGATATTCCAGTCAACAGTCACAGGTTATAACAAAACTAAATAGTTTTCCCAATAACAATGATTTGATTTTACGCCATTAGGGAATCAGAAGTCACGCTTATTCAAGTAAAAGGGATGTCAGGATTAAACACACGTATGTTAGTCATGCTCAGCTGCATTTTCCATGACAGCTTCCTGACATCCGTGCCTGTACGGATACAGAGAGTTAGCTCCTAAAAGAGACGACACTGAATTATTTTTTTCCTAAAGCGTGTCATTGGCAGTCACAGTGTGGTGCGGTGACCAAACGTGCACCACACGGCATCAAAACAGAACCTCTCCAGCTGCAATCAACCAAACTGTCTACACGGCAAACATCCATTGTGTTGTGATGTACCAGAATGCAAGCATGGCCTGTATCCAGCATCATCTGCCGCCTCCAGACAAGGTACCACTCTTGAATCAAAAGACAAAGTACAAGAACGAGACGCAGATGCACCCGACATTCACTTGTTGATTTCTTATGTTTCAAGAAGGCAATCAGTTCCGTCCCGCCGCCCACCGCCACAGATTGACATGTTCTGCAGTGGCTGCTTCAGCCACGGCAAACTTTGACCCCCCCCAACACCACCATGACCAACTCGTGTGCTGCTGGAATCCAGTGAAGTGAAACGGCTGTGTAAAATTCATTCCCCTGCTTCTCAACAGTGCTTTGATTCTTAAACCTTGAGCTCGAAGTCCCGCTGTCCTCAGATAACCTGCATCTACCCACCAATCTGCACTGAACAGCGATATTCAGAGTTTTGGTTAATGCCGGGCTTATATGAATGGAGCCCTGTGATTTGCACAGACAAAGGGAATTACAGCGGGATTGAAGGGGTATTAACTGTGTTTTACCCCGCTGTTTAAGTCATCCGATGATGGTTAACTGATGTAGAAGTGACACTGGGGCTCGTTGACACAGATCTAACTACAGTGAGTATTTCTTAGAAAAGATTTTTCTTAAACATCAAATAACATACTGGACATTTACAATTGTATTATTCTTGATTATAGATCAAGTTTACAGTTCATAGTAAGTTGATATTTAGTCTGTCATAAAGATTTGATGTATTTAACAAAGTTGCATTGGTATACCTTTTTATTTTAAATATTAGTTATTTTTTGCTTATATTTAATGTTTCTTAATTTTGTCTCTTTTCCTTAATTTTCCAAAGTATAATATAATATAATGTGATATAATGTAATGACATATAATATAATATAATATAATATAATATAATATAACATTATCATCATATCATATATCATATCATATCATATCATATAATGTTTTTTTCCCAGAAAGAAGTGTAAAAAGCTGTACTATAATTAGTTTTATTTTATTTCTGTCCTGCAAAGTTTCTTGAAAAATTATGCGTTGCAAAGAGCTCTATCTAAATAAAATGATTGCATCTAACGTGTAAATAACTAGACTAAACTTTGCATATAGAAGGTGAGGTCCACCATCCCTCTCGTGCATATATAAAGGATTTTAAAAGAATAAAACGCAGCTAATTAAAGCGGTGTTTCTGTAAAATGTTAATGAGGTTTTTTGTTACACATGGGTGGACGGCCTTACGCGATGTAGTTCTAATCCCACCAAGTCGACGCTCTTGGTCCTCAAATGCTGGCGAGCTTTAATCCGCAAAACTCAGTCACACATAATTACCAAACAGTCGCATCTGCACCTTTCAAAAGTCAAGGCATTAATCACCACCGTCGTCTTTTTCATTCCCATTTTTGTCAGCTAACCACTCACATTAAAGTCTCTCTATTGTTCACGACCGCATTCCCATTGGCGTCGCTTGGCTCATTTGAAATGAAGCATGTTGGGATAATGAGCAAACAGTGATATTAGCCTTCATGTGTAACCACACATAATGACGTCAGCGCTTCTTCAGCGAGCTGAAGGTGAGCGCGGCAATGACACATTGGGTTTTTTGTTAGAAATGCCACCCACACTCTGGCATAAAGGCCCTAGTGCAAAGGCCTCATGGGAAAGCTCAAAACCAGAGCTAGGATTACACTTTCTACACAACATATTGCGTATGTGTTTGTTTTTCACAATGCACCAAACTCCAACAAACAATAGATTCCAGTGGGCAACTTCACCAGTCGAACATAACTCAACAACATTCTACGTGTTCACTGAACTGGTGTTAATCCTCCTGAATCCAAACGTGCACTAAAATACACTTTATTTATATACACCCAAGTCCAAAAATATTGATTTTGATACATCACTGCCATTATAATGCATGAGGAGGAATACATACCTTAAAAACCATCTATAATGTATGGATTCTGTCTATTTTATATGTTTTAAATGTTGCCTGTATATATTTAGTTTAATTGCGCTCTTATTTCAAAAGTTACGTTTATAATTTATTAACGCTGAACAGTTATTATTATTATGAACATTAATTAACAGTTGTAATGAATTCACAGAATAAGTGGCACAGGTTTTCCAATGACTATAGGGTGACTTAATGAAGCCAAAATTCATACTTTTGGTAAAATATCTGCCTAAACACAGTGTCATAGTCCTCAGCAAGCAATGTCAGTTTGACTCAGATTCGACTACAACCCACGTAAAGTAACCTTCAGTTGGCTTTTCAAACTCAAATAACAACTTTAAGAGTTGTTCTTTGTATTTAATCTTAAAAGTACATTCCTCCCTACATATTTCCCACACCCAAACAATTTACTTAAGTGTGCCATGCAAACAAAAGGCAGAAGCATTCAAAGCCACAGGTAAACGTATCCCAAACAAGTTGGTCAGTTTCTCAGGGGCATAGCAACACAGACCTCAATTAGGTCGAACCGCAGAGGTGTCTGTTCTCCCCCGGCTGCTCAATCGTAACAGTAACAAGGCAGGTTAAAAGATACCGCCCACAGGCTTCATTCTTCCCGAGCTTAAAGCTGCGTGTGTATGTGTGGAGACTGTCTGTTCTATCAAGAATGCAAACAGTTTTCCTCTGGTACTGAGCCAATTACTGAGATAAAGTGGACTCTTATGAACAGGCGCTCTCTCTCTTGTTCTTAACATCTTTAGTTCGGAATCCAACGTGACACAATGAGACTGACACAATGCACCTGATTTGTCAAAAACTCCATTTTCAAAGCCCCAATACAGAGGAAGTGTGGGAGACCAAAAGTACCTTATACAATCCGATCAACCCATTTATAGACTGAACGCAGAACAATACGGCCCCGCATTACAATGACAGGCAGCAGCTCTGACACATTGTTTTCAACTCATGAAACCAATCGGAAAAGGTTCTTATTTGCTTAAATCATTTAAAGAAAAAATGTCCTGGAATCTAGTTCAAACGTAAGGTAGTCAATAAGAAAAGCCCGGGAAATCAGTCCAGTGTTTGTCCAGATGTACCTGATTTTTAATCCAAACACATTTTAAGCATAATTCTCAGTTGTTTTAAGGCACCTGAACCGTATCACTCAACATGAATCAACAACAGGGTAAGCATAGCCCTGGAGAACCCTGATTTTAATTCCGAAGTCTATCAAACAACTTAAGACAACTCTGAGACACAATTCACCGTGATTCTCAGCTAATCTTGGACTTTCTATTAGCAAACACAAGCAAGGTTGGTGGAGTATGTACTGGACTCAACTGTCACGGGCTACAAGAACACAGAAGAAGATATGCCCTGTGGCCATCGGAGGTGTCTGTGGGGTGATTGACCACGGCACATTCAAAGTGCCAGGCAGAGAAGGATGTGACAGTGTGATGAGCGAGACTTCGGGATGGATGAGTGACACAGGGTGACTACATAAAGTCTCCTAAAACTTCTCAACACTCCTCAAACTGAGACTTATTTGTTCAGGATGTATTTGTTAAAAGGATTTATTTAAAAACATATGATGTAAATGATGAAATCAACATCAACTACACTGTTAAAATGTCTCGTGCGATTGAGTAAAAATTAAATATTAACACTTTTATTTATTTAATACATTTAAAAAACAAATCAAATAATTTTTTATGAAAAATATTAAAATTGAGTAAAAAATCCAACGGTTGATTTCTGTAAAAATTCACAAATGTTTTTTGAGATTATTTAATGGAAAAAAAAAGTATTTATTAAAGAAATATACATTTGTAATATAGATCAATATTTTTGATGAATTCTTCTTGAAATATTTGAGTTAATGAGATTTATTTATTGTTTTACTTACATAAAAACATATTTAAACAATATATTTACTAAATTTCAAAGCTTTTAAATGTACCCATCTTTTTGTGTAAATTGTTTTACATACTTCACAGTCAAAAATCATAAAGAATAATTAAACTTATAGTGGTATTGTTAATTGTTAGTTAGATAATTCATTCACTATAAACAAATAACATATGCCAACTTATTGTGAAGTGTTACTGTTCATTTGATTCCGTACTCAGTACAGAAGTACAGCTCGGTACAGCTCAAGTATGTGCGGGGAGAGCTTAGTCTCTGAGTTTGGATGTGTTTGGTTTTTGCACTGTTTATTATTGTCTTGAGCTTACTTGACTCTTGACAGAGATGGAGTGAGATGAGCAGAGAGGGGAAGGTCATTAATCTTGAGATGGAGGTTGAGTCCTGGCAGAAGAGTCACACTTATCCATATCATTGGTTTCTTGCCTCTTTGTGTCCTGCTCTGAATGAGCAAGAGAAAGATCGCTCAGAGAGACATTTGCCTCGCAGGACATTTTGATGGAAAACAACACAAAGCATAATAAACTCGATCTGCTACTAATAAGGATTATGATAACTGGGTCGAGCTTTGTGATTGGTGTTTATTCAATAAATATTTTCTATCAGCATTTTACGAAAACATGTTATTTCACATAACTCCCCAAGTTCATAAAAAACTAAATGTTTAATAAAAAGTAAAAAGGTTAAAAAGCTAATAGTAGATTTGTAAAGTTGCTCATTTTACTCTAAAACCATAAAAATTTATGTCATAGTTTTGTCTTTATTAAACAAGACATTTTGGTTTGTTCATTGAGTTCTTATATAATGGGTGTCCGTTATTAAACTACTGTAAACTATCTTATCTACAAAGGTAAACCTCTCTCAAAAAGGAACGGATTGCTCCCAGGGTTACATAATTTGCACAAATTATCGGAAAATTTAGCGGGAAAGTATTATTATTATTGATTTAAATAGAAACTATGTGTTGAGAGTGGATCAATTATCTGTTACTTATATACTACTGTTGCACTTTTTTTTTTTAAATCTATGTATATAAAAATGTATCTCCTAATAAACCATGTGCTCTTGTCTCCTGTGTTGAAAGTAGTCCCAAAGTGTCAACAGAGTTACAGTCCACCTTGTTCCTCGGTCAGGTTAAATAAAAAATATAGGTAGAAATCCACATAAAGGAAAACGTAAGATTGTTTAACACATATTTGCGTTTCCTAGTTTTATTTTGGGTCATGTTTTTTTGTGCTTTAATCAACAATATTTACCAAATGTACCTAACAATTCATAAAAAATCTGTATCTCTATAAACAAAAGGCCCTCTTTGACAATCCAGTTACATTCACAGTCATCATTACATATGTAATCTTACATGTAAGATTTCAATACAGTTTCCTCACTATTCCCTAGTAGAATTGTACTTTTAATGTGATGAAAACCTGACCTAATAAACCTTGTTTGCACCTGAATTTATCACATATCCACCTGTGATGGGATCACCTGAGAGACCGATATTACAGTAACAACTGTTGTTATAGCGGCACAACATCTTGCAAACAGGTAAAATTATCATACTTCAAACTTTCATCACAGGAGGACACACGCCTGGATGCAGGTGGTACCCAGATATGGGTCCTACAGCTGTTGGCTAATTAACTTCTCTTTTGCACACCTGTATGGAGAAAAGTCTGTCCTGACAGCCACTGTTGGGCCTAGCTGGGTCTAAACATTCAATTGCGCAGCAGATGTTGTCGCATTTCACACTTTGTTAAACAAATACACCGCAGCTTCCAGAGAAGGCGTAGGACTGGTGGCCAACATCGGGTGAAGGATGTCTGCTACCTGTAGACTAGTGTTCCCAGATGGCAAAAGTGACAATTTTACAATAAACTAATCTGCTTTGATCTGATTCTGACAAAAACTATTATTGCAGATGTCAAGGAGACACGTCTAATAAAAGCTATCTGTTGTTAACTGGAAGCTCAGCCAGCCAAATCAATGGAAATGCGGTTCTCTCAGTACAATTTCCAAATGCACGCGGCCCGTTTCCCATTTGGTTGGGATTACTGCTGTTTTCAGAAATCTTTAATGATGTTCTAATCAATTAATTTCTCCAAATAAACAGCAGGATGTGCCAGTGGTTGCAGGGTGCTAAATAGTTTGTTTACTTCCAAGTTCATGTAGATTTTTTTAATACGTGGGAAAAATAGCACACGGAAAGTATTTTAATTACGAAGCTCGGGGTGGGAAAGTATGAGAAGCATAATTTCCCATAATCTCCAGTGCTGTGTATAGAAAAATGTATTTTTAATAAAAAAAGTCAAATGTTTTAAATACAAATTGACTTTCCTTATTAACTCGTTTATCATTCTCCTTTATGAGGCAAGGACATAGGGATGGTAATAATAATATGTAGTGTAATATATTCGGATGAAACATGGTACACCGGGGCCTGTGCGGGAGCCCGTTCTCAGTGTGGGTGCTATTTAACAGGGCCGAATTCTGTATGTAAGCTGTGGACGGATATGCCGTCCTGTGTCAGCAGTTTGGAGTCTCACGGGTCTCTGAGAAGCCTCGGATTGTCAGGGAAAAGAATGGAAAACACTGGCCTGGCAAAACCTTGCTAGAACTTTGTAATATGGATGAGAAAACAGAAGATTTTACAGACATATCTTTTTGCCATTTACTTGTCATTTCAGATCTTTTTTTTCACATTGTGTTCGCTCGGTTACCAACATACATTAAAATACCCTTCATATCTTCCAGCCATACAGGTTTGAAATGACATGAGAGTGAGTACATGATGACATGATATTCATTTTTAGGTTATCTTTAATCATAAAGGCTTGTAGTCAATATTTGTAAGGCTTTAAATAAACCTACACATGTCTTTCTTGTAGCCGTTTCTAAGTATCAAGCCAGGAGTGTTGAAAATATCAAGAAAATTACACAAATCACCTTTAAGAGGCATTAAGCATTGGAGTTTGAACAAACACAGAGTTTGCAAAGACCATGTGCGTGGTACAGCACAGCAGGGCTTATTACATCTTCCTACTGTTTTACTGCATTAAAATCCAACTGACCTCATTTACTGGACTCCTGCCGATTTCAACCAGCTCACAGATGGTCATACGGGGAGAATATTTGTCCTGTTCTAGTGAACAGTATCTTTGTTTCATTGTCCGTAGCTTATAATGTTGTTTATGCCATAGGTGCGCAGCGGACGTCAAGTGAAATGGGATGCGTGGGACATGGTCAGATCGAAAGAGGCCCAAGGCAAAGACGGACAGTCTCCACAACAGTTTAGTTGATCGTAATCTCTAAAATGCGATTCCGTGGATATCATGTCGTAAGTCTACGGAGTAGGATAATGACATTTTGTAATGAAATTTGGAGAAATGTGCAGAGGCTGATGCTTAGCTCGAATCAGCTTATTGATTGGTCAGGTTTGTTCAAAAACGATTTGGGATAATATAATGTGCATGAGAAAGTGCGATAATATTCGCTTACGAAATCATGTTGGTACAGTATTTTGAGTCACTGTAAAAGTACTACCAAATCACTTTTGCATTTATTTTATGCCTTGTGGAAATTAAAAAGTATATATACACACACACACACACACACACACACACACACACACACACACACACACACACACACACACACACACACACACACACACACACACACACACACACACACGTATATGTATATGTATATAACATTCACATATTATACACATATTGTATAATTTTTTTTCTGTTGAAATGTTTAAAAATGTTACAAGATTTTGCTGTTGCTGTTACAAGATTTTGCTGTAATTTTTGTAATTGTTTAAAGCATATCTAAAAATCTACACAATGGTTAAAAACCGACATACTACAAATGTCTAACAGTCCTAATAAAAATACATTGTACATGATTTTTCAAACATAATTTGGTCTGTTGAACTATTTTAGTAATTAATTGCGTCAAGAATAAAGTTTATGTTAGTTGGACTTGTAAGCAGAAAATTGTGGGTTCGAATCCCAGCGCCACCAGATAATGCTTGAAGATCCAACTTACACCCATTTACTCTGCAGTGATAATTGGCAATGAATAAATGTAAATGTTAACGTAAATAAATATAAGTCTGTCTGATCTGCCAACATTCGTGTTGTATTCCTAAACATATGCACATACTGTATGCATATATTATGATATTTTATATATTTGGAATATTAATTATAAATAAGATATTTATATTTTAAATTATACTTGTGTGTTAGTGGTCATGAACAAAATGAATCTGTGTATCTGACATCGACACAGTTGTTGCTGTATGTGTGTCTATTTACAATAAAGTGATTTTCTGCAGAATTCCAAAGATTCATTTACAAAGTCATTGAAGTTATTTGTTTAACATTTTGCCTTGGTTGTTTTGCGTTTATCTATTGATAGTATGCAATAGTATTTTATCTTTTTTTTATACTATACCAAATCGGCTGTAATGATACAAAATCCCAGATGATGCATGAAAGGATTTTACGTATCAACATATCGGCAGGTCGTCCGGGAAGCAATTTCACACACAAACCAGACTTACAAGTGCAATTTCCAAGTTCAAAAAGTACCCAGCATGCCCACCGAACACATCTACAGGACGCTGGTAATTTATTCTTCATTGATGAATGAATCTGACAGACACTAGAATGTTTACATGTTCCTCCCTCGCATATGCTTCACGCACTAAATAGCTCCAGCGAATCAACGTTTCTACAATTTCGGAGGAACCGGCGCGCCTCTCACACGCCAGCGCCATCGGCGGACATGCGTGACAGGGCCTGACGAAGGGGGGTCGTCTCCTACACTTTCCTGACACTTATATAAATGAGCAAACACTGAGAGAACTTGAGTAGGGGAAAACAAGTCATTTCCATGTTCGAGACATCTCATTTTACGCCTTCCTATCAGCGTCTGGCTGCCGAGATCTGCCGCGCGTGTGGGCTGACGGGCTCGTGTCAAGAAGAGGGATTGTATCATCTGTCCTCCATCTTTCTCTTGTGTTTTATGTTATTCATGCCAGTCAAATGGTCCTCCTCTCCAGTGGCTTGCTCGGGCTTGAAAGTAGAAGGAAGGGAACCATGCAAGGCGTGTTTTTGCCTCTCTCCTTCCTGTCGTAAAGGGTTGAGAGGGGGGCGATTAGTGTCTGCTGTCTCTCAGAAAGTTACAGCTTGTGTATAAGGAGACACGGGATGTTACTGCTTGACAGATAAAAAAGCGAGAAGAAAAGCTTTCAGAGAAGACAGGAAGTGTGACGGAACGTACACAAACGTGTGACGGAGGCTGGCAAGACCTTTCCATTGATTGCTTTGGGTGTTTAAAAGCTATTTTTGGAGAGCTTGATTCACGGTGAAATGCACCGTACGGGGCCAAAAGTATGTGGACGCGACTCATTCTAATTAAAGGGTTTGGCTATTTCAGCTATACTCACCATCAACAAGAGCATAAAATCCAGTGTGCGGCAAATGAATGCTAGGTATTTGGCAAAAACTAAGCTTGGGTGTCAAGAATTCAGAAATGTTAAAATTAAAAGTGTAAGAATAAAATGTACTACATGGCATTGCAGTACATAGCAAACTTTGTGGATAGTAAACTTTAAAAGATTTTTTTTCAGGTGTTACTTACCCTCAAGACACTTTAGAAGCCTTTTTCTTGAGAACTATTATTGCATAATGACTACTATTGGACAAATGCAAAACTGCTGTAACATTTTTTCCAAATATCTTATTTTGTTTTGCATAGAAGAGTGAAGTACATGTTTTAAATAATAAAAGAGTAAACAATTTTGTCTGAATTAAGTTAATCTTGAACAATAAGATGAAGTAAATAAATAAAATATCAAATCATATCATTCATTTTTTTGAGTTTACAATTTACAGGAATGCATCTAGGTAAAATTATATTTCAAAATTTTTTTTAACTTTTGACAATATTTCCTATATGAAGAATTTTTTTGGGGATTTATTAGAAAATGTAAACTGGACTAACAGGTCAAAATGACAGAAAAGACGGTCAAAACTTTTCCAGACATCAAATAATGAAAAACATTTTTCACAAAAGTAATATTTGTTAATGTATTTAGGAAATATTTTATGCCCTTTAAATGCTTTTTGTCATGATTTCAGTCTTTCACATTGCTGTTGAATTGCTTTCTGTCACACCTTAAGTTTGATTTTGTCGAAGTTTAACAGACACTGAACTGCATTGGCAATCTATTCATAAAACATGCACATGTATAAAAAAACTAACACTTTATTAGGTTAACATATAGCTAGATGGCTACATATTGTTTTGATTTTTTTTAAATAACATATATTTCACATTCAAGGTAAGTACTTTGAAATTGTGCAATGCAAGCATGTGGTAACTCCCCTACACCGAGACAACAAATGCACAATAGTTTCATATATTAAACCATTACTCCACATTAGCTGGACATTAAGTATAAAGCTTCAGCCTAAAACCAACACGGACTGGTCAAGTTTCCCCCAAGCGCTCTCTCCTGCTCTTTCATTACAGAAAAAGCTGGGACTAATTACCCGGACCCCATGCCATCTGATAATTACCCTCAGATGCTGCCTAACCCCCCTTAAAAAAAAGAAACCAAGCTGGAGAAATCACTTACTCTAGCCTCCCAGGCTTCTCACAACATTATGCCAACAGATGTCAGGCATGGCCACCACCATACCCTGGGTAGCAAAGATTGCGGCAGAATGGTGGCACACGTAGACGTATTAAAACATTGGAGATCCCATCCTAGTCATAGCAAAACCAAATCAGGGACAAATCACCGGTGGCCAGTATTAGTGGGAGCAGGGGCATTAACAAACAAAACAAAAACACTAGCCAAACAAAGCTGATGCCATGAATATAGAAAGAGACACCTTGGCCCTGGGCACACAGATGGTCTCTTTAAGGGCTCACTTTCTCACAAAGAGACCTCAAACTAAGATCCCTGCAGTCCAGTAGAAGAGCTAGCACACATCTGGCCCTGTTTGCCGGAACACCCAGTGCAACGCTCACCCGCAATTCATCAAGATGAAATCAACATACCGGAACCATCTGTCACATTGTGCTCCCTCTGCATCACTGGCATACATGAAAACAGGCTATGTCCATATTTTGGGGTCATAACACGAGATCACAAATATTTTTTTTCTAAAATATGTATATATATACAAGCTCTTAAAACTGTACCAGCAAAATCTTGTCTTATTAAATTGGTATCTCTAGCTCTAATGAATGGCATTCACTCCAAAAAATTGGTACATTTAATTAGCAATTGAGTATATAAAAGCTTTGAAATTAAAGAGTTAATGAGTAAATATAAGCTTTGAATAGTAAGTAAATAGAAATATACTGTTTAAATTTTGTTAAAATTAAGTAAGTCCAATTAAATATCTTTATTAGAATTCACCAAAAATATTTTTAATTACATATAAATGTATAAATACTTTTTTTCATTACATTTACTTAAACAATATTTGTAAATTTAGGAGAAATTAACTGTTGAAATTTCTACTGGATCATTTTAATATTTTCCACTGAAAAAAATAGATTTTATTTATATAAAAATGTTGTTCATTAAATGTAAGTGCTTATTTGAGTGACATTTACAGAGCCACAGAAATTATTTTACAGTGTATTTCCTTTCTCTATTTTTTTAACTCTACTGCACAGAACAGAGCCTAACATGTTACACCCCCTTAGAATTTGGTTCAGTGTACACAGACAGGCGGTACAGAGCAAGATGGAAAGTGTCTCGAAAATCAGCATTCATGTCAGAAAGTGTTGAAGTGGAAAGAGGTGTCACGCCTTAAACACTTGACCTTCACATGACTAAACTGAGAGATATGAAAACCAGAAAGAGCTGAGCTGAGATCAGTCACCCGAAAGAAAAGAAGCCTGATTTAGGCTCAAATCAATTACTGATAGCTTTGAAAAATGAATGGTCATTCTCTAGTAAATAAAAGGTTTAGAACAATCATTGACTTGGTTTTGTTCGACATATGTTGTGGTGGTGGGATCAGAGGACGGGTATTAAATGAAAACGGGAATGAGATGGAAATAACTTGGTTTTATGGATCCCAGGAGATCTTGGAAAGCGGGCCGAAATGAGAGTTTCATTCAGCATTTATCAGCCACTAATAAACGGCCAACCTCCACAGGTGAGACTGCAAATCTAAAGACGATTAAAGTTACAAACACATCACAGTTATTTGATCCACAGCCAAGAATAAAAAAGGAGAAGAGATTAAAATTTGGTTGCTGTCTCTTTAGATTTTAACTGTTGCCGACTTCTGAAACTAGAGTATAGAGTGCCTGAAGTGAAATGTTTCCTTACAAACATAAGAAACTTTTGACGGTGAAGGTCCATATTTAAAGGTGTAGTTTACCCAAAAACTGAACATTTTGTAATCAGAATGCATTTCTTTCTTGTTTGAACGCAAATTAAGTTTTCAAAAACATTTTTAAATTAAAAATATATATATATTTTAGTAAACTATCCCTTTAAATAAAGTTTCTAATCAAGTCATTTTGGGTCACCGTTGACTGCAAAAGTAGGACAAAATACATCAAAACTATGCAACTATTTATTATTATATTTCATAAATTTGCATTGAGGAAAATACAAATAACAACAGGAAAGATGAAAATGTATCTAAAAATGCTTTAGAGCAATTCCATTGAGAAAAGGCCATAAGTATGTTTTGCAAGGGCAACTATATTGATTATAACATTATTTACGTATTTTGGATTATTTTTTTACATCTAGAAAAAACTCAATGTATCAATAGTTTTAGAGGTTACGATTATTCTAAAGTATGAAAAAATAATAAGCAATAGAATTGAGCCTAGACTTTAACCAACAATATATAGTAATATATTCCAGTTTGAGTCTGGAGCCTAAATTCCCTTCGTAACAACATGAACATAAAATGTGACATAAAAAAGAATGATATTAGTAGTTTTATACTAGATTTGTTTTCATTCTGTTTTATATAGAAAATAGAGATGCACACCCCACCAGAGAACAATGACAGAAAAATCTATATGTCTTTCTATTCATTTACACACTGAATAAATAATGTATAAAATATGGTCTGTTTGGTGTCACCCTACTGATGATAAAAGATGCCGCTTGCTAAATGCAGTAAATATCCGGTTAACAACACAGAAAACTAGGGCTGGGTATTGTTGAAAAACGTTATTCACCGATACCAATACCCATACCTTGAAATTGATTTTAGGAATCCATATTATCAATATTAATTTACACATTTTCTAGACTTTATAATTATAATAACGTATTGACAAAAACAGACAAACAAATAAAAATGACCTAATTAGATATGCATTACTGCAACACATAGCATATTAGACAAAGATTTAATCTCATTTTGACTCAACTTTCTATGGAAATTCGGTACTAAATCTTTCGATAGTGCATAGTATCGAAGAAATTCAGTAGGTGCCAAGAGGCCTGGACCTCGATACCCAGACCTACAGATAACGCGGCTGAACAACAGGCCCGATGCTGTAAGCCCTGCACATTTGCATGCACCTGGCAACAATGGGTTTGGTAATTAGCAGCAGTGATTAACCGGTCAGCAGTGCAGAGGCCCGTGTGGAGGCAGGTTGATCAAGCCGCCCTCCTTCCTGACCCTCCAGGAGACTTCACTGCATTTTAAACAGCACCTAGTGATTAACACTGACACAATAGACTAGGGCGGACGGACCGCCCAGTTGACATCTCAGCAGAACATGTCTCTCCTTACTACTCCCTACACTCTGTTATGGGAGACTTAGTGCATATAAATATGTGCTGAGAGTAATGCTGATCTCTAAAAGATACTGAGATACTTAAAAGATACTTATTTTAAGCCAGCATTGGGTCAACAAAAATTGGCTTGAATTTAAACATTTTCTAGATTAAATAAAGCTATTGTGTGGGGGTTTGCACCCTTTTTGACCGAAATGAACACAACATTTGTTAGTTGTGTGATATTTGACATAAACTTACAATAAACAGTACATTCATTGCTTATGTGAAACTAAACTGAATAAATGTCATTCAACCGTGTGGATCCAATGAATTAAACAACCATTTTTTTATTGCTTAAACTTTTTGATTAAAAATAAACAGTTGTTTCCATTTAATAGTTAATGCAAAATGAAATAAAAACAGACAAACAAAAACAAACGATTAAAAAACAATTATCACAAAATACCAGTAAAACAATTAAATGATTGTTCTGAAAATTGTTAAATCAAGATAAAAAAATCTGCCAACAGGGCAAGAAAAATTATAAATACTTAAGGGCATGGTAAACTCGTCATTTAAACCAGTACGACTTTCTTCTGCAAAACACAAACTAAGATATCATGCAGATTCTTGGTATTCCTTATTGATCCCATTGGCGTCCCTATGGTAACCAATGTTGTTGGTTTAAACATTCTTCAAAATATCTTCTCTTGTGTTCTGTAGAAGAAAGAATGCTACAGAGGTTTGAATGTTCAAACTGGAGAATCAATTCTTTGCATTTTTTGGGAGAATCATCCCTTTTAACCAAGTTTATTTTTATTCCCATATTCTCAGATATTTTTGCTTGTATGAACTTAATTATTTTTACATTTTCTTTGAGGAAAACAAGGTAACATCTAAGTTCATTTTGCTTCTTAATTAAATGAATCTTGACCTTCGAGTTTTCAGATATTTGTACTCAAAACAAGACAAATACTCTTATTATTTCTTAAGAAATTCTTATTCATATTCAGTACAATACATTTTTTATGTTTATTCTTAGTTAATTTCATCATTTTTTATGAAATATACTATATATAAACGTTACAAACACTCTTATACTATTTGTTTGCAGAGTCTGAAATTCGTAGCCAATTATAATAAAACAGTAAGAGTCGTTTTTCCTATTGTGTGACTTTAAACCCCCTCCAAAAAAATGTCTCTGTATTGAAGCTAACAATCTTGCATGTGAAGAAACGCTGCTCAATGCCGTTGTCCAATACAGCTAAATGAGCAGCACAAGCTCCAAGGTGTATCACATCTCCAGTTTGTCCTCCCAAAAAGCAGAACAAATCCCCTTGGATCATCGTTTCTGGAGTCCTCCACCACAGCCAGATGCTCAACCCTGGCTTGGAAATTCAAAGCGAGCTTTTAGAGCCCAACTAAACCGCAGTTAACGTTCAAGTGAAAGTAACTAGAAGTCAATTACCTGACTATAAAAGGTAATGGGAGTGATTGCTCTGCCATGGCCCTTATACTGCCGGCGCGAGCTACCACAGCTTCTGTCCTTTTGTCGATTTAAAGCAACACAGTAATGAGAGTGATACGGCAATCAGGCCTCTTAAGCAGCGAGGCAGATACTGAGGAGCGTTTCATCTGTTTGTTTCCAAGCTGCTGGGCATACAGGGATGACTTCACCAGCCAAACATTGCTTCTTTCATCAGCGTTCTATCCGAGAAAGTGTTTTGGCTGGCTCCAGACACATTGATCTCTAAACACAGGAGCTACACTTGTGTTAAATGTGCCTTATTAAATATCACAAATATTATTAAATAAACTTAATAGAATTTTTTAATACCATTAAAACATTAGATTGTTTTTATTGGCAAATATTAAAATGATCGAGAAAAATCCAACAGTTAATTTTCTAAAAAGTAATAAATATTTTTTACGTTTATGTACTAAAAAATAAGTATTCATTTAACACACACACACACACACACACACACACACACACACACACACACACACACACACACACACACACACACACACACACACACACACACATATGTTATCAACTTTATTTTATATCATTTGTTTTATTCTAATAGGAATAAACAGAATAACTTGTTTTTACCTAAATTTAAACAGTATATTTACTATATTTCCAGGCTTAAAATGTCAAATATTTTTTTGTGTGAAGTGTTTGATGTAAAAACACAGTAAAATCGTGTAGTTTGTTGCTGTGTGCATGTATACTGGCTTTTAAGCTTCATAATGTGCCATTAAAATGTTGAAAAGGTTCTGGCAGGCCATGAACGATACAAGACAGTTTCTTTAAAATTTATTGGTACGTTTTCACAAGTGCAAGACCTAAAATGAGTGCATAAAAGTAATGATGCTGTGGCAGCTCGCCAAAGTTCGTTTCTTCACGGGAAGCACTTGAACATAAAGAGAGCTTGTGAACTTTAAAAAAGCCCTTTCAGAGTAATTTTCAGCCAACCTAAAATCACATTCTGCAATCTTTATGTTATTTACATCAAGCTGGTCATTACGAAAGGCAAGGTGGTCATCTTGGAAGATAGTGCAGGCAATGGAAGGCCATTTCATTTAATGCACTAAAAATGGCATTTATGATGAATGAGTAAATGAATGTGAGCTATAAATGATAGCTATCAAACTGTCCATTTTAATAGCCACACAGGAGAACACTTTTCCACGAAGCTCGTGCGGATACGGTCCTCTTTTTTCTACAGTTTTTGTGCTCCTACTATTCATGGTCTGATAACATCGATTGGCTGGTCAGCGCCAGGAAATTCCAAAGAGACCAAAATAATTACGAGGAGATAAGGCTATCTACTGTAATTAACCACTCTCATCTGCCGGCATGGGCCGGGTTTCTTTTAGGCAGGAAATAAATTATCCTTCAGAACTTGCCACCTCTGAAATATAGGAACAATTAAACGAGAATTAGTTCGGATCCGTGGTCCCCGCAATCAAAAAAGGACATATTTCAAGCATAGCATTATGGCACTATTAAATCCTGCTAATTGTCAACATTGTGTGCAATAATGAATAGTGTCATAGATGGGAAGGGCACGAGCACAATTACCTGCAATTAATTACAACAGATTCATACTTTCATTTTTCAAAAGGACCGAAATATGTACAAATCCGTTTGAAATGGAAACTGATAAAAAGGAGCTAAAACTGCATAATACAATATTATTATATAACAAATACATGCGCAAAAGTGTATGTGGTTTAGTTTTATGAACATTTATGCATTTGGCAGACACTTTTTTGTGTTATACTATACATGAGAATTATATTATAAAATGATAAAAGAATGTTTTTTAACAATGTTTTAAAGAGTAATAAAGTAAAAAATTGTTTTTGAAGACACCATATTCAAATCCATTTATTGTTAACATGCTACTTTGCAGAATTAGCAGTATAAACAAAAAATTAAATAATGTATCTGAAAGTTCAGCCAAAAAGTTCAATTCTGTCAATATTTTATCATTCTTGTGTCATTTCAAACCCCTTAAGATCAGCTTGTTTTCTGTAAAACATGAATGAAGATATTTTGAAGGAAGATAACCGAACAGAAGAGGCGATCTTTTACTTCTATTGTGTGGTACTAAAACCTATATGAATGAGTGCCAGCAAACAACATTCTTTAAAATTTCGCAGGAGTTCGCAGGAGAAAGTAATGCAGGTTCAAAATGATCGAGGGTGAACACTTCACCATGTAAATATGTGTTAAACAAACTCTAAAAAACTGTCAACACATTCTTAATGGAACACATCTCTGTTTAGAGAAAGAATAAAAGGATTAACAATTTAGTGATAATAAAATGACAATAAAATGTCCCGAAGAAAATATTATTATTTACAGTTTAATTATCATTTAAACCATGTTTGATTATTGTGATTTTAAAAACTTGTTGTTAATCAAGTCTGAGATGCGAGCACTACGCAATGTTGTTTTGGCACAACATAATGAAGACGGGACTGTGATAATACTTGGGACATGGACATTGGTTTAATTGTGTTATTTTTATGTGTGCTTTTGATGTTTTTATTTAAGAAACTTTTACTTAAACCTGCACCAGGGAAAGGTAAAACTTAAATTGAATGTTAATGGTTTAAAAAAGTCCAATTATACACAATTTGTTCTTTGTTCAAACTTATTGAATTTTTCATTTTGTTTATCATTTTTTTTTCATTTTAACAAAACTGTGATAATATTAATAATCATGATAACCATTATAATTATAACATGAAATTGTCATACTTTTACATCTCTAGTGTATTCAGTAGTTTTGTGTTACTTTTAAGTCAACATTGCATTATATCTCTTAGCATTGTGCAACTAATTGTGATATTTTTCAATTTGACTTCCAACGTTTAGAATGACACAACACAAGTTAACACAAGTTAAACAAACACGTGTTTGCAAGGAAAGAACTTTAGCTGCTTTATCCATTAATTGTTAAGTTGGATAAGGTGTTAAATGGAGCAATCATTCAATAAGAATTTTATAAATGATATTTAATGATAAATTATTGATATTCGTGTTAAATAATTGTGTTCTCAACTTTTGCAGAATAATTGTGATTAAATTTTTTGTCTTAATTGATCGACAAAATCAGCATAAATTAACTCATATTTTAAAATTCCACAACCCAAAAGTTATGTTTGAGAATGCGGTAAGAACAACAGCTATCATAACTTCAAATTCACACTAATTTATAATAACTCTTTTGGCTTCAACCTATTGCTAAGCCTTTCCGTTCGTTCCCATGTTGAAAGGCAAGGGATATTTTTGAGTAAGCATACACAGACATGGAAGTAAATATACTTGAGGATCAAAAGTACTTTATCCCTCACCTATTCCAAGTAACATTACAGTGTGTATAGCTGCATTGAAGACAAGCGTACGGATGGCCAATGGGAAGGGTGAATGCTCTGGGTGTACTCTGTGCAAACCTGATGCATTTCCAATCCATTTTTTTATTTTCTACAGGGATGATGTTTTGACTGACCCCCCACAATCTTTCCGATTCCTGAAAATCATTGATTCCCAAAACGTCGCTGTGTCTTCTGAGGAAGCGCGGACTGCTTGGCATGCAAAGAGTTATGCAGCAGTAAACAAGAGATATTCCTTTGAGCTATTTTGACATTTCACCATCAAGTAAAATGCAAATGGTTGACCCTTGGGTAACAGTGCTCTCCTTCCTAACAAGGTTCACATGGTGAACAAGGGTACTGTGGTGAGTCCCCGACCAAACAGATTGTAAGACATTAAGGATTAAAAAAATGGACCACTCAACACTCAGAAGGAAATGATTGTATGTATACATACACAGACACGGCAGTTAAAATAAGTGTATACTTTAAACACACAAGGTATAGTTCGACCAAAAATAAAAACTGTCAGCATTTATATATCCTCTTGTCATTTTAAAATTAAATGACGTCCTTTGTTCAGCAAAACACAAAGATATTTTGAAAAATGTTGGAATCCAAACCATGGCCGTATATACACAAAACCAATTCAATTCAACGGGTGCCGCCTTGTTCCATTATCAACATTCTTATCTGACTTTATTCCTCAAGATGGAAAACATGTTGCTTAATGAACAACGGCAGGACCCTTTTATAGTTTTCCGGTAAAATCCACAGAACACAAAGATATCTTGAAAAATGTTGTAAACTGGTACCCATTCACTAGAAGTTACAATACAATAGAAGCTAATGTGTGCCACTGCGGTTCGGATACCAACATTATTCTAAATATCTTTGACAAAAGAAAGTCATACAGGTTTGAAATAACACAAGAGTGAATAACTGATGACAGAGTTTTCATTTTTGGCTGAATTGTCTTGAATCAAAATGTCAGCTTAAACAGAACAAGACCAATCTGACGGGAACAATTATAGCCATTTTTGCTTTTGGGAGCCGTTTTAAAGTGGGGTTAATATTAATATAACTTAACAACAGCTTAAAATATAGTGTAACCCCATTGGTTATTTTGGGTGTTAATATTTAATTACATGTTTATTGTAGACTAATGGCATGTATTCAGTGTGTACTGTTTCTTTAAGACTCATGTTTTGTTTTATAGTTTGGTTGAAATGTACTTGTGCAAAAACGTGTCTGACAACAAGTTAGGTGTTGAAATTAAGCTAATTTTGTTAAGAGATGTTAAGAGATGGACAAGACCCGTACCAGTCATATTCTCGCTATGGGAGGGGCTTAGTGAGACGCAGCCAGGTGGAACGCGAGTGAGAACGGAGGAGCGAACGTGAGAGAGAACGGAGAGAAGTTTGAGAGAGAGAGTTTTGTGAAATAGGGAAAAGTTGTTAATGTGTAGAAAACTGATTTGGGGATACTACTCGCATTCCCATATTATCAGTAATGTACTGGTGTTGATAAGTGAAGTTTGATCAGTATAAAGTGTTCTTTTGATCAGCTCATCGAGAGGTGATCGTTTTTTTTGTGTGACGCAGCACTGAAAGGACTCAGGCATCTGCTCAACCCGAGCGGATTCTTTAAAGATTTCTTTGGAAAAGTGACGTTTATCACACTGCACGCATTGAATAAAGGAACTTTTCATCTCGCTGTTCTGGGAGACTTTTACCATTCGTGAGAGCTGAGGCCCAAGGCATCGAGGAGAACACGGACCACATGTTTCACCGCACCCGAGCGCCTTGACCGGAGGTAACATTTGTTTCAGTTGCTCTTAGGAGTGAAGGGGTCAGTTTCCTTTCTGTGACCACTACGTACCCGAGCAACGTTTCAGGCCTGCATCAGGGTGGGGTTCAAATGATGTGTGTGAATGATTTGTGTTTTGCATGATAATTTGTACATGTTGAAATTTGGTTTATCTTGTGGTGTTTTTGAACATGTCATTTATGGCTTGAAGGTTTTTTTTGGTTGAGAAAAAGTTTTATAAATATAAGTAAGTCAGTAAAGAGAGTTACTTAAAAGTTTTTATTTTGGTAATCTAAATCTGTAAGAGAAAAGAGATAACTCTGAGGGTCTTGTTTATTCTTTATTTCAGTTTTTTTCACTACTCATTGTAATTTATAAGTGCATTGGTTCTGTATTTGTCATTTTATTTTATTTTGTCAGTCTTTCCTGCACCTTTGAAGACAATATATATATTTAAAGTTTATCGTGAGCCTGTCTATTTTTGTAGTATTCCAAGTAACTAGTTTTGCTGTGAATTGAATTGAAGCTTTAGTTGTATCAGAAGACAGAGGTAGAAAAAATAGGGGAAAGAACCCAGGTTCTTATCATTAACTCTTTCCAGGGGCATTTGGTTAAGGGGATAGGGGCTACATAATGGAGGCACCGCTGGGATCTTCTGTCTTCTAAATGAGAAGTGAGAACAAACAAAAATGTCAGGCAAAGATCTTTCACAAGAGCTTTACAGCTGGTGCAGTACTGAGAAAATTGATCCCCAGCATGCTATTTTGCTGGTGGGTGTATCCTCAGATGCAGAGGTTGCTTTAATCGAAGATGCAGTACAAACCGTTAAGGTCTTTGGGAGGGTGCGGGCTCGTGCTAGTAAAGAAGGTACAATTCCAGGGACACAATTCGTATTATGTGAATGTCGAGAAAAGATCTGCCCCTCTCAGGTTCCGACTGAAGTAGTAACCCCTTCTGGGGAGCCATGGGGAATCGTAGTCTTAAGAGCTGAGGGTTCTAATGCTGATGCATTTTCCGACAAACTGGCTCAGTTTCTGTATAAGGAGGGTAAAACTCTGACGGACCTACATGGTCTTGTAAACCCGATGGTTTCAAATGCTATTTCTCCTGAGGCAATTATCCGTGCTATAGGGGAACTTTTGGAGAAAAATAAACCGGCTAGTGATGGCCAGGCCTACCGTCGCTTGCGCATATTTTCTGGTATCGAGCCAACACCAGTGGGTGAAGAAAATAGTGAAAATTGGCTCGAGCAAGCTAGACTAATGATTTCTGAGTGTGACTGCTCAGTCAGAGAGAAGCGTAAGCGTATTGTAGAAAGCCTTAAAGGGCCTGCATTAGAAGTGATAAAGTCAGTACGAGCAAACGACCCAGAGGCGTCTGCTCTGGAGTATATTGAAGCTTTGGAGAGTGCTTTTGGTACCTCAGAGTCAGGTGAGGATTTATATTTTTCTTTCCGTCTGCTCCGGCAGGAGCCTGGGGAGGCCTTGTCTGATTTTCTACGTAGGCAAGAACGAATGCTTACCTTAGTGGTGAAAAGAGGGGGTTTGACACCCCACAGAGTTAACCGTGTTAGGGTGGAACAATTGTTAAGGGGTGCTATCGAATCTGACATGATGCTGCTGAAATTGCGTCGACGCGAGCGGAAAGAAAATCCCCCTACGTTTCTTAAGCTTCTCAATGAGATTAGGGAAGAAGAGGAAAATGAATCGGCTAGGCATAAGCTGAGCAGTAATGTAAAAGAGCTGTTGGCCAAAGACAGGGTGAAAAGTTTACCGTCAAATCGTGAGTGCAAGAGAGTAGATGCCAAAGAACTGCGACTCCAAATGGAAAGCACTATCCCAACTCAGCTTTCAGAAAAAGATAGTGCTAGAATCCAAACGGAAGGGAGGGTGTTTGAGAATCACCTTAAAGCTGATGTAGTAGCATTAAAAGCCCAAGTTGATCAGCTCCAAAAGCAGTTGTCTGTGCTGAGCATAGGGCCGAGTAGCACAAACCCTCGAGCTTTTTCTCAAGTGGGTCATGATCCAGTTGGCCCATCACGGCCTTCCAGTAAAAGCAGCAATGGGTTTTTCTGCTACAATTGTGGAGAAGATGGGCACATTGCGCCCAGGTGTGAAAATGCATTAAATTCCCCATTAGTCATCCAGAAATTGTTGCAGTTAGTTAACAGATTCAAAGAAAGAAAACCTCCTCTAACTCCGAATGCTTCTGAAGAGGAGACGGGTAATTGTTTCTCTAAGAAGAGTCAAATTGAGTTTCATGAGCCTAACCTATTGCCAAAGGGTCTAGTGGGGCCACCATCCACAGTTGAGGTCAAGGTCAATGGGCAGCCTTGCTGGGCTTTGCTAGACAGCGGGTCACAGGTGACCATTGTCTTTGAGAAGTGGTATTTAAGCCACCTGCCCCAAGTACCGTTAAAGCCTATTGATGGGTTAGCAATTTGGGGTCTTAGCTCGTCCAGTTACCCATACAGAGGTTATATAGTGGTGGACATGGAATTTCCGCCAGCCTTAATGGGTTGCTCTGAAATGATCACCGTTCTAGCTTTAGTCTGTCCTGACCCAACTGGGCCTGACCAAGCCCCAGTGATCGTGGGGACCAATGCGAGTTTCTTTCAGAGACTATCTGATCTGTGCACAGGGAGTGTAGAGCAGAAGACCTCTGTTATGAGGATACAGCCTCAGTTAATGTCAGATAGAATAGTTCCCTCACGTGACATTGCTTCTGAGGATAAGCCGGTAGGTGAGGTGAAGTGGGTAGGAGATAGCCCCCTAACATTACCCCCTCAGACAGAACGGTGTGTTATTGGTCAAGTAGAGTGTCAGTTTCCTCCAGGGAAAGATATTTACTTGGTTAAGGGTCCTGAAGATGATGTTCTCCCTTCTGGAGTGTTAATTCCTCCCATCGTGGTTCCCTTTTCAGCCATTGAGGCAAGGCAGCTCAGAGTGTTAGTGCGAAATGACACTTTAAAGGAAAAGTTGATACCAAAAGGGACCGTGATAGCCAAAGTATATGCTACAGATACCGTAAGAGAAGCATGGGAGGACTCTGAGAACCCTACATGTATTAATCCGGAATTAATTGATTTTAGTGCCTCCCCTGTGCCACAGGTATGGCAAGATCGATTGAAACAGAAGTTATCAGAGAGAGTGAATGTGTTTTCTCTGTCCGATGTTGATGTAGGGTTAGCGAAAGGGGTCCAACATCATATTCGGCTGCGTGATGAAACTCCTTTCCGTGAGTGGTCCCGGCGTATTGCCCCAGCGGATGTTGAGGATGTGCGTCGCCACTTGAAAAAATTGATGACTGCCGGAATTATTAAAGAGTCGCGGAGCCCGTATGCATCGCCCATAGTCATAGCTCGGAAAAAGAATGGTGACGTGAGAATGTGTGTAGACTACCGCACTCTAAATGGGCGTACCATACCTGATCAATACACTACGCCCAGGATAGATGACGCACTGGATTGCCTAACTGGTAGCCAGTGGTTTTCTGTCCTGGACCTCCGCAGCGGATATTATCAGATAGAAATGGCTGAAGAGGACAAAGAAAAAACAGCCTTTATTTGCCCTTTAGGGTTTTTCCAATTTGAGCGCATGCCCCAGGGTATAACTGGAGCCCCTGCAACCTTTCAGCGGCTAATGGAGCGGGCTATTGGAGACATGCACCTTCTCGAAGCCATTGTCTATCTCGATGATATCATAATTTTTGGAAGTACACTGGAACAACACGAAGAGCGTCTATTCAAAGTTCTGGATCGTTTAGAAGAGTGCGGGTTGAAAGTCTCTATTGACAAATGTCAATTTTGCCAGCCTGAAGTCAGATACGTGGGCCACATTGTTTCCGCAGCGGGTATAGCGGCCGATCCTGCCAAAATTGACGCTGTCTCAAAGTGGAGGCAGCCCCATGACTTGAAGTCTCTGCGGTCCTTTTTGGGCTTTTGCGATTATTACCGCAGATTCATAAAAGATTATTCCTCGGTGGTGCGACCACTAACCGATCTAACTAAGGGTTTTAAACCTGCTGGCAAAGCTAAACTAAAGCCTAAGCCTGTTGGTGGAAAAGGGTACTTCAAAGGATCCGAACCCTTTGAAGATCGTTGGACTCCTGAATGTACAGATGCATTTAGAGAGATTATAGAAAGGTTGACTCGAGCACCAGTTTTGGCCTTTGCTGATCCGTCCAAGCCATACATCCTGCACGTGGATGCAAGTATGAATGGTCTTGGGGCAGTGCTTAATCAAGAGTATCCAAATGGATTGCGCCCAGTCGCGTATGCTAGTCGTAAGTTGAGTGAAGCGGAAAAGCGCTACACCATCCATCAACTTGAATTCCTTGTCCTTAAATGGGCCATCATCGACAAGTTTCATGATTATTTGTACGGTGCAAAGTTCACTGTCCGTACAGATAATAACCCTCTTACCTACGTTTTAAGCAGCGCTAAGCTAAACGCCACTGGACACCGATGGTTGGCGGCCCTTGCGACATACGAATTTAACATTCTGTATAAGCCAGGGCGCATTAATACTGATGCCGATTTGTTGTCACGTAATCCCTTGGATGACAATGATACTGACAACTGGGCTGAGATTTCTCCATCGGGCATGCAAGTGTTGTGCAAACTTAGCCAAACAAAAGTTTCGTCAGGTGCTTTCTGTGGATTGGCAAACCCATTGGGAGTTCATCCGGATGGACTTCCGGTAGCTTTTGCTCAGCCGGTACAGCTCGGTCACGGATCTTTGGAATTGTTGTCCAAGGTTGATTTAAAAGAGGCTCAGGATAAAGATCCTGATATCGGGGTTGTAAAGAAGGAGCTTGCAACCAAGGGGATAGTGTCGTCCGTAAAAGGGAGATCTCCTGCTACTGCCTTGTTTCAGCGACAGGGGCCCAAGTTACGCATTGTGGAGGATGTATTATATCGTGTTACACAGACTGACAAAGGTGAAGAAAGCATCCAGTTAGTCCTACCGGAGGAGTATCGTGGGGTTGTTTTAGGCTCTCTTCATGATGAGTCTGGTCACTTAGGCGTTGACAAGACCAAGGAATTAGTAAAAGACCGATTTTACTGGCCGAAAATGGATACTGACATTGAGTCGTACGTGAAAAACTGCGGTAGATGTGTTACTCGCAAGACAGTTCCCCAGAGAGCTGCCACTCTCAATCAAATGACTAGTAGTGGGCCTTTTGATTTAGTTTGTATCGACTTTTTATCTCTGGAGCCGGATAGCCAGGGAGTTGCCAATGTGTTGGTTGTTACTGATCACTTTACGCGATATGCTCAAGCGTATCCTACTCGGGATCAAAAAGCAACCACAGTGGCAAAAGTTCTGTTTGAGAAGTTTTTTATTCACTATGGTCTTCCTGCTAGAATACATTCAGACCAGGGCCGAGATTTTGAGTGTAGGTTAATTCAGGAGTTTCTGAGGATGTTAGGCGTACGAAAATCTCGGACCACGCCCTACCACCCTCAAGGTGACCCTCAACCAGAGCGGTTCAATAGGACCCTCTTGTCAATGCTGGGCACACTAGAGTTTGAAAAGAAACACAGATGGAGTCCGTATGTTAGCTCACTTGTGCATGCGTACAATTGTACGTACAATGAAGCCACAGGTTACTCACCTTATTTCTTGTTGTTTGGGCGAGAGGCTCGTTTGCCTATTGATGTTTGTTTTGGACTTTTTCCCTATGGGAAGGAACATACATCTCATACACAGTATGTTCAAAAGTTAAAAGCTGATCTCCAGAGGGCCTATGAACTCGCATCCAATGCAGCTTTGAAAAATCACCAGAAAAATAAAGCTCAGTATGATCGCAGAGTAAGGCATCAGATTTTAACTCGAGGAGACCGAGTATTGGTCAGAAATTTAGGGCTTCAAGGGAAACATAAACTCCAAGATCGTTGGGGTTCGGTTCCACATATTGTGGTGGAGCAGTTACCAAATTTGCCAGTATATCGGGTGAAACCAGAGAATGCACATGGCCGTGAGAGAGTGTTGCACCGAGATCATTTACTTCCTATAGGAGAGTTTATTCGGTTCTCCAACTCTGCTGAAAAGAAAAAGATTCAACATAAACCTGTGACTAGGGCTGAACGAGCAGTGAGAGAGTCTCGACAGAAGCTGAATGCTATTCAGTTACCGCATACTACGGTTGATCATTTATCTGATTCGTCTAGTTCCGAAGACGAGGTGTGTGTTGCTGAGTTAGAAGGCTGTTCAGGGAAACTAGATTCTCTCAGGAAAGAGTCTGAACTGGGTGAAACTGAGAGGGTAGAGTTGACAGAAGATACCTTGTCTGACAGAGAGCAGAATGAGGTGGAAGAAGAAATTGTGGCACCTGATGAGGTGGTACAAGAGAATGCTGAGTCTTCTGTATCTGAACCTGTGGAGTCAGAGTTAGAGGAGGGAGACCATCCCGTTTCAGGCGATTCCGATAAAACTGTGGAGACTAAGAATACGTACCGACTCAGACGCACATTAGAGCCTGTTATTCGCCTCAGTTATGACAGACCGAGAGTACCTTCGGACAAACCTATTACTTTGGTAC
This sequence comes from Triplophysa yarkandensis, assembly GCA_033220385.1. Lineage (NCBI taxonomy): Eukaryota > Metazoa > Chordata > Actinopteri > Cypriniformes > Nemacheilidae > Triplophysa > Triplophysa yarkandensis. The sequence continues at coordinate 3,399,317 of CM065672.1, read as the reverse complement.
ATCGTGGTTTGGTCATTCGGATAAGTTGTGAAACCAGAAATGTTACTTCCTCTTTTACAGGTTGTAAAGGTGTGCCTCTCTGTTCCAGACATAAGAAAGGTGGGCATAGACATTAGGTCTCATGGGGACATGAAGACCATTTGAAGGGGGAGAATGTAACCCCATTGGTTATTTTGGGTGTTAATATTTAATTACATGTTTATTGTAGACTAATGGCATGTATTCAGTGTGTACTGTTTCTTTAAGACTCATGTTTTGTTTTATAGTTTGGTTGAAATGTACTTGTGCAAAAACGTGTCTGACAACAAGTTAGGTGTTGAAATTAAGCTAATTTTGTTAAGAGATGTTAAGAGATGGACAAGACCCGTACCAGTCATATTCTCGCTATGGGAGGGGCTTAGTGAGACGCAGCCAGGTGGAACGCGAGTGAGAACGGAGGAGCGAACGTGAGAGAGAACGGAGAGAAGTTTGAGAGAGAGAGTTTTGTGAAATAGGGAAAAGTTGTTAATGTGTAGAAAACTGATTTGGGGATACTACTCGCATTCCCATATTATCAGTAATGTACTGGTGTTGATAAGTGAAGTTTGATCAGTATAAAGTGTTCTTTTGATCAGCTCATCGAGAGGTGATCGTTTTTTTTGTGTGACGCAGCACTGAAAGGACTCAGGCATCTGCTCAACCCGAGCGGATTCTTTAAAGATTTCTTTGGAAAAGTGACGTTTATCACACTGCACGCATTGAATAAAGGAACTTTTCATCTCGCTGTTCTGGGAGACTTTTACCATTCGTGAGAGCTGAGGCCCAAGGCATCGAGGAGAATACGGACCACATGTTTCACCGCACCCGAGCGCCTTGACCGGAGGTAACATTTGTTTCAGTTGCTCTTAGGAGTGAAGGGGTCAGTTTCCTTTCTGTGACCACTACGTACCCGAGCAACGTTTCAGGCCTGCATCAGGGTGGGGTTCAAATGATGTGTGTGAATGATTTGTGTTTTGCATGATAATTTGTACATGTTGAAATTTGGTTTATCTTGTGGTGTTTTTGAACATGTCATTTATGGCTTGAAGGTTTTTTTTGGTTGAGAAAAAGTTTTATAAATATAAGTAAGTCAGTAAAGAGAGTTACTTAAAAGTTTTTATTTTGGTAATCTAAATCTGTAAGAGAAAAGAGATAACTCTGAGGGTCTTGTTTATTCTTTATTTCAGTTTTTTTCACTACTCATTGTAATTTATAAGTGCATTGGTTCTGTATTTGTCATTTTATTTTATTTTGTCAGTCTTTCCTGCACCTTTGAAGACAATATATATATTTAAAGTTTATCGTGAGCCTGTCTATTTTTGTAGTATTCCAAGTAACTAGTTTTGCTGTGAATTGAATTGAAGCTTTAGTTGTATCAGAAGACAGAGGTAGAAAAAATAGGGGAAAGAACCCAGGTTCTTATCATTAACTCTTTCCAGGGGCATTTGGTTAAGGGGATAGGGGCTACAATAGCATGATATTCAAGTGTTGAAATAAAAAAAATGTGAAACGGTAGTGAAATCAGTTGTGGGTTTGCCGTGAGCCGTGTTCTCTCAGCCCAGCATGGGTGACAGGAAGACAAGGGTCAGAATATGTCATTTTGTGACCAACTACGCACAGTGGAGACACTTATTGGTACCTGACAGCTGGGTGGCAGCAAACAGACAGCCCTGTTTCGGTAAAGGTCACGTTGGGCGAGGAGGGACAGCTGGCTGCTTGGGACTGGGAGAGCTTGATCAGAGGGGCAGGGGAGCCGAGCCGTCAGCCCGTTCCACATGGCCGACCCTCCAGTAGCCCAAACAGAATATTTTTAGCTGCAGCGAGAGCGTGACAAGTTGCTAATATCGTCGCAGATGGGCGTGTGACACCAGGAAGGGGATGTGAACATGCTCTGGTCAGCATGCTTAGGGGCATGGAGGTGATTTAATGAAATTGAAACTTGCCAACAAGCATGTGTTGCTAAATTAGTAATTGCTTCACATAAATGTAACCAGAAAATCTGTCATCATGATCGCACAAATACGAAAAAATGTCAGGTGATGAATCAAAATAGATGATGAATTAATCCAACAGTATAGTGTACTGTAGATGGTGCATTCACTGTGGTACATGACTTGTTATGTTCCTCATAATAAATGTTGAACAGCCCAGCACCTGTTGCTAACATTTCCTGAAAAGCTCTTTCTAATCCAATTTTTATATGCGTTAATTTGTTTGACAGATGTTTCTATAAAACTTTTATTGTGATTTATGGTAATCAGAATAAAAGTCTTTGATTCCATAATACACGCGTGTGTACTGTGCATATTAATTGAATATTTATAAACAAGTACATTTAGGAAATATCTACATATAAGTATTTATTTTTTATTAAATAAATATTTTTTTAGGGAACAAATACTAACAAAATCATACTAAAAAATATTTAAACAAAACTTTTACTGATAATTAGTGATTATTATTATCAAGATTCATTTAAGAGGGGCAGAAGAAGCATGTGCTACTTCTCCTTTAATAATAAATTATTAATAAATAAACATTTATAAATATACATTTACACAACACTCTGGCAATATGGCTCTCAGAAAAACAACAAAAAAGCTTTACAATATATTATCAGACAAAATTGTGTCATCTTTTTTCATGTTGGTCCACTTATACCAAAATACGACAAGGCCAAGTAGTTTAAATGGTCTTTAGTGGGAAACTCTAGTCCATCTTTGATCAGAAAATCTGTTTAAATATCACCCTTGATGTAATAATGAAACTTATGAAACGATTACTCTTTACAAATGCCATGAGGGTTGAAAAGAAACTGAAGGAGAGAAAGCGAGCTTCTCTGAAGTGCCTACATGGAATATTTGTGTAAGAGTCCGTAAACAACAATTGATTTGCTCGCCTTCTCACCTCCATTTCTCTTATGGGACGTCTCACACGATCATAATGTGTGTTCCCAGACTAACACATAAACATCATCTGTTTAACACACCTTGATTACGGTTTGCTTTTCCTGCTAAAGAATCGGCTTTATTGCACATAAAAGCGTAGTATTGATTTTCCCGTTCTCCCCCAGCACTCTGGAACAAGACGTTGACGGAAGACTATGGAACATAACCTGCAGGAGAGCCCGTCTGATCAATGTTTCTAATTGGTAACAAGCTTGAATTGTTCCGCTGGACGAAAACTAAATTTCAGCACCTCGTACACAGGGCTTCAAACAGGATTCGACAAAAAAACACCTGGTGCTGTAAAAATATTAAATGTTGCCATTATTTATTAACCCTTGTGTCACTAATAGTTTTTTCTTGTTAAAAATTTTGCTTAACATGTTTTTGCAAGTCACTTTCATATAATGCCTAAATTAGGCTGTGAATATCACAAAGTAGTGCATGTAATTTATGTGATGTATGCATTTAAAGTGAAAAAGTAATTCTTTCATTTAGGGATGCTACGATCAGGATTTCCGCCACCAATACAGAGTACCGTTCTAATGTCATGATGCAAATTTGATTGGCAAATACAAATGCAGATGCAAATCGATACAAATCCTGATTCTGATGCTTCAATTTTATATAACCAATATGTAAACTCTCTGACCACCGTTAACCTTTTTCATGTAAAGATAAGTACCAAACGAGCCATAGAATGTGATTATCCGCAGATACGGATCTCCGGCCGATCGATCAGAGCATTCCTCATTTCATTATTTATTCACTGTATTTCAAATGTGTATGACTTATATTCTCCTGTGATCTGCAGAAGAAAGATGGTGCATAAACAAACCCTATTGACTGGATATTTGTACACTAGAAAAGTCTTAATTTAGGATAAAAGGACCTGTTCTGTTCTATTTTTTAAGTTTTTTTATGTTTTTTATTTAACTTAATATGGTTTACTGGGAAATAAAAATTGTATCATATGTTGTATACTGCGTTACCCAAAATGCATTAAAATTATTGAAGCATATTAAACAAACTAAAACGCTTCACAGGCACCAAAGGCTAAACCGCATTTACATAAACACCAAATCATCTTGATCACAGTCTCCTCAAATAAAAATCCTCAAAAAAAGTTGTTGTCCTTTCTAGTCTGCCTCCCCCTGAGCTCTAATGTACCCAATTATCTGCTTTCCTGCAGATGAGCTACCGTGTAAATACTCCAATGGGGGGAGCCCAAGCACAGCGAGACGCCCGGGCCCTGGCTGATCAATAAGGGCAAAGCCACGCAACCTGCCACGAATACACCTTGACAAGGCCACGTTCCCCAAGGTCTAGCCCACCGGCACTGTGCAATTATAGCCGCATAACTCACAATGACAAACAGCTGCTCGGAATGCTGAGCGCAAGCCACCCGGTTCCGTCCGCATAACACATGCCACAGCAGACCCGGGCAGTGCCCCCTCACATGCAGAAATGAGCCGTAGGTGAAGACAGCGATTGACCAGAATAAAGATGAAGCTTAAAGGAACGCAGGTATGAGTGAGGTAGAGCCAAAATGTCTATTTGGATTTTTAGGAAAAAAGGTTCTATATCACATTCATTTAGGCCTGCAAGTGTTGTGTCAAACATGGCAAAGTTTTTAACATCAGTTTTACAACGCCCACTAATTGCAACATTCATCATTTGACATCTTAAAGTAACCGAGAGCAGATTTAAATCAATGGCAAGATGCTGCACAGCTGGAAGGATGCGTGTTTGATCTCAACACTTGGACATTCCATCTCCCTTCTTAATGATTCTGTTTTCCGGGCTGGATCTGCCAGTAATGCATTTTTGTCCGTAGTCATGGCTCATTTTTTTTAGTGGCCAAGCATGAATATCATAAATAGATAGCATGCTGCTTTTACAAGTTGGAAATGTCTTTTGGTGAGATTTTTAATTTCACAGGACATTAACTCTTATACAACAAAGGCTTGTGTAAATAGATTTAGGCTGTCGGTTATCGAAAAGTCAAACATTTCATAAAAATTCCCTGTTAAATTTGTGTATGCATGAAGGAACGGCATGTTATCAGAACCTCGGGTCTGCACATGCAAACTGTTTCTTTGATAATGTGTTCGTATTTGTTTTAAACGACCAATCTAATAATTATTGCTTGAATGTGTCGACTGATCAAAATATATCTCCACTTGCATCTAAAGTGAGTATCCAATAAAATGATTCTCTTATTCTTCTCTTGTCAATTCAAACTTGTATGACTTTCTTCCGCAGAACACAAAAAAAGATATTTTGAAGAACAGTTGTAGCCGAACAGCAGCAGTATCTACTCACCTAAATTTTTATTATCAATAGGCCCCACTGTTGCCCATTCTTCAATTTATCTTCTTTTCTTTTCAACACGATTAAAAAAATGTTGTCCAAAGAGCGAGTGTAATTTCAACGAGAATCATTTCAAATGGATAACATTCAAGTGCTTTTCATTTCCTTTGACTGGAAAAAGCCCTGTACAAACTACGTTGTCACCACGAGAGCATACAGCTTGTTTAAAGGGGGGCTTCGTGAAAGCTTGTTTATCAGAGGGCTGACACAGATGTTGGCGATATTGACACAATGCAAGAGATAAGCCACTTCACATCCTTATTGATTACTCACCTTGACAATCATCTAGAGATAAACTCTGAACATTCAGCTATTGTTTGTTTAAACACACAAACACACATATCATTGAAAACCTCTTAATGATATTATGCTTTTCATACCTATTTACTGTACCAAAACATTAAAGAAACCGGTTCACACAATTATATTTAAAGAAAAATAAGACGGCCAGTTTATTTATGTCGTTAAAGACACCCAGCCGTAAACACTGATTCGTTGCATTTATAAGGACAAAAATGATGGCAAATTGCCTTTTTTTTTATTGTTTACCAGAACACTTCTAAAATATAAAAACACTTCATAGGTCCAGTTTGTGCAATTTAGCGACATTCAGAGGTCACGTTACGAATTGCAACCGGCAGCTCATCCACCACTCACCCCTCTCTTTAGAAACATTACATCTTTAAAGTTATTATTACTTTTAAAATTGTGTCATCATTTATTTACCCTCCTGCCATTTAAAATGTATATGTCATATTTTAAATGTCTCAATAGGTTTGGCTTAGGATGGCTCTCCTTAGCTTTCCTGTAGCCCAAGGAGCCATGGGTTAAATCCCAGGGATTGCACATACTCCGAATCAAATGTAAAGTATAATACTAGCTTCGCTCTTTTGGATAAAAGTGTAAAATATTAACATATCTGTTCTGCTAAAAGTCATACATGTTTGGAATGACATAAGTAATGAATCTCTGTGAACAAACTTTTCATTTCGCAAAGTCTTGACACTCGTTCGAAGGTGTTTTATTCATCCCATTCTCAAAGCTGTGAAAGAAAAGAAAAAACGCATGAGCAGCTACCAGCGCATTAGTGCTGAAACCTACAGCAATCTCTGTCAATTACAGTAGCAATCCTCTCCCCGGCTAACCACTTTCAAATTGAATAGAGGAACAATCATCAGTTTAAAGCATCCAAAAACAGTCCTTGGTATCTAAACGCTGCCAAAACAACATGTCAGTATGCACTGCAGATGTGCACCCGCTCTCCAAATTGTTTTAGGTATTATGCCAAGCAACAACAAAGGTGCACATCGGTACCGTGTCCTAAGTCGTAATTTATAACAAGCATAGAAATGAAGCTAAAAAGAAACTACTTCATTAAAACAGAGCAGTGCCATTTCTGCAAATTTAGCGTCTGGTTAATTACAGTCTCACAATAATGAACAATACACTTGAATTAGAGTCTGGGATGCAAGAACATTTGGGCAATTTCATTATACCCCTCCTGAGCTACTCTAACCTCTCCCTCCGATAAAAAAATGAGCTCTCAGCAAGAATCAAGCTGAATAAATGAAATAGTTTAACACTGTAACAAGCAGAATAAAAGGCCCAGAGCAATGTTATGGTCTGAAACACACCGTTTCTATATAATAGCCCAACACACACACACACACACACATTGTATATAACCACGTTCAGCCCCTACAGCAGTTCTGACCTAAAGAATCTCAGGCTGATTGATGAAGTCGTATAATTTAATTTAGACGTAACTGTCATCTCCACAGATTTGAGATGAATCATTCAATAACATGAGAGAAATCCACTTAATAACTCATGCGTCGCTATGACAGAGGAGTCAGAACTTAACATGCTTATCACCGTTTGCCAAAGAACAAGGTCATGTGTTAGGGTGGCTACATTGTCCCCTAGATCTTTCCCTGAATTGCTCCTTTCATGCATTTTACTGAGCTTAAAGATCCTATGAATTGAAATATAGAGCGTTGCGGCTTTTTGTCCATGTCTGGTGGATCTCTGCAATATATTGGATACTGTTAAATATGAACTAAATTCGCTTCACGGATATTCACATTTAAAATCTGATCTTCTCCTGAAATACGGATCAACATATGGATGACTCGCGGAGCTCAAATGTCCTTGAACCACCTACATCTGATAAGCAGCAGCACATGTGGGCATTATGTACTGTGAGATAAAAGTTACTGGGAATGATTGTTCCCCAAAACTAAAATTGTGTCATCGTGTACTCGTCCTCTTGTCATTTCAAACCTAAATTCTTTCAAATCAAAAATTACTTTCTTTCTTTTGCGGAACACAACATAAGATATTTTGAAAAATGTCAGGAACTGGCACACATTCACTTGCACTGCATATACATAGGAATAACGTCTTTTGTATTGTGTCAACACAGTAGAAGTTAATGGGTAGCGCTGCTGTTTGGTTACAACATTCTTCATAATATCTTCTGCTATAGAATGAAAGTTATACAAATTTGTAATTTTAGTTTTGGGTGAACTTTCACCTATCTACAACTGTTTCGAAACAAAATGTGTTCAGATAGTATAAGCATGTTTGTACTAAAAGGAATATAGACAATGATGAGGAATACATTCTTAATAAGTACAGTGTAAAAAGTGTGTATTTATCTTGGGTCATGTGTAATGCTGTAGTGCTGTGGAGCTGACATAAAGTTAATTTAAATTCACACAATTTAAACGATTCTGTGGATCATTACCAGTGAACTCCATTTTCCTCTTGGGCACTGCTGGTCGAGCTCTCACCATTGGCAACATTAACCTTTTTAAGAATCTTTTTATTTTCTATTCACTTAAAAAATTTTCCAAGCTTACTAAATACATATAAAAAACATATTGTACAGCAATAAAAGTTGAAAACATGTAATAATCCTTCAGGATTTTATTGATGATTTGTGTAAATTTGTGTCTTATATAAAATATAAAATGTGAAACAGTCTGTAAAACCACTATAAAAACGTGGTGTACTGTTTTTACGTAAAACTATTTTACACAATAAAAAGAAGATTCAATCCTAGTGAAGATTAAAATCAATCAGGTTTTGGGACTTCGCCCTGGATTTCAAGATCCAGTCACAAATATTTACCACACATTTAAAATAAATACATATGGAAATAACTAAATTAATGTGCTATTATTACAAAGTTAGCGTCCAGAATGGCTAGGTCTAACGGCATGTGCATTAATTTATTTTACGTCAATATTTTACAAATTTAGATCAAAAACAGCTCCAGACAGCTCTTGGAGTTCATTGATTACCATTGCAGAAAAAAATTAAACTGGTTGTCAAAAGTATCAAATACATTTTTGCTCTCCAACATTTTTCAAAATATCTTATGTTTGTGTTCATATCAGCAAATTAGGTCAAAAATCTGCATGGCAATATTTTTGTTTATTTTGAACATCTTAAAGGTGAGTAAATATGGAAAAATTGAAAAAAGTAAATATGAAGTAAATCCCGTTAGGGTAAAGTTAATTTGTATGTAGTTTTTATATTTTAATGTATATTTCCATTTTAACCATAACTGGACTAGAACAGAATTTTTTTTATTTTAAGATATCTTAAAAGTTTAAAAAATGTGATCCTTTAGTCAAAAAAGAAAATTTTTAATAAAACTAAAAACTATAGATATACTATCAACTGAAATATTTTTCTTTAAATCAAAAATACAAATTTTGTGAACACATAATTTGTCCTGCTTTTCCTATACTGACTGGATAACGATAAACTTATTGTTGAAAAACTTCATGACATTGTGATGTCTACGAATTGAAAACTACTTGTCTGAACAACAAACACTCAAACAGATGAGTTAATGTCATACTCTTTGGTCTCTATTAATGAAAGTCATCCTGCCCTTGAATGCCAAACCACAGACTGTGCCAGGACGCTCTCCTCTGGGTCACATGGCACTGGACACTTTAGGATTTTTCAAGAGCCTGCACGGCATTCCCAAGATGTGCTTTTGAAAAGACGTAATTGTGTTTCCCTTCCGTTGCACTGCTTCTCTGTGGCACCAGACGAAGCGTTCGTCGGACTCGGCTGGGGAGGTGAACGCAGCTGAACAATGGCCGGGCCACATGACTGACACACGAAAAACTTTCCAGCCTCTTTCCATCCCCGTCTAGCGTCCCGTACCGGAGGGACAGGCCCTAATCCCTGCCTCTCTGAATGGATGTTTAATCAAGGCCTGATTAGCGAGACGCCATTGCTGGCCGTCGCTAAAGCATTGTACCCTCATGGATCTCCTAAACAACAGAAGCAAAAACAGATGAGAGGTGCGAGACGACCTTCTCCGACTTTCACTTGAATTATTTATTTGTTTTTACCTTCTCAACCAATTCACCTCATTAACGCAGTTCACCTTTCTACATTCTTGTTGTTTTCCGTCTTCACTTGAGTCCTTGCGCACATGCAGAAAGCCGAAATTGTTTCTTTTATCTTTCCTTTTACTTTTCAATCTGGCTTTTTACAAGGACTGTCCTTTGGATCTGCGATGAATTAAACATTATGAATGGCTTCGCCCATGCAGAGGGGACTTAATGCAAAGACTTTGCTTCCTGTGTGAAAACACTAAGCGGGTGACGGGCATCCAGGCAGAGGAAAACTCTAAACTTAAACCTCCACGTCACGTCTCGCACTCACAAACACGCTGCCTTATTGGGAGTCATTGGAGATGTCAAAACAATATAGGTTCATATATCATTCATGAGCTTCTTTCATTGCTCTCTTGAGTGCAAGAAGTGTATTTGATCATTCAGATTTAACAAAAGGAATATAAAGGAAACCACAATCCAAAATTTACTGTGTTTTAAAATAAAAAATTTAAAAGTTAAATTACTGTTTAAATTTAGTGTAAATAAGTAAAAAAATCAAGTAGATCTGATTAACTGATTAACAATATTTCTATCAGAAATCACCAAAAATATTGGTGTATATTACAAAAATATATAAAATAGATTTGTTAGATGAATACTTTATTACTTATATTTGTAAATGTAAGAGAAAATAACCGCTTGATTTCTAATGAATTATTTTTTATATTTATCGTTTAATATTTTTACATGTTTTTATTGGGTTAATATAACAAAATGTTTATTTTTGTGATATTTACTAAGCCGCATGAAATATTTTTACAGTGCAGAAAACAACTATTCAGAGTTCTTCTAAATATGCTTTATGTAAGCAATTCATGTCATATTATTTATTGTATTTTAACACTTACTGTAAAGTGACATGAAGCATATGCCCCTAAGACTGGTGTCATGGGTCTCCCTAGGTCAAACAGAAGACTGCCACAATTGTGTGTGCTTAAGGTGTGCTAAAGAAAGCCAACAGCTTTTTCCTACAGCTCAACACTAGCCAAGGGCTACAAGAGTGGCCTGTGTACGCCATAGATCACCAGAGGGGAATTCAAATCCTTTCCCCCTTGCAATCCAATTCTTCAAGGTTTGTCCCTTTACCTGCAGCAATTTACAAAGGCTCAAGCCCTCTCCCCCTTGATGAATGAAACGCTTTCGAGAGATGTCATAGGCACAGAAGCGTGGCTATGCCTTTCCTGTTTGCCTCCTGTTGCGAATTTCCTCAGCGCTCTTATTTGATCTTTTTCCTCCAGACCAATTTTTACCTCAAAGTGAATGTGCACCCTTGAACATATTTTTACAACATTTGGGATAAGAATTTGAATGGTATTTGTTTATTTATTTACTTTATTGATAACACAATATTTCTATTGTTTGTAAATGCACTTAAATTAAGACAATATTGAGAATAATAATTCTCATCAAAATTAAAATAGTATAATTTTCACACCATCTAGTCATTAATGACTCCATGACTTTCTTTTGCAGAACACAAAAGAAGACATATTGAAGAGTTTCGCTAACTGGCATCCATTCACTGCCATTGATTTTGTGTGTGTAGAAGTGAATGGGTGCCACTTATGTTCGGTTACCAATTGTTTTCCAAAATATCTTCTTATGGGTACTGAAGAAGAGAGAGAGTTAATCAGATTTATTGCAAAGAGGGTAAATAAATAATGAAATAATTTTTGGACCACTTTACGTTGTCTTTATAACAGTTTTCTAAGCTACTAACAAACACAAGCAATTCTTCGTAATTTAATTGTTGAATCTATTATGAGTGTTAATATAAAATAAAATAAAATCTTTAGCATTACCCCCCCCCCCAAGTTAAAATACTATAATTACTCATCCTCTAGCCATTAATGCCTTTATGACTTTCTTCAGCAGTACACAAAATAAGATATTTTAGAGAATGTCGGTGAATGATAGTTGTGGTCTGGTGGTGGAGAGTTGGATTTGTAATCAGAAGCTTGCGGGTTCCAACCCCATTGCCATTTAAATATAATAAAAAAATCATAAATACAAATGGCAGCCATTCCCTTGCATTGGGTGTGTGTTGATACACTAAAAGTGAATATTTGCCACTACACTTCGGTTACCAACTTCTATCAAAATATCTCCTTTTATGTTCTGCAGAAGAGAGAAAGTCAATCAGGTTTGAATTAACAAGTAGTAAATATGAAGATTTTTATTTCGGGATCACTTTAAGTTGTCCTTATAGTAGTTATCTAACCTACTTAAAAGCACAATTTTTAATTTAGAACTGCAGTGTTAAATCTGTTACGAAGGGTAAATCTTTGCCATCAGAAAGATACATCTGCGATTGAAATGTACCGGTTAATCGTCTCATATCAAGGAGCAGAAAAATGGTCTTGGTGAGCTAACACAACACGGTTTAAATTCCGCAGAAGTACAGCTTTATCATTCTTTAAAAATTGTGGCTATTATGCCTTAAATATCCCTGAAAGGCACACTACTTGAATTACAATATCCTAATTCTCCAATAAACAACCCGATACAATCCCTTAAGGAAAAAATAATACATGCGCCAAATCTAAAACTGTGATATTTTGAATTCACCGCACAGATGAAAAATGTAGATGCCTGAAGAAGGATAACAGATCCACCACTCATAGACACATCAATCATGCCACAAATAAAGACAAAATTATGTCCCAGAAAGTAAAAAAAAATACTCTCTCGCTTTGCACATCCTCCAATGAAAGTGTTGCAGAGGAATATAATCAGATGCTATTAGAAAAGCATTGACACAGGACTTATATTGACAGCGGTTAAACAAATAAATAAAAGGCCAGGAGACCGGATGCCATGGTGCATAAGTCCAGTTTGTGTTGAGATGCCGGGCCATTCCCACCCTATATTTGTTTGAAGAGAGAAATTACTGGCCATATCACGCAGAGATGCAGAGAGAGAGAGGAAGAGAGAGATTCTCCAACGTTCCTCTGGGAACCCTCTCCTAACACCTGCTATCTCATTGGGCCAGGTGGGAGATGGAGCGAGAGACACCCTGACAGGCCGACATGCTCAAGACAAACTAGGGTACATCCCTCTCCTCCACCCTTGGCCAAATCATGTGTGAATAACACGCCCACTCAAAGACTTTTCAAACTTTCGGCTGAGCGTTGAGGGGAAAAACATGCCGTGCAATACATCAAATCTATCCTGGAAGTTACTGATAGCTTTTTTATATTTTTTAGTTTTGACCCAGCGCAAGCAGATTTCGAATCGGGAAACGAGGCGTACCAAGGCGTACATGTAAACAAAAACAGTTAATTTAATCACTTTGGCCGTTACTTTCTTTTATGAATAAATATTTGAGAGGCTCGGCCTCTCCTGGCTCCTCTGACGGACCGTCGCTGCCAGCGAGACCGAACTGGCGAGTGGCCATAGTTTGATCCTTAAGCATAACATTGGAAACTCATGCATTTTTATGAACAGAGACAACTCGAAAAGCCCACAGCATGTTTGTTTAACATTTGCATTACTAGGCTTGGAAATCTGTTAATTGAAAGTCCAGGCGAAACAATGACACGTGAAACGCAGATGGATCAAACCGCCGACGCGACATACACAAATCCCAAATTTTTGCCAACGTAACATTTTCGCTGTAAGCCTCTTAACGCGTCGAAATCAATGAAGTGATTTTTAAGCCATTCCGATTGTAAGACTGAAGGAGGAAAACAAACACGACAGAAGATTTACCTTTCATCTGTCAAGAGACTTCTCGAGCCGGAGCGCACGATTTTCCCTTCCCAAATTTAAAGTGCCTTCCAAATCAGCAATAATTCTCAGAACATATTGCTGACATTAGCCTAAAAGAGATTACAGAATGATTAGAGGGATCTGCTTGGGTAAAACATGAGGGGTTTAACAGAGCCAAACCTTTCCCCGTGCAAATACACTCTCGGCACAGACGGGAGACACAGGGTTTATAAAGAGCACTCGGAGGACATCTCCGCCATCTCCAGAGTTAACCCAGTGAATCGCATGAATATTGGCAATGAAGATACATTTTTAATCACTGTATTACTGACACCGCCGAAGCCGAGACATTTTATTAGCATCCACATTGGCATTTAAACTTCCAGCGTTGAGGATTTAATTGATTCCAATTTCGGTTTCCGTAAATTCAACTAAGTTTTTATAGAACAAAGAGCTGTTGTACACACACTCGCACACACTCACCAACCCAACTCTAATTAAAATCTTCCAATTCAAGGACTCTTTTGATTGACCGTAATGCTTTAGTAATCTTGTCTGTGGGCCTTGACCTACCCTGTCGCTGCGTGCGATTTATGGCACCCAATTACAATTTGTATTAAGCTTGCCAGACGACTGAATGAAGGAAAAGCCGTCTGAACCCTAATAGAATCCGAGTTTACCACGCGTTTGACCACCGGATGTACGTGGTTACAAATATTTCACGGTTACTCCAGTATAATGATATATTGTTTCTCTTTGGCCGTGGATATCTTTTCGGTTCCATGTGTCTAAACTGGACAACGCCTGTGTAATTCAAATAATTGGCAATCTCATTTAAAGTGCACCTGACCGTTTCGTGCCGGTCAGTTCTGTATACTAATCTGGGCCGGAGGGCCTCCAGGCAGAAAGGATTCTGGGTAGTTTGTGGGCAAGCCATTGTCAATCAATGTTATTTCCAGACCGGGCCATTCGGAGCACAGAGTGCACCTTGCACCCGTTTCTGACACAGATAGCACTTGTCAGCCAGAGATAAGCACATCCTCACCTTCCTGTATTTGACTTGCAAAACCTGTAACCCTGCTGACCGCCACAAACAGCAAAGCCGATACTCTAAAGAGACAGCACGTAAAACAGCAGACACTTGGGATGTGATACTAATCTAACCATGATGCACACCAAACAACAGAAGTATTAATAGCATAACCAGAATTAACCGAAATTCTGTTATCATTTTCTAACAGCCCCCTTGACATTTTAAACCTTTTTTTTGGAAAACACAAAGATATTTTGAAACATGCTAACCGAAAAACCGGATGCCCCGACCGATTTTCATTGTATTTAAAAAACGTAGTCATTAAAATATCTTCTCTTCTTAAGTAATAAAGCCAAATGTTTTTTTTCCATTTTGTTAAGCTATAATCTTTAAGCCCGGATCGAAAGTTGTAACACATATTCTAACACAGAAAGAATTTAAATTCTCATACATTTTTATGTATTTTTAATAAGGATATTTTTATCTTGAGGACATTTTAAGCCAAAACAAAGTAAGATCATGCCTAACATTTTTGATTCTGTACAAGACTTTCATGTAAAGATTCTGTTTAATGAAAAACTATGTTCAAATGTATTACTTTAGCTTTAAATCAAAGCCGTTCTGCTCATTAGTTTTAGAAAATGGTTGATTTATAATGGGGAGTTTTGTGTCCTGAAAGTTCATTTTTCATTTTAAAATGAACTTTTTTCCATTAAAATTCTATCAAATCAAGGACATTTTATTTGTCATGATATGACCTTTTTTAGAAGGAGACATTTTTCTTTCGGTTTGCAACATGTCTTTTCAACACAAGCCAACAACATGGCGTCATTAATAAAAAACACTTTCAACAGTTTTAGAAATAAAATAAATATGCAAGTGTTATTAAAAAGAAAAAGTCAGGGAAATTATGAAAATATCAATCTGATAAAACCATCCACTGTCAGAAATGAAGTACAATAGGAGTCACTGGGACGAAACTGTTTTTATAGTATTGATCATACGTGTCATCGTTTATTGTTTTTTTAAAACTACGACTTTCTTTTCGGGTAACACAAAAGAAGATATTTTAAAGAATGTTGGCAACTTAATAATGACAGAACAAAAGCTCTTCTATTGTACGAACACAAAACCAATGCAACTCAGCAGGTACTGCTTTTTCAAACATTCTTTTAAATACCTTCTTTTGTCTGTTAACATAAATATATATATATATTAGTGGTGGGAATAGTTAAATTTTTTAAATCTAGATTAATCTCACTGTAAACTTGGAATTAATCTAGATTAATCTAGATAAAAATGGCTAATTTGAATTCTGTCGAAGGCATTTAGAACATGGCCGCCACCCAAATAATGACGCGCTACACACCTGTAGTTGGATGCTTGAACATTTAAGTTCATTCGCGTGTACAATTTGTCTCCAATGCGCCATTCGCGCAGGGGGAGGGGCTTCTGTCAGGTGAACTCATCAACTTGTCAGAATAAAAGTCCTTTTATTGTAAAATAAAGCGATTACTTCATGTGATGGCTTTATTTATAGTCTCAATATGGGTATAGAGCTCTAATTGAGTAAAGATAATTTTTTTTCTTCACTAAATTTCTTCACTAAATGTCACTTTTATTCCTCTCTATGTTAAAGTATAATAAAAGTATAATATTAATTTATAAAGCTCTAAAATTTCCCAATGGAAATTATTCCCAATGTTCAAAAAATTAAAATTTTTTGAAAATTTTTGAACAAAACCAACCAAAACCACTAAAACATTAAGATTTCCCTGTGTAAAACACACACATGTTTTTTACCACCCATCCTGCCAATCTGCAAAAGGCACAGTAAAACCTGAAACATGGTCACGTAACCTTAACCTACGATATACGAGGTTTTACGATATTACCGGCTTGCTCTTATGACATGGGATAACCCAAGCATGGTACGTTTTGCTTGGAGGGTAGATTTTATTAGCCTGCCTTGTGCTGGATTTCCGTAATGTTTCCAGGGGACCGGTTTCAGGTGGACCTCTTTCTCTCTTTCTCTGGTAAATTGAGCTCTGGCTCCATTACCAGCATGGCTCTGCCGCCCCTCTCACCCCTGCGTTTGTCTTTATAACTTCCCTACTGATATGCTGACCGCAGTGTGCGCTTTGATATATTGCGCTCCATTTTTCCGAATTATCTGTGTGCTGTGATTGTAAAGGGAACCGTGCGCAAACACACACAAGCTGGCGCATTCCTGTCTCAATCGACAGGCCATCATTGGGCAGATCACGAAAACAGATGAAGTCCTCTATGGCGTGACCTCTATTACGTCAGTTATTCACAGCAGATGAGCAGCGATAACATCTGCTATCGATTAGAAGGTTGAAAAAAACAATGAGTGAGACAGTCTTTGTACCCTAAGCACTTCGGATAGACCGATCAGGTTTTGTGCCCGGCCCCTCACCCAGAGCTCAAGACTAATTTGGCCGGTACCTGCCACGCACACTTTTATGTTAATTGTGAAGAGCTCTTCCAAATATAAATGCAAATCAGAGGCTAAAAGCCATTAACAAACTGCTTTACATGATCTGAGCAGCGAGTGGAAATGTAGAAATGCAAGCCTGCACGCTTCCCATCTGGAATATAATGATTTCAAACCTTTACAGGAATAAAAATTATTGAGGGAAACATTAAATAAGATAAACACTTCACTGGGCTTGGTGTCTTCTCATTAAAGAGGTCAGAAACTCTCTCTATCACTGTATTATTTATCTAGGTTTGTTTGCGATTTCTTTGGTGATTTGCACTGAAAACTGTTGTAATGCAGTTTTCCATAAGCATTTCCAATCCTGTGTCTGACCTTTAAAATCAAATCATTTTTGCTGCTTTTCCTTTAATATTTTGGTTCTTATGCCTTCTTCGTTGTGAAATGAGAAACGGTGCTTTGCAGTGAGCCGTGGGCTGAATGTTGGCATCGATGTAGTTTTTAAACGCCCCATTCTTCAGTAACAGCCTCCTCGCAAAGCCTGAATTATTTTGTTCATAAAAATCCGAAATGTGCGACACAAACTGTTACTCTTGTAGGTTTCTGTAATGTTTATGAATTAAATTAGCCGTTTAAACACAACATCATTAATGTGTCATTGCGGATCTTAATGTTTTGGGTTTGTAACTTAGGTCAGCCAAAAATTATATCTGTAATAATTTACTAACTCTCTTGTAATTTCAAACAAGCATGGCTTGCTTTCTTCTGCAGATCACTGTTGGTTCATTTGCAATGGCGGTCGCTCCATATAGGTTTTTTGTTCAAAACAAGTTAGTGGGTTTCAATGCTTTTCCATTACCAACATTCTTCAAAATATCTTATAAGCTATTTGGTTTTGAAATGTCGAAAGGGTAATTGAATTTTAATTTTTTACTTTCTCTTTTTATTCCCAAAAGATCACAGAATTTTTTTAAATGAAAAACATCACAGTGTTGTCATCATGTACAGTGCAGTAAACACATTCCTACACAAAGCTCTAAGATTGAAGTCAAGTTTGAATCATTCTGTATTCTCCATATTCTATTTAAATAAAATAAAGAAATAAGAAAACTCTTAATCTAAAAGGAGAGCCTTGCAAAAGACAAATGGACGGAGAACAATGCCGGGCGCACCAGTTAACAGGCGCCATGGAATGTTCTCCCCCAGGAGCCTGCAGTAGGATTCCAGGAGGGTCCTGGCTGCCATTGATCACATCTTGAGCTCCACTTTGACTTTTTTTCGAATCGATGCCTGAGAGGAGAAAAAAGGGCGCTCGTCAATGACTGACATCAATGATGTACAACCACTGCGGTCGACCGCCAGCACCTGCCCGTCCCGTCCTGCAGTAAGAGACACAACTACTACTGGCCAAGGACAAAAGGAGAAGTCTGGCATTGAAGCTTGGTGGAGGTTTGCTTCATGACAGGTGCAGAATCTCCTTTCTTCCTGCTGATACCGAGGCATTGGGCCGGTAGGGTGCTTCCTGTTCCCCACACAAGGGGCCTGTCCCATTGCCGGCTACTGGCCAGGGCTGTGTTGTGCCAGAGTACAAGAATCTATAAAACACACACACACAAAGGAGCAGCGTACTTCCATAGCCAAGCAAACAGGCCTCTTTCTGTTTCAATAAAGCACCCGTCTGCAAAGCCTGACCCGATCTGATGTACACTGCAAGTGTCTACATGAGAATTTACAGAGAAGGTCAAATGGAATCATGTTATTTTCAAAGACAATCTAGTCCGCAGGTTAGAGGAATGAGGACGGAGCTCTGTGATGGATAAGCTCTATCTGACATGTTTATGACAGCCTGAGCCAAAAGAAACAGACAGGGCCGTGTCCAGATGAGTCGGAGGTAAAACAGCGGAGTTTAATTCGATTCAAATCAATTCAGCGTTAACTTTCAATTCAAATTAGTTTAAAAATGTAGCCTGCATTCAAAAAAGTCTTTGTTCTGAATCATGAAGCAGCACACCGTCCTTACAGTAGGTTAGTGTCTTAAGGTCAAAGCCATCTCATTTTCTCAATCCATGTTTTCCAAGCAGAAATTTGAAGAAAGATGTATTTCGCATGCTTTGTTGGCACAGCGCAGCACACTGAACAGACTGTTCTTCTGTCTACTCGCAGCAGGGGGATTCTGGCATTTGGTTTTGGGATGCTTAAACCCCCCCCTCCCCAGAGCTGGTGTGGCAACTAAAAATAATGCTCACCTCATGTTTTTAGGATTTTGGAAAGTTATTAAAGGCTATTAAACTTTTAATATAAATTAAACAGCTAAACATTATTGTTTATTAAAGACAAATAAAATGCTGAAATAAGACTAAGTGAACATTAGAAATTTTGACTCGGCAAAAAACTTTTGAGTTTAAATGAAAGAGAATAAACTTGTAAATAAATAGCAAAATCATAAAACTTAATGGAATTGAAAACTAAAGATGTAAAAATGAAAGCTAAATATTCATAAAATAAAAAAGGTATATTAAATACATTTCCAACATAATATTTAACTCAATAATTTTTTTTTTATAATTTAACTTGATTAAATAAGAAGTGTATACATGGATTTCAATAAATGATCAAGAAATAATATTAGGAAAGTCAAAACTAAATGCATCGTAACAGATATTTCAACTCCATTATTTTGTTTTCATAATCATTAGTAATTACAATTAATCACACAGGCCTACCAGGAAGCAAATTACAATGGGGGGGCAATGTTCCTCATCCAAAATGTTAAGGATTTTCATGATCTCTTAATAAAATGGTCTCCAAGCACATGTATGAGTCCTGCTGTGAATTTAGTCCATTTCCAGCAATGACTACATCTGCCAAATGCATAAATATAAATAAAAGAGTGAATAAAGGTCTTTGTTTAGCATAAGGATCAGGGTTGATCCGTAATGATCTGTCTACAGATGTATTAACCTTATTCCTGTAGAGCACAGAAAAGACAGTCTGCGAAACAAAACAAAGCATCCTCATTACCTTTACATCGAATGCAGTGACATTGTTTTACTCTGCATTGGTATTGCCTTGACGCTCACAAATGTCACACTTCAACAAGCATGGCCGTGGACTTGATAATGCATTGTCGCCAGAGTCTACAGACGCATACTTAAAACTCTTTACTTGAAGTAAACGACACGCTCACTAAGGAAGCAGAAACTCTTCCAACATACCCGAGAGTCGGGTTATCTCAGCAAAAAAAAAATGCCCGTCTGGACTAAAGGAACACTTGAAAGCAAAGCCCCTGTGGAGAGGGACTCTGATGAGGCCGTGTGATGATTTGCATTCAATCCTGAAGACCCCATGCTGTAATTTCACGGAAACGCTGGGCCAGATGCGGAGAACGTCCCTGCGTCGTCAGCACGCCTCGCCGCGTACCTTTTCATCTCCCGTCCGTCCGAGGGATTAAGGAGACTGAAAATGTCAAGAGAAGTTTTGGTGCTCTACGTCTGCGTGTAGTTTGTTTGATGATTAACCAGCGGGATAACTGACATAAAGGAGGTGGCTGGCCCCTGGTGGGAGCCGCTCCAAAGCAAAGCTTTCCAAAGTCTTGAAAGCTTCACTCCTACATGTTTTCTTTATTTAGCTCCCGCTAACGTGGCTGCTAAGGAACGAGAGAAGCGGTTTTAGACACAGGAGAACTTTTTCCAAGCTGTGATTTTTCACTCCAGTCAAAAGATGCCGTGACCTCTGCACGCGGTAAGTGTATAAGTGCATGGAAACATTTGCACTTTTGCACATACCCAGAAGATATGTCGATGAATTTAAAATTGAAGTTTTCTGACCGCATCTATGTATCTGCAGTGTACAGGTATCATTTGCCAAACATCCCCTTAGTTTGACTCTTACTTTCTCAGTGATGTTAGAAATGATGCATGCAAGTTATACAACGTAGCTCCGTTTTAAAACTTCTAAATAACTTCCAATTCCGATGTAAACAAGAAAATTTCAACAAGTCATGAACCTATGGTAAATAAACCTATTTGGATTTATGGATTTATCTGTTTATGACCAAAATGTACTGTTATGGATGTGACAATGCCAAAAATATGATAAATCATGCACACAGATTTGCTTTAAAAATTGTAAGAAAAAACATGTTGACATCTGTAGTTTAAGTATACTAAAAAGCTTTGGTAAAACTTTACAATTTCATGGTAAGGATGACATTTTCATAGAATTACCCAATAAACAATCAGATGATGCTTTTTTTGTAAATTTATATTATATATATATATATATATATATATATATATATATATATATATATATATATATATATATACACACATTTATATCATAGGTTTGATAGTCATGTACAGGTGAGGAGGGTGAGTACCTAAGAAGACAATTTTTATTTTGTTGGGAAGAACTCCTTAAATGCCAATATAACCTTTAAGTTTAATCCAACCTTGATCTGCAATGCTATAGTAACATTAAGAACTTTTTAACTAAAACAATCCATCTTTAAAAACATGTGACAATCGAAAAAATAGTTCAAACTACAATAAAAGCTGTAGATATAGTGTGTAATTATAGTTATATACCCCAAACAATTAACAAACACAACCTTATTGCAAAGCGTTTATATACTTTAAAATTAAAAAGAAATTGAAGGAAAAAGGATTTTTATTTTATTTAAATATGTTGCAGTACCTAAAAACAAATATTACACAATCATTGTTAAATACTGCATTATGCAAAGTTGCTACTGTATATTATTGTTACTTATATTACTACTCATAACATTTATATTATATACTTTTAATATATGTTATTGTTAAAATATTGTGCTATCATTAATGAAAATACAGGGTTAGAGTAACTTTGTTTCGGTTGTGTAACAGAACTGAAACACATACACAGTCACACTGTCATTGTAAAAAACAAACTGCCAGAACTGTACCCGGTTACAACACAGCACCCAATTACACACACTTCAGGAAATAAAATTAGGTCACCTGACTAAGGGTTAAGAAATGCTCCCCAATATCCCTTCTCTCTCTCTCCATCTCTCCGGGGATAGCATGCGGCCGGTTGAACCAGAGCTGTCAGCTCTATCTCCAGTAACAAGTGTGCATGACGCAGAGAAGTTGGCAGAAGCAATGGATGTAAGCACACTGAGGGTTTATGGGAGATGACAGCTCCTGCTAAATAAACCACATGTGGTGAGACGATGTTCGGCGAGAGCGGGCACGAGGGCCTTCCTGCTCCCCGAAACCTCTAGCCAGCCAGGGCAGAACCTCCACTAACTATAAGCATCCCTATTGTGACAAGTGCTATTACTGTATAAACAACATAGTTGAAGGGCGGCAGTGACCTCTGAGCTCACATTACTGTTGCTACCGTCACTAATGATGTCACAGCCGCTATAGGAAAAAATAAGGCTATATATGTTCTATTCTGACTGGTTGTAATTTGTATATTTGGTTATTTGGGCTTGTGATCATTTTAACATTAGACATTTGTGGTAATAAATGTTATTTAATCAATTATTTAACTATAACAAGTAATTTCAATTAATCCTACACTGTGATTTTACGTGAAACAATTTACACCCAAAAATTTGTAAACTTTAAAGCTTTAAAAATTAATTAAATATACTTTTTAAATTTAATGTGTATGCAAAAAAAGTAAATCTAATCAACTCAAATATTTCTATTAGAATTCACTATAAATATAAGATATATATTACAAATATACATTCGCAAAAAAAAAAGAAAAAAAAGTTACATTTTTTTTTACAAAAAAATCAATTTAATGTTTTTAAAAGATTTTTTTTACTCTAAAAATATTACATGTGGCTAGTAAATATTAAAAAAATAAAAACCATATCTTCTTCATCTCAGCTTAAAAAAATAGGAGGAAAATGAAGATTAGAAAAAATAAAACATTGCATAAGAATAAGTCTTATTTTTCCTCTCAAATGTGTTTAAAGTGACCGTTTACCCAAAACTAAAAACAACACAATGTCCCTGTCATCATTTGTATATTACTTATTGTCTTTCGCAAAAACGAAAGAAGATATTTTAAAGACATTTCTTCGGCATGGATGAATGGTGGCCAGTACAACATTCTTCAAAATATCTCTTTTGTATCCTGCCAAAAAAAACGCACATACCATTCTGTACAGGCATGAAGTCATTGGAAAAGTGCACATGGGGTCAGTGTTTGATTCTCTGTCCTGTTAAGTCAGCATCTCTGTGTGTGATAAATCAATATGGCTTTGAGTCTGAATTTGCTCTGGATTTTCTCAGCCTTGCTCTCACCAAACACACTGACGTTTTTCACCTCTCATCGATGTGCAATGCTCCAAGCAGTAAGTATGGGTCTCCAGAGTGTTTAAGGCCAGACCTGGCTGCAGTCCGAGGAAGGAGCAGTCCGGTGCAGAATGGAACCTGCCTGCAAATGCACCGGCCGTTGTTAGCCGATTGCTCCTCACGCTGGGATGGGTCAAACCGTGCACGCACTACCAAACCGACCATCTGTCATCCTATGTGCCGAGCTAAACTTACATCTCACAGGTGTGACATGCCAACCTTTATACATCTCTATAGCCGTTTTAATTGCCGACTACGCCACTTAAAGGTAGATTGGTTCATTCAGTGGTCGTCACGGTAACGACCCGAGGCTATTTTTTTATGTGTGCAACAGGCATGCAAGTAACAAATTGAACAAAATTCTTTAATTTTGAACACAAATCATAAAATAATTCATCCTTATATGGTAGTCAAAGGGTCCAAGAACTGTTTGGTTATAAGCATTCTTCCAAAGATCTTTCTCTGTGATCATAAGAACAAGGAAATTCACTTTATTCCTTTTTAGAACAACTCAAAGATTAAGAGTAAGTGATGACAGAATTTTCCTTTAAGTGTAAACTATCCCAGTAAGTGTTCAGAGCACTATTAGTTTGAAGAATGTTGGACAGCAAAAGTTCTGGGGGACTTACATACTATTGTTAGTTTCCACATATTGTGGTCGGTATGGTCCAAGAACTGTTGGTTAGAAACATTCTTCCAAATATGTTTCTCTGTGTTCAACCAAAGAAATGCATACAGTTTTGGAAGTTGAATGTGAGTTAATGATGATCCTTTTAAAGTGGTAGTTCTCCACAAAATGAAAATTCATTTACTTAACCAATATTATTTGACATTCTTTGTTTGGCAGAACACACAAAGATATTTAAAAAAATGTCAGTGACAGAAAACCATTGGTCCACAATCATTGGTTATGTATCCATACAAAGGAAGTCAATGGTGTCCAATCGTTTTTGGGGTAAAATTGGGGTAAACTTAAAAAACGTATTATGCTATACCTAGTAGTAAGGGTAAAGATCCTGCGGAAACAGCAAACTGACCGGTGAAAAAAGGCCTACGACTATACGATCGAGAACAAAAGACAGGGTCCAGTACAGAGATTGTAAGGCTACGTAGAGATAAAGACAATAATTATGCTGTTAGACTTTCCCCACATGTCCGTGCCAGCTCTTTTACCAAATAATAGCAGTTCACCCATTTTCTCTCTTATACCTCGGGACAGGTTTTTCTTTCCATTCAATCTCCCTATCTTCCTGCAACAGCCCTCTGAAATACCCTGCACGGCCGAACAGTGGATCGCGCCAGGACGAAAGCCGTAGCCCCCGTCCCTATTACACAGCTTCAACAGTGCTCTAATCACTGCTACCAGACCCGGTTCAGAGAGAGAAAGAGGGAGAGAGAGAGCTTGTTAATGGCTAGGATCTGTGTGTGCGACAGCTCCCGTTTTAACTAGCTTTTCTGCCTGTTTTGGTGAATTCGGGGAGTGTCTCTCCTGGGGCCAGATGCGACCGTATTCCTCCCTTGACGTGAAACGCTAACCAGTGCTCTCGCAGGATTGGAGGGAGCCCTGGACACGCACACGCAGACACACAAAATCCAACATCAAACAGAATGTGGATGAAAGCTAGTCTTTCCCCCCGCCAGTTTGCTTTTTATTTCCTCCTTTCTGTGAAGAGAGAAAGTTGTTGGTTAAGCCGACTTTTGTCAGGGTGTTTCAGAGGCACGGTCCAAACACGGGTGTCTCATTTCTGCCCGATATATGGCTCACCGTGCAGTTTGCCCATTTGCTGGGAAACTTTTGACCCCTAAACTGGTGCTCCTGTGATATTTACTTTCCACACATCATGTCTCACCCTGTGTATTTGTGCGAACACTGACGGACAGCACCAGGCATCGTTCAGTCTAGGCCCTCAACATCTCAGAACCCGACTATCAAAGCCGTTCCTTGGAGGGCACGGATTGAACTGTCGTGGTCTTGGCAGTCACATATGGAAATACTGCCTAACTGAATACAAGGGAATAACATCAGAGCTGTCACGAACGCACATCGCCAAAGGTTGCCGCTGCTGTTAGATGCATTTTTAAAACGTTTGGCTCTTTTAACTAGACATGAAAACAGTGGCTCATGATGATAAAAGTCTCATTAACATTATCACCGGACAGCTGAAATTATATATGCATGTGTGGGACACTCATCCTCTTGTCATTTTAAACATGTAGGTCGCTGTAACTTACAAAAGAAGATATTTTAAAGAATGTGATTAACCAAAACCCATTCATTGTTTGGATACAAAACCAATGCATGTCGGATTCTGTTGCCAAACTTCTTTTAAATATCTTATTCTGTGTAGTGCAGAAAGAGCATTACATGTTTGAAATGACAAAAACATTATTTTCAAAAAGGACCCTTAAAATTGTAACTAAAAGTATAGATCATATAATTCTATACAATTTATATTCTATATAATTCTATATAATTTATTATCTTGACTCTTATCTTGACTTTATTATAATGTTAAAAAAATAAAACATATTCAGTTTGTTAAAACTACAAATTCAGAACAGGTGTTGCTTCACGCTGAAGTTTTTTTAATTAAAACAATAATGACTACCTGTCTGTTATCCAACGATATAATGAGACATGAAATATTGATTTGAGTTTCAATTATTAACTTTCAATATTTGGATGATTAAACCAGACGGTATTTAATAGTAGTTAAGACATTCCCAGGGACAAAGTTCAAATACAATTTTAACCAAACATATAAATGCTACTATTGACCAATCAGAAAGAAATACTCCAAAAGCCACATTACAGTAAGATTTGCAAATCAGTACAGCAATTACTTCTTAAAAATATGTTTGCAAATATTGCTAGCAGGCGTTCCGTGCTGTGATTCCTGTGAGTGGCAGCAGTTCCGGTGGATTTCTAAATAGACAGATGATCAAGCAGACGGCCTTTAATGCAGCTCCATCCAAAAATATGAGCAGCATGACAAGCTATGACAAGATGATGAGTCACTGTTTCCGGACCCACCGATCACTCGAAACTTCAAACACATAAATCTTGCATCCTATCTAAACAATGTTTTTAAAAAAGTAGAACAACAGGCAGTCGCGAGACTTAGAAACCCAGTGTCTCTTATAAACTAAATTCCATAAGGTCTGTCAGAGAGTCTTGTGTTTGCCATTTCAAACTGCAAAGCGATATTTACATTACATCCTATTACAATTTCACAACTTCAATTTAATATTCTGTAAATAGTAATTAAGATTTTATTTGTGGAGTAAGGAAAACAAACCGCGGCGTATTACTCGGAGTCATTTTTACATTTCAAGCGATGGATTATTGCTTTAATATACATATTTTATGTGCAATTAAATTAGAGTTTTATGACTCCCAAAACACATCAGTCTTCAAACCGGCAATCAATTGAATTGAATAATAAAACAATTTTATTGATTTGTGACTACTTCGTTGCTATATTTGTTACAATTGGGCATCATGATCTATAAATTCAAACCAATACAAAACATCAAAGCTCATTTAACGTATTCTTGCTATTGTATAAGTTAAATAAAGTTAAAATGTATTTTCCTGTACATTGTACAACTCTGACGCTATTCTAGAAGTAGAAGTCATGTTTTTATCAGAGTGCACTTTTGGAGCAGAAACATTTTTTCTTTGGGCCTCATTATACCCATCTCAAAACTAGGTCTGAAAACACAACAACCGTTAGTACACAGTGTCCATGTACTCCAGCCTGACAAAAGAAGAACGCCTCGGCTAGCTGGTGTGTGTGATGGTGGTGTAGCAGTAGTAGATCTGTGCATGACAGATTTATCTCCACCCCGCTCAGGCCGGATGAGAGGGGCTCATAAATAAACACGCCGAAGGAGAGAAAGCTCTCCATTGAACATAAACAAGTAGGTCCTTTAGTCCTGCATCAGTCACTCGCTGGGGTATCGTGACAGTGAGGGGTCCAAGGTGAGGTCAGGGTGGTTCCCTATAACCCTGGACTAGCACAGCGTATATGAACTTTGTTGGGTAGGGATCATGAGTAAATAATTATCCGGTTTTAATTGGTTAATATGTGAATATGACGGAGATAGATGATCTACATGTGCATTTTAATACTTGGATGATTTATGATTTTCATATAGATAGGTCAAGGTCTGTCCATCTCATTAATTTAGAGTTTTATAAAGTTAATAGAGCGCTGAGATATATAAACACACACACAAACATGCAAACACATTTGTATGTCTGTGTATGATTTTTATAAACCGTGCATATAGGATGACATTGAGGATGTATACATGAAGTGTTTATAGGTTCTTGTAACACACATATACATGTATGTGTGCGTGTTGTAAAATATATAATATGGTTAAAAAATTATATAGGAGTTAAAGCGGTATGTTAATTTGACGGTGACTGATAATCCACACCTGCAATTTAACAGTACTTGGATGATTTATGATCTTCATCCAAAATGATCAAAGGTCTGTTGATTAAAAAATCTAATTTTATAGCATTTTATGAAGTTACAAAGGCACTTTAATATATATATATACACCATCATATAAAACAAACATATAAGATGTTCATATAGAGTATATACTATACCATATGCAGGATTTAAACATAGGAATTATAATGAATATGCATGTGCGTGTGCTTGTGTGAATGTTTTATCCAATATTTAATCAAATTGATGTTGAATATATATAGGAGTCAAGTCAGTATGTGTTCCCAAAGTATATAAGAATAAAACAAAAGATACAAAGTAAACCTTACATAAATTGTACCTTGCAATCTCTAAGGAAGGTAAACAATCACAGGGTATAGAAATAGCCAAAAAGTTTTATCCATATTAAAACATTTTTTAATAAACTAATGGTGTTTTGTGCTTGTAGTAAATGTTTTTGCAGTATCATCCTTTTGGATTTAATAATTCCCAATGCTGAACAAAAAAAGTAGCTCACTTCTGATAAAAGACGCAGTTCTGTCGTTTCTTTAATATTCAAAAACTTTTTGGGGTTTGTGAATCAAATTATACATTGTTGTGATTCACCTTGCAGGCAGTTCATTTGGTTTTAAGGCATAAAACTATTATTAAATTACTCCGCATTGAGTTTAAATTCCCTATAAAAAAGACAAATACTTTGGGAACCCAGCAGCTGGAAAGTGTCCAGTTGCTGCTGTTTCAAACCGTTTCTTTGAGTTTTTCTGTCCCAATCCAACTCAGCATTTTATCACGGACCCTACGGCTATAAGCAGACCACAGTTTGTATATTTCTATCTCAAAATACAGACAACTCATCTGAACCTTCCATAGTGTTTGATATCTCAAATTCATATAAGTTTGGGTATTTGAGCAACTGCTAGTCACTCAACTGACAAATAAAATATTCTCTGTGTAAATGAGCTGAAGCGCTGCCAGATAACTGCAAACTTTACTTGTACCGACAGACTGCCAGTCCAGTTCAGTGATCCAATAGAATCTATTTGGCAACAGTTCTGATTTGTCTTTGGTTTAAAACCATTCTTTTTTCATGATGGTAATGCACATCTGTTACTAGACTTTTTTTGCAATAGTTTCTTTACATTCAGAACACATACATCATTTCTATATAAGCATAGATTGTTAAATGCTAAATATACATTATTCAAAAGTGAAATACATAGGTCTTTAAAGTCAGCTATATCTCCTAAATACAGAAGAGAGAAATTGCATCCAAACGTGCATGCATACATTTGATGAATCGATAAATGATAATTAAAACGCAATTTAGTAACGACTTTTTGACCCCACATAACAACTCTCATATATGCGATGGCCTTCTAAAGAGCAAAGCAAAGCTGTAATTTTAACAATGACAGTGCATATTTACTGGCAAATCACAAACGTTCAATTTGCTTTTATTACCGATTATGCAGAGTTTAACTAAAACATGGTGCCAACTTCTACATATAGCTCATTCTGCATAAAAAATAAGCATAAAATCCATCAACAAGTAAATCCCATGCTATGATAGAGTTAAGTTAGATATTTATGCCGATACATGTGAAATTCAGGGGCTTGCTAAAAACCTTGTTTCAGAGCTGCACTAACATATGGAAGAATGAAATCTGCATCCACAAGCTGTGAACCTCTCTGACCATGTGGTTCCCACATCTCATGCCATTTTTCATGTGACATGCGTCTCAGCAGGACGTTCTCATATCGAGAAACAGCGCAGTATTTGAAACTCTAATGGTGAAATGGCACGGACGCGCATCGGAAAGTGAGGAAAACAAGAGAAGGTGGAGAGCTTGATCCAATGCCAAAGTTTGACTTAGTGTTTACACAAGGACTTAGTGTTAAACTGAATTACATACACTAGGTGAAAATAAATTTCGCTTAAGGAAAATAGAGGCTTTGACCTCTCATATCTATGGTAAAAATGGTTAGAGAAAACTACACAAAAATAACTGACAGCAGCAAAATACCTGGCAACGAACAATAATGCAATAGAACATTTGAGGATAAAGTGGGAAGCATGGCTTCTATATAGTGACTGCTCTACAATCAACATGCCATGAATATAACATATACTCATTTCTACTTAAGGTGCAAAGTACAGGTGTGTGGTAAAAGACATGGCAACCGGTTATTACCAATGCTTATGAATATATTAACTGCAGCTGGTAAATGCTGTACTACACCTATAATAATCTTTGCTTTGTGGCGCATGCGAATAACATGTCAGACATTTTATCGAAGACCAATAAAGGAAGAAAAGTACACATTTTAAGAATATTTTTATGCTGCAAATATAAATGTATATGTGCACCACATATTTTACAATATCATTTATCAACAAAAACGTATCAACAATTAATCCTACAGTACAAATTTATACAATTGCGTCGAAAGACTGCATTAAAAATATTTTGAATACTTAAACCAACAAGATTTACGTTTTTGAAGCGTTTATTCCATAAACCATGAAAAAACATAAATTAAAGAAAATATAAACCATAAAATTTGAATCATCAGCTTATCCTTGAACTTGAGAACACCCCTTGAGAATGCCGCAAAAAAAAAAACATCATTATAACAATATCATTTGAAAATAAAGTTCACATCACTAAAGTAGAGAATAAAAACTTGTTGTCAGGTACTGGTTTTATACTTTTGGACTCCTAAACATTTCTTTCATAGAGCTATGCTCCTGCGTCATTTTAGACGGCCGATTATTCGTCTCAACGACTCCTGAGATCCACTTTAAAAGCCTTGATTTTATTTCCTGAATGTTCACAGGCTGAAGGCAACACTGTGTTCTCACTTTAGTTGTCAGCTATGCTACACTGCCTGAGCAAACCGTCACAAGCAAGCCGAATGTGACACGCTGTTCTCTGTCTCACTGTCAAATCTCTCTTTCTCGCCATGTCCGGTCATCCAGAGAGGAGGCGCTTTCTTACTCATCCAGCATTCCGACAAAATAAAAACCTACACTCTGCAAAGGACAATGTTTAACATCTCTATGCATAGGGATCCAAATATAGTTACAAATCCACTGCGAGTTTGACAATAGAAAAGCCGCACATACCGTACAGTCCAGAATCTCAATGTCCTTTCTCCATATCGAATCTTTAAGACATCATGCTTACACAAAGAATGCATAAAAAAAGTGATAAGATACCTTTACAACACTAAAGTATTCAAAGTGCCAACAGGCAGCACTTCACACACTGTCCATCTGAATTAAATAAGGATGATGCCCTAAAAGAAGACAACATCATTTCTGTATTGTTCTTGACTGTTCTTTAACCCATCTCTACTTCTAATAAACACAGACTGAGGAAGTGCCATGTTCACAGAAACGTGATGTTTACTTTTAAATAACACATGAGAACCCCACTACGAATCTCTACGCACAGTTGCTTCAAGTGTTCACCGCAACACCAGATGTATTGTGTCACCTAAACAAGTCCTTCAGTGTGACTCTGAACAATTGAATGCCCTTCTTGAGTCAAAGCATCATAGTTTTATCAATGTTAAAACTGCATAAAAATTTGGCAGACGAACATTCAATTCACACACCAAGTATTTGAACCGTACGAAAGCGTTTGTGTGTCAGCGTGAATGAGCGTGTGGAGAGAGATGTAAGCGACTCGGGTACTTACAGTAGAGCTGTCAGGTCACTCAGGTCTGGTGCTGTATCACAAGCTCATCTTTTCATGGTTTATCCCACCATAGGACAACGAGAAGAAAGAGAGAGAGAAAGAGAGCGAGAGAGAGAGAGAGAGAGAGAGAGAGAGAGAGAGAGAGGGAATTTCTTCTTCCCTGGCTTTACACAAGTACAAGTGAAAAAGAGGTGAGAAAGGAAGAGAGAGAGACAGAGAGAGAGAAAGTAGGATGGTCAATGCAATCTGCTTGCCGGTCCTGCCTTCGATTCAGTAACGCCGCTTCTTTGGCGTGCTGTGCGTGTCTTCACACACTGCTGAGAGCCTGGTGCGGTCAACCACACGCGTCTGCGGTGCGTGTATGTGTGTTTATGTTCACACATGCAGGGTGTGTGTATGCGGGGTGGGTATGCGTGCGGGGG
This sequence comes from Triplophysa yarkandensis, assembly GCA_033220385.1. Classification (NCBI taxonomy): domain Eukaryota; kingdom Metazoa; phylum Chordata; class Actinopteri; order Cypriniformes; family Nemacheilidae; genus Triplophysa; species Triplophysa yarkandensis. Next base: position 3,367,392 of record CM065672.1, on the reverse strand, counting down.
GTGTTTGGGTAGGCTGTGACTTACACTGTAAGAACATAGCAGAGAAAGAGAGAGAGAGGCATATCGAGATGAGGATGGGAGGGACGGAGGGATGGAGGGAAAGCAAGCTGGGAGGAGGAGAGAGAGGAAACGCGGAGGTGGAGAGGATGCACTGACAGTTTCACGCGAGCCCCTCTCGGAAGGCTCTGACTGCTAACGCAGGCTGACAGGTACTGAACGAGAGAGACCAAATGCCGCTGCGACATGCTATTCTTTCCCACCATCACTCGCTCCCCATCTTTAATCTACACTGAATTTGTGTCGTCCTTCCAACATGTACACAGACATGTTTGTAGCAGTGGATGATTCATATGTAAAAGTTGCATCTTGACTATTGGAATATATTAAATAATTATTGCATATTGCTAAGTTTATTCAAAATTATTTTTTTTCATTTATTCACCCTCGACTTACCTTCTGCAAAACGCAAAAGAATATATTTCGAAGAATGCTTGTAACTAAAACCTATTGGTCTGAATTGACTTTCTGTAAGGACAAAATACAAATGCAATGATTTTCAGTAACCAAAATTCTTCAAAATATCTTCATTGTTGTACTGCAAAAGAAAAAAAGCCATACAGGGTTAAATTGAAATGGATAGGCCAATAAATAATGTACCAACAATACAAAACTCACATTTGTTCATAAAGGTGTTCTGGCACGCTGTGTTGGGACAAGTCTTTAACTGATGGTGTAAATTAAAGATATAAAGTGTGGAAAGTCCATGGCAGCCCCGTGGGTCCCTGAGCGCTCAATGCTGTCAGGGTAGACTACACTCCACTGATTTCAATTAAAAGCTAAATTAGCCATTTGAACTCTGATCTTAGCACTGTGCTGTATTTCATGGCTTGCTATCAGAGAATGTGTCCCATCAATTACATCGGCTACAACTTCCCCTCATCCTTTTGTTAGCGGTATTCAAACTCAGTGCACCTGAAGTTGCCATGTCGATTATCGCCATGGTAATTATGGGCGCATGATCATCCTCTACCACCAGAGAACAATTACCATTCTCCCATTTCCTATTAAAGGGAAAGTTCACATAAAATTATAATTCCATCATAAAATATAAACTTTCTTGTCATTTTGGATCTTTACAACTGTTACTTCCGCCGAACACAAAAGAAGATATTTTGAAGAATGCTGATATAATGAACAATGGCCGTATCCCTTAACCACTCAATGGATACAGCTGCTGTTAGGTTTCCAACATTCTTCAAAATGTCTTGTTTTGGGTTGACAAGATGTATGTGGGTGGGTAAATGATGAGTATTTTAATTTTGGGTTGAATTTTCCCTTTAACAGCCAACTTATATTGAGTCCATTAGATAACTCTGGCATTGCTTTTAAATATACAGTTGTTAGGACCCCAACATTTTTCAAGATATCTTCTTTTGGGTTCTGCAGAATAAAGAGAGTCATAAAGGTTTAAAATGACAAGAATGTGAATAAATCTAATTTTGTAGTGAATTGTTTACTAGTTTACATAACATTGAGTTCATTATTAGTCTTGCATTGGTTTTAAGGTGTTGCCATTATTTTATATTCACAATAGCTTCTACCATCGCTTTGTTCTCTTGTAAATTAATATATGACTCATAGACTACTACAAAAAAGAAATTTCAACCCCCAGACTTGAAGAGTTCAGAGGAGTGCAAATCTCTCAATTGTGGACAGTCTGTGAAACCCCACAAGACGCAGACGCCGATTCAATCTTTCATCTTTTTTTGTCAACGGGAAACGGCAGATATCTAAATCAAATCAATTCTGTTTATTTCAAGAAAATCTATTTGAAAGTTCTTCACCAACAAAGCGAGCCGACTTCCTTTAAGACGCAGTCACACGCGAACGCAATAAAGCCATGGCAGTTTACTTCATCCGTGCGGATTCCCGGCCATCAGTAATAATTTCCTGTTAACATAGTGGACCTGAAACCCAAAGCAGCGGTCTGCCCACGTCGCCACTAGAATGGGATTTCCCCACTCACAGTTGGCCTTTTCACGGCCCCATCATCAGCACTCAGCACCTCCATTAACAGGTTCACGCAGGTGCCCCCGGTTTCCAGTGCATTGCTCCACAAAGAATAACAATAGGCGACATTACACAGAGAATAATGGCATTAATACGAGGCTGCAGCCTCTCTCTTTGCTAATTGGCTTGTCTGCTTGCAGCCTCCACTCCAAGGGTCATGGGATTTTGTGGGTGGCATCTGTAAATAGCTAATCAGCTCCCCAGGCACTCGCTACACTTCAGAAAGTATTTCTTTTGAATTCGTAATAATAGCGAGAGGAGGGCTGTCGGGGTGGGGGGGTTTGTTGGATAACGACGCATAGCTAAGATAACTGCCAGAGACAACAGAGGCGAAAAATAAATAATGAAGCGCCGATTGTTATTCCTGCGCAGCCAACAGAAGCTGTTTGAAGTGCAGACTCGCCTTTATCTTGTCACGCTGGAAAGAAATCATTGCCAGCCCAGACGCAATAAAGATGTCTTTGGCATTTTTGGGGAATGACAAACAAGATTTGAGTTGTATGTGGAGGTAAGGAGGTGAGCTTACATGGTTGCAAGAAGGCCATGGCTCTTCCGAGCGCTTTGGGAATTCTCTGCAAAAGTTGATCTATGTAAAGATGGAAACCGGATTTGATGATGTCGACAGTTTGTAAAAGCTAATGCAATGCAAGTTTAAGAAATCAAAGGCTTTTTTGCATCAGGTGATATTTTATTTAAAAATTAAAATTCCGCCATTGTTTACTCATCCTCTTGTCATTCCAACCTGTATGACTTTCTTTTCTTGAGAAACAAAAGAAGATATTTCAAAGTATATCTATGAATCCATTTTGTCTATGAAGGCAAAACCAATGCTCATAAGGGCCAAAGGCAACGGGTACAGCTGTTTTACGGTTCCCAAGATTCTGGAAAATATTTAGAAGTGGTGCTCTACAGAAGGAAGTCAAAATGACAAGGGTTGGTAAGTTTTAATTTTTTGAAAGAAAACTATCCCGTTTACGTTTTTTCTTTCTGCAAAACACAAAAGATGATATTTGGAAGAATGTCACTGGGAGATTACATTATATTGTATTGAGATAAAAAAACAATGCAAATCAACAAGTAGAGCTGTTTTTTGTTCCCAACATTGTTTGAAATATTTCTTTAAGTGTTCTACAGAAGAAAGTTATTATGAAAAGAGATTTTTTATTTTCGGAAAAAAATAGCCTTTCTTTAGCCTTTTTATTCAGCAGGAGGCTTAAGACAATATTTAGAAGAATGTCAATGGCAGATTCCATTCTATTGCACGGAGAAAAAAACAATGCAAAGTCAGTGATGTGGCTGTTTCTTGGTTTCCAACATTCTTCAAATTATTTTCTGTAGTGTTCGATAGAAAAGTCAAATGATGACAAATTCTTATTTTGGACTTCCCCTTTAGCCTTTCTATTTTCTACAGGACAAGTAGGACTATATTTTGAAGAATGTCCACCACCAAGTGAATGATTGCCGTTGCTGTTTGGTTAACAACGTTCTTCAAAATATCTTCCTCTGCGAGCGGGTCAGTTCAGTTCATGTCTAGAAACCCAGCAAGCGAATGAAGCCACACACTGAGATGCTATGATTAATAAGGGTTAGAAGTCTTTAAGGATTACTCTGTATCTTTGATCGTGGGTGTATGTGCTGGAAGCACCAACGCCGCGTGTCATCTCAGAATGTTCAAAAACATTGACCAATTAGCAGTGATGCCAGATGTGCTAGTCTTCAGCAATGCTGCAAAAAACTATGTTCAGCTAAAAATATGTCTTATGTTATCAAAAATTCTCAGGGATAAAATGTTACTTCAAATTTAATATTTTAAAATTGAGAACTAATAATATTGTGACAAGCGTATATGGATGTACATATAAACAACATTTTAAAGGCAAGAAATCAAAAACAAACCCTGATATTAGGGCAAATTTCAAAAGTTTAGAACAATAGTAAAATAAATAAAAAAATAAAGATGTTTTATCCTGAATGTACATTTGTAGCTTTTTGTTTAGGAGAAAATAATGATTTTTGTTGAATTCTGTGAACTACTGTGAAGTTAAGTACATAATATTGGCAACAAATGGACAACTGTTCAATAATAAAAATGATGCAATATTTTACTTTTAAGGCTTTAATACGGCAAGGAAAACAGGTTCATATACATTATGATTGAACAAGCTTTTTAAATCACAGCTTTCATGCATCTTGCAATGCTTGCAGACTTTTACACTACCCTAGCAAAAGCAATACAAGGGGTCCAGTGGGTGTTCATTTCTCAACATTTTTCAAAATATCTTCTTTTGTCTACTGTATAACAAAGTCAGAACACTTCTGCAAGTGTTTGCAGAAGAAAGATTTGAAATGAGAAGAATTATGTTCACTTTAAATAAGTACGTGCAACACAGTTGAAGAAATTTAGTTTTGCCCTGAGTTCACTGTAATATCTAAAAACAAAAGTTCTGATTCTCCATCCTGATTTGTATAAAATCTTGCTGAGAATGCCAAAAAATGAACCTCAAGATAACGGTTAGTTGTTTGTAGCATTCCTGAGTCTCCAAGAGATGCTGTCTCGCTCTGTTCCATCCATTCTTTTGACAAGTGTGTGTGTGTGACTCACAAGCAGCCACGTTCTCAAACTGATGGCTCCACAGCTCCACGCTTGCCTGAACAGCACCACATTATACTGCTACAACGCTCTCACAATCACTGCAATTAAGCCTGGGCGAATCACACTCCACCAAAGCAGCTCGGAGATCCAGCACACACAGCTCAGTGGCCAATAACATTATATGTCTGAAAAGGGGTTAGAACATTATCCTAAACATTATCACTCCGTTGTCACATCTTGTGATGCGTTATGGTTAGTGTGAAGAGATATACCGCTCGGCGCCGGTACTATTCCTTGATGAAAAACGTTATTGCTCAGAGGATGAGCTTTTATGGCTCTCGAGATTTAATGGAGTTCTCGCATAGGGTTCGTTTAAGTAACAACTTCTGCACATTTTTCCTTGAAAGAAAAAAAAGAAAGAAATGAGGCAAATGCAGATCAAGTGAAGAATTTTAAAATGCATATTTTCCAAGTAAAACCAAGTAAAAGTTTTTGTCTGTAAGATTTTAGGGAGATTACAATGCTCTTTTTCTGTAGGTTGCAGAAAGCATTCACTCGAGAACATGCAAACTGTTTCAAGAAACTAATCTCCCAATATGAAACATGGAATGACAATAGCATAAGTAAATGATGACAGAATGTTCCTTTTTGGGTGAAATATCACTGTAAAGCACAAGCTTTACACATAAATCATTTAACAGTATACAGGTTTATACTACAACATTCAATGTTTTACATTTAGTTTTTTGTATGCCCTTCATCAGCTTGTATGTTTTTAGACATTCTTTAGATTTTAAATCTTAATTTTATAGTTTTTTATCATGGGATTATTATTAGAACTGTCAAAACAACAAAATAAACATTTGTGTTTATGTAATGTATATCTGTGTATAGTGCTTATAAATGTTGTATTCATAAATACTGTATATACAGGACATGGATATTTTAAGAAAAATATAAAATGTATATATGTAATTATCTGAATTGAAAAAAAATACTTAAAATACTGTATACACATGTATGTGTTTATGTTTATAAGTATCATATAAATATCATAATGTCAAATGTCAAAATGTAATTTATGTCATATAAATTTGATTTATAAAAATCAAAACTATAAATCCATTATAATAGTTTTGTGAAAAATGCTAAAAAGTTGTTGGTTTTTTTTTAAGAACTGCATCTTGTAGAACATTTAAAAAAGTATTTAAAAGATGTATTTTAACCTTTTGATATTACTTAGATTTCAACATTAATTAACCCAATCTTTAATTCTGGATGCGATTAATGGCGATTAATCGTTTTGACAGCCCTACTCATTATTAACTTTTGTTCTAGTTTCCCCGAAGATGGTTTTTCATTTAGTCTTATTTTTGAGATTGCATAAACATTTTTTATATAAGCTGCTGCAAGAATCCCCCCAAAACATGCAAACTGTTTCAAGCAACTAATCTCCAAAGACTTTCAAAACATCTTGATTCTTATCTTTCTCCTAAAGGAAAGATGAAATATGTTTCAATCATCTTTGAACTATCCTTTGTGACTAATAGGAAAGCAGCAACAGAAAAACGTTTGCAGGCTGTTACAAAACTCTTGGTGTACAGAAGTGTTGATCCTGTGCTTTCACAAGCAATGCCTCAGCAATTATACATTGCACCACAATAGAAGTCTAGAGTGACCCCATGGAGATTCGAGCAGGTATTCTAAATGACCTTAAACTCTTAATCAGTGTAGATATTGGTTTGTACGGGAGCGTGTGTGTGTGCGTTGTCTTGTGACCCTAAGGCAGTGTGCAGTGAATGGTCCTCTTGTTCTGATATGGAGAGAGATGCTCCAGCGTATACGCCTTGATAATATCAGGATAACAAGGGCTAATTCAATTTAGTCTTATCACTGGAGAGTGAATTATTTATTGAGAGAGCCTGAAATGCTATTTAAACTCACAGCAACTTGGGTTTACTGTTTGTGATCTTTTCAACAGAGGTAAATGCTTCTCTGGAAAACATGAAAAACATCTCTTTGAAAGCTCGAGTGTTTCTCCTTGACGGCAATGAAACTTAACGTAGAGCAAATGAAAACAAAGTCTCTTGAGAGATGTTCTCCTGAGAAAAAGAATTTCAGAGGAAATGTCAACATTGTCACAAGCTGTTTAAATTTAACTCAATCATCTGATTGTTTCAAGACTAAATTAACCGAAATATGCAACTTGTCATACATGGAGTCTAAAACCTTTTATTTTTATTAATAGGGAGAAATATCTGATACAAATATAAGTAATAGTTCACCCGAATATGAAACCTCTTGTCATTTCATTGTTCAATAAAAATAAAATATTTTGTCTCTGGCACCCAATAAATAATGTTGGTTTTGTGTCTATTCAATAGATTTTTCTTTCGTGTTCATACTCGAACAGGTTTGACATGGCAAAAATCATTTTTGGGGGAGCAATCACTTAAAAGACGCAGTGTCACACTGTTTCATGCATTATAAGTGCTTAAGACTGATAAATTTGTTAAGTTCACACAAAGATCAACGTGAATTTGTTACAGAATTATTTTTTTTTTACTGTCAGAAAGTTAGGGTTTATTTATTGGCCATTCCCCCATAAAGCCCACCCAACCACAAAGCAGAGCGCTTAGAAGAGCAAGAACATCAGAATGTACATTCCAGGAGAAGTCCTTGTGAGAAGATTGATCATGATTACTCTGTTTTTCTTGAAATATTCGTAAGCTGTATCTCTTTTCTATAAATGTAAGTAAACCAAAGACTTCAGAAATATGAAAAGCAATATTAAAATAAGATTAAACTCCCTATTTATTGTTTGCTCTAGTATTTCTTTATTTTGAAGTACTTTAAAATACATATTTTAGCTTTTTTTAATTCTGTGTTATTTTTTTCTTTTGTCACTGTTTAGTAATGTATTTAAAGAGATTGGTTTGCAATGAATTGGTATTGGCAAATTTTTGTCCATACAAAAGAAGTCAGGGACAGTAAGTAATGGCAGAATTTTAATTTAAGTATGAACTATCCATTTTTTAAATATTGCTTATTTGCACTAGGTTGCATGTAAAGGTAAACACACCTATATATGTGACATAAAAGTTTTGAACATTATTCCTTGTGTTCCTGAAATCTATTCTATTCTGTAACGTGAGCAATATTGGGAAAAGCAAATTTGTTACCCAGCATGTAAATACAGGCCGAGGTCTCAAAATCTAACTCTAGATAGATAATGAGAATCAAAGTTTGTTTTTGACCAGTCATTTTACTATGATTTCTAAATTTCACATGACCGTTATCAGTCGAAATATCAAGATTATATTTTCACAGAATGCTCTTTACATTAAGTAGGATGGTGATACATAGACAGTAAATCACAAAAAAATTGCCTTGGTTTCCACAGACTGGATCACATTTTTCTTCTGGGACATAACTGCTCTGAATGTTCCTATCCAAGAGAGCCGAAACTTTCTACTGCTGTACCATAATAAAAATGGTTTAATATCCCAGCATTCATTTGCCAGGTCAGAACACAGTCATACATTTAATTAATGTAGATAATTGAAGATAAACAAGTTGTAATTAATCAGCGACACAAGGTTGCATGTAAATTAGCCAATGTATCATATCAAATTAAAGCTCCGGCTCTGAGCCTTAGATTATTTACCTTTAATATTTATGTCAAGCAATACAGGGATGTTTTACCTCACATTCAGCGGATAATGTTCTCGCCCCAAAGATTAAGACCATCAATCTGTCAAGGACAATGAACGCCTTCATTATTTCCCTAATTGTATTCAAAGGATAATTTCATCGATGACCTGTGCAGCTTATTGACGAAGCATGGTAATCGAAATCCGTATAAGCTCACTGCAGGTGCATTGATGAAGAAGTTGGCCTTGGTGGTGGGGTAGATAAAAACTCCTCTCTTCTTGCATTATCGTCGTTTGCAGCTCCAATGAATTCAAAGTGAACAGCACACTGGCTATCATAAGAGCTCTTCTGTCCGGGTGAATGAAATCTAGTTTACAGAAAGGGTCATCGGGATTTCAAAAGGAGCGAGAAGCTGTTGGTGTAAAATGAAGATGTTTCACAGTTAGGTTAAAGAGTCAATGTGCGTTTGATATTAATCCCAACAAGCTATATTTGTATTAACAGGCTATATTATAGCTTTCTGCACTCTGCCCCTTCCGTTGCGCTGGTAAATGATGAAATAATCCAAGTTATTTCGTAGCGCTTGTTGAAATGTCTCCGCTCATACGAATCAACAAAGCTCATGGTTCTTTTATTGCATTTCGAAGACAAACGTGAGACTGCAATTTACTGTACGATCATAAGTGCCATTTTCCTGAAGGTCTTTTGGGGAGATGAATGTATCCTAGACAGGAATGTGGGGGCGGAATATGGTTCTTTAATGGACATGGATGAATGTTTTCTCGTTTCTTGGTGTTCTTTACATTTGCAGTGTACCTTACATTTTTATACAAATCTGCACGCTTTTTACACATTGCAGCGATACATGCATTTCTTCCATTAAAACGGATGAATAACAGTCCTTAAAGTCACTTTTGTAATATACAAGTTTACTGTCAAATGAACTGAGGATGTAAAAGCAAAAACAAGGTGTTCTTATTAAATTTACATTTAGTCATTTAGCAGACGCTTTTATCCAAAGCGACTTACAATAGTTGGGGAGACAATGAAGCGGTACTCATTATGTCAGAGCCCTACGAAAGAACTCAAAATATAAAATTCAGAGTTGAATTGACATGTAAACTATATTTAGTACACATGATTACCAACACAGTTTATTAACATATATCTAGCCAGCAAGATAACTTGTTGAGCTTTTTATCATGTTTCTTTGATTCCACATGACTAAATAAAATTATTTCAACAAAACTTTTTTTTCAATTTTCAACAGAGATTATGTTAAGTTGAACTAAAGTACAACAGAGATTATGTTAAATTGAACTATTGATTAAAATAAGTAAATCTAACAACACTTTTTAAATCATTCAATCTATGGGTTCCTTGGAATCAAACCCTTAAGGTGTATCAAAAGCATTGCTCAAGGGACTCAACTACACTGAATTGTTAGCTCAATTTATATTCCTAAAAAATATTTCACCTTAATTTACAGAATTCCCTTTTGATGTGTATACAGTACATATTTAAGGTTAGAATTCATTCCAAAAAATATAATTCTGTCATCTTTTAATCCCACTTCGTATACCATATGACTTTCTTCAAATTAGATAATGTTGTGTTCTGCAGAACAATGCTGGCAACCAAGCAACTGTATTGTATAAGCACAAAACAAGTGCAAGTCGAAGGGGAAAAGATAATAGTTCAGTTACCAACATTCTACAAAATATATTCACAGGCTTGAATTGACAAAACAGAGTTACTATACCTTTAAAAAAGCTAACTTTATAAGAAAGTAAACTGTATAAAAAAAATGTGGTCAATCACAACTTTTTGTGAATTATTCATCATCATCTCTGAATATAAAAAATCAGCATTGCTGGGCTTTACCTTTGTAAAACAGTAGTTATACCCTCATTTAAAAGTCAGACAACAATTTCTACCACCTGCGGGTTTGTATGCTGTGATAATTGCGCTCCGGACGCACTAAAAGAGAATAAAAACAAGAGCCAGAGAAAATCCAGTTAAAGTCTTTACTCGAGTTAAAAAATAAGCTATTTAAAGCACAGACTACCGATTAAATCTTGTCCCCTTGCACCCCCAATACACCTCATGTTAGTCATCTCCATCAAACATCTGACTCCAAGGCCTACCAGACGGCCTGCCCAGGTTACGAAGCTCTTGTAAATACACGAATAACACGATTTTAGCTGCCACCCCACATATGAAAGGCTCTGAAGACGGAAGACCATGTTTTAAGGTTAGGAAGTTAATACCTAACAGAACCTTCAAGAGGAACGTCTGTGGGCAATCAACAGATAGAGCATTTGATGTGGAAGGCATTAAGATTCATCGCCATTTGCATAATGCCTTTAGGTCCACCATAGACATTAATTACATTGATAATGCATTTCACTTTGCATACCACTTCAGTCGTTAAGCACTTCTCTGTCTTACTCAAAGGTCAGTTTTAATCACCAACTATGCTAAAACAGATGTTTTATTACAGCCCCTCATTATGCTTTGTTCAAATTAGGCTATATGATCACTGAGACCTCATTCGGCTCAGCCTTGCCCATCTCATAACCTTGACTGAAGGATGTTCTTACCCGTCGACCAGAAATCTCTCAGTTCCACAGGGCACGCAGCCACGAGGCTTTTTAAGTAGTTTGTGGTAAGAATAGTTACTGTGTGGGAGTATTTACCGTTAATCTCTGCAGCAGGCCTGCTTTCCTTTTATAAAAGTGATACTTATTCATACGCATCAAACGTCCATGACTTTAACAGAAGACATAATAACCGAGTCACTTTCAAAAATAGATGTCACATTAAAAAAGAATTAAAATTACAATTTATATTGTATTAGATGTGATGCGTAAAACAACAACAGGAGCCCTTAATATTACATGACCTTTATAGAATTATTAAGGCCTTCAGTACAATGGGTCTCATTCACAAACGCTCATTCAACAAGTATGCGTATGTACAGATTTGTGTGTGAAATCTGCTTTTTGCCATGATCAAATTAGAATTCATCCAACAAATTTTGACTTTTTTTTTTAAATGTATACATTTTTTATGATTCAACTTTAAGTTTGTCTAACATTTATATTTTTTTATTTGTAAAAAGGATGTTTTATTATTTATACAGTGAAATCTGAAACATATAGACATACTTGTAACACTTTTTGTCAATCACCTTCTTTTTCTGCTGTTTCACTTTGATATAGATGACAGAACCTGCATTTATATTTATCCATTTTGTCTGTGTATTATTGAAATCACAAATAACTCTTCATTATTAATTTGTTTATGTTAAACGAATTTAAAATCTCTTGTCATTTCAAAGCGATATGACTCTCTTCTGCAGAAAACAAGAAAGATATTTTGAAGAATGTTCTGAACCGTCACAGTACTCAATTGCAGTCAATTCATTCAATTGCAATGGTTTTAAATCTACCCAATAAAAAAGAATGAGTTTCACTGCTGGTCAGTTCCCAACATTTTCAAAATATTGCCATTTGTGTTCTGCAGTAGAAAAAAAGCTTTAAGAGTTGAGTAAATGACAGAGTTTTCCAATCCTTTTAAAGAATAAGAATCATTGTGCTGTAACCCTTTCTAAGATTAAAGCACAGGAGAAATGTAATGCTACGCAAGGGTTACCGGGTGTTTTAACTTCTGTCTAACTAAATCAAAAGTAAGAATGTGCTAAAAGTGCTTTCCCGTAATGCCTATTCCACATGAGGATGGAGTGACAAAGAGAGCGGGTCCAAAATTGCACCACCAGTCATTTTCATTAACAACCTCGTTTTAATTAAACATTGATTACCTGCTAATTAGTCTAATGATCGTCCCCAGATGAGGGAGACCAGGTACAGAAAGTGACAGCGGAGAAAAATGAAAGATCTGAAGTAAATGAAAATTGTATTTGAGATCCCTGAGGGCTCGGTGTTGTGTGATTATTTTTGCTTTTATAAATGAGGCCTTCACCAGGCATTTCTCTAATTTATGTTTGTCTGATGGCTCCCATATGACTGATGCATAGAAGATTGAGTATGTGCACATTTTCATCAAATTTGGGAAATTTCCTGCCACTGGAAAGCAATAAATACATTCGAAAAAAGCCAGTGTCTGGCATACATGCAAATTAATCTCCATTGTGATAACGGAAGAACGTGGTAGTCGAAGCAAAGCTACTTTGCAGAAGGTAATAGCTGTGCATCTAACATCCCCCAGCAAAAGCTTGAACCTCTAGAGTTATCAGGTACGCTCTTCGGCTCAACAGTACAATCACGGTTCCTCATCACTTCGGGCGACGGTTAACATCATTGAGCGCAGATGGCAATAACACTGTGAGGGAAGGTGAAAACCCCAGTCAATAGTCGTTTCTCAATCCGTCTCATTCACCTGTAGCGCATGTATGGCAAGCTTAAAAAGCAACATGGCGCCGGTATGCAGTCACGCGGAAATTGAGACTCGCATATAAATAAAATAAATAAATAAGCGGGTGAATGAATAAATAAATGTTTAGCGAAAGCCTCGTGATGAATAATGAATGTGTCGTTCTTCGCTCCATTATTCTTGTTTGCTTTGATACTGGCTTTCCTGTTTCTCAGTCTCCAGAATATTTCACGGCATCAAATATCCCTCTATAGCTGACTGTCAGCATTAATGCACAGGCGTGTGATTTAAATGTTTAACGTTGTCTTTGTTCTCCACCACATTTGATTCATTAGATAAGCCGCAACTGCCAGACCTTGAAGACGCAGCTGAATGATTAGCGTTTAATGGAGAATAGTAGACCAATGGAATGCTTGTTTGACTTCCATAAGCTAGTTCTAATGGCAGAGGTGATATCCAAAGATAAATCATCTGCTTCCGAGAATAATATGTGACGTTACAATGGCCAGTGGCTGACATTTCTTTAAGAATTTATCTTACCATAGGACTATCATTGCATTAAACGCTTAGTATATGGCATTGCAATACATTTCTGGTTGGTATCCATTTGGTGTAACCTGTGACCAATCACATCGAACTTATTCGACCCTGTAGCTTGAGCACTTGATATAAGGGGTGAACCGATTATCAGCCTAGCTGATTATCGACATTGTTTTAAAGCATTTTTATAAAAATCGGCATTAGTCAATTCCAAAACCGATTTGCAGAAATAATTATTTCATTTTTATAAAAGTGCTATTTGGCTCTGTCTAAACTTAACTTAACTTAATTCTTTCGCCAAGGGCAATCTCCACCCACCGCTCAAAGTTAAGGCAGCAGCAGACATTGCTGAAGTTGCAATAAATCACGCTTAAACCATGTTTAAAGAGGAATGTTGAATGTTCTGCGTCTCTGTTAATAAATGCCATCTCGATAAATGAGGACACAAAACATGAATAACATCCCCAGAAATGCTTTGGGAATCACTTCATTAGCATTTGACTGTTTCATTTAAGTAAATCTAGCATAACTGTACATAGGATACAGACATTCAAAAGATCCTCTTGGCAACCTGTCAAAATATAAGTTTAGGTTTAGCTGATTATTTTACTATGGAGCTGTATATGTAAAACAACTATTAATAAGACCTTATAGTGAACTCCTTTTTCCCCAAAATAAACATTACTTCTCATTTGATTAAAACTCATAATTCAATTAATGATGCATGCCTTCATCTGCATAAAACATTTAATTGAATTGTCAAATCTATTATATTTTACAAAATATTTAAAGTGGTCCTCCCTGCACTTAAGTTATTATTATTTTTTCTTTTTATTTAATGTTGTCATCATTAACAGTTTTCAGAATGAAGGAAATGTAAAAAAGCATTTTATAAATGTGTTTTGTCTTATCTCTTATGATTAATTTTGGCATTCATTTTAATTTTTACACCAGACACATATATTGGTTTAAAGTATGGCTTATCAGTCAACTTTATCTGTCAACTTTATAATAGATATGCAAGGACGTTATATTTGTCTAAAATAGTTTGACTTTTAGTTTTAACAGCATCTACCAAATGAGATTGAGTCAAGCTGGGCTAATTTGCTTATTCCTGAATCTGCATATTCTTAATTAAACTGAGATGTACAATTGCATTCAACCTATTTTAAGCCAGAAAAAAAATTAAAACTTGAAATATGTAATGTTAATGGTCAAGGAAGACTTGCCGTGTCCCAATAATATACTTGAAAGATTTACATAAAATTCAATACGTCTCCGCTGTGAAGATCAGTGGATTATCAATAACCATTAAACGGGATCCATGAACATTTATTCACAGTTAACATGTACAACGTTCAAATTGGTGCCATTGTGTCACCCCATTGACCCGTAAAAAGAAAGCAGCTGATATTAGCAAAGAGTTGCATTGCTGATGGTTGGATATATGTGACTCTTAGTTGATAGGAAAACCTTGTCTCGTCTACACGAATGCCTTGCCTGGATCAGAGGTGATTATGAGTTCAGTGGTGCGAGCAGCAGTATCAAGATGGGCAATGGAAAGATCGATCTCTGTTTTTATGGAGTTAATTCAATATGGACTATTTAAAGCGGCGGGGCAGAAGGAGAAATGAGATTGTATTTGCTTGGTATGGATTTTTGCCACGTGAAAGCGTCGGGTGCAAAAGGGGGATGGTTTACAAGTCTTGACACTGTTTAAAAGATCTTCACACGTAGAAGGGTAATCACTGTAAATTACTTTTCATTGATTAGCCAATATTTTCTAAGATCATGTTGCTCTCTTCCTATTCCAAAGTCTTAACCCATTACTGGCGAAAAGACAATTTTTTTTCAATATGTTGTTTTTAACCGATGTCTAAACTAGGGCTGGGCATCGTTGAAAGTTTTTCGATACTGATTACCAACATCAATACCTTTAAATCGATACTGTTTACCAAAAGATGCGTTTTCTATAACAATTTAGCAGGTTTTTAACACTTTTTACAAGTTTATCTACACCTACAGAAAAGAAAAAGAACTACAAAGGAACAATATGTAATTCACAAACAGCTCTTTTTGTGAGGTTAGTTTTACTTTCGTGAGGCTTCTGTATGTTTGTTTGGCTGTCTGAACCGCTGCCAAAGCGGCCCATCAATGGCAGGTATTGTATTGGTGACAAGATTAAACCCTAAAGTATCGCAAATTGATACCGATATTTTTCGGTTCTCATTAGAACGTAACGATGTACCGAAATTTGAAAATTCTTGACCGAAACGAAAACCAAGGCCAGAATCTGCCAAACCAAAATAAATAATGCAAACTATTAGTACTATTCCTTTTCTCGGTGTACTAACCTTACTAAAATCAAGGCATTGCCATTTTTTAAATTAATATTACAAATTCAAAGAATAAATAAATTACAAATTAAAGTAATTATTTAGTACAATGAAACAATGAACAGTATTAAATTAAACTAAAATTTATATCTTGACCCCATTCATCTGTACTTTAAATATTAATAAACTGGCCTTCTGTACGGTTGCAAAACTAAATATTTTTAAATACTTGAACACTTCATATTAATTTGGTCAATGTATTTAAGTATAGAATAACTTTACACATTCTTATTTTTTTACTTCACACTTTCAATGTTTGAGGATTTTGTTCACAAGATCTATCACATTGTAGATGGTCTCTTGTTCACTGTACTTTGTCACGCACAGACAAAATGATTGATAAATGCAGCCAAATGCTGCCAGCAGACGGCTTTGTACAGTGTTCCAGTGCCAGAGTCATTTGTATTCATATTATGTAGATTAGTACTCTCAAGTCCTTTAAAACCTAGGAAAAACCCTTGGAAATATTCTTAAACTTCCATGCCACTCTCAGTCCTATATAAATCTATCTGACTACAGTTTGTGAAAGTAAATATCAATCAGTTGGTCAAACATTGAGAGCGAATTGTTGTCTATCCAATCTGACCGTTTGGCTCTGTGAAAAGGTTTGGGGTGTTTTCATCTAGTCTGGAAAACCAGTTAAACTAGCTAAGACTATTCTTCAGAGAACCCTAAACAGATAGATACATAAGGCCTACTTTGGGAAGTTTTGTCAACTTCAAATTAATGTATCATAAAATATAATTTCAGATTTAAAAAATCTATTTCAATGTTTGTTATCATTATAACTTTTTCATTTTAAAGTGCTAGTTCACCCAAATGTTCTTCAATGATTTACTCGCTCTCTAGTTGTCCCAAATCCGTAAACACAAAGAAAGCTATTAGGATGAAGGCATAAAACCAATCAATTCTTCAGCCCCATTGACTACCATAGTAGGAACGATGGTAGTGAAACTTATGCCTGAACTGTTTGTTGTCCTTCAGTCTTCAAAATATCTCATTTGTTTCCAAATGTTCCAAAAATAAATTTTCCCCACTATTGTAGTCAATGGGGTCTAAGAAATGTTATAAGCATTGTTCCAAATATTTTTCTCTTTGTTTCCCACAATAAAGATATATATACACATTTGTAAACACCTCGAAGGTCGGCAAATGATTAAAAATGTTTGCCGACGCTACATAACACGCCATTTAAAGACGAAAAACGATGTGCAAACTATTAATTTTAACCCTCCGACCAAAACCTGTCAATCCAAGCAACATAAATAGAACAGTCATTGTCACCTAACACTTAGCTATATATATATATATATATATATAAATAATAAAACTTTGAAATGAGATGAAATGACTGGTCAGTGGAAAGCCCGTAGCTGGGCTGTCCATCAAACAGCAGAGGTCCACATGACACTGATTTCCACATTCAGACATGTTTTCTCATTCTCTTTATTTTATTCCCTCAGGTTTCTAAGAGCTGTTTATCCCTCCACTGTATTAATGTCATATATTGCTTTTTATTGAAGGAATACCAATGAATTATTAATACAATCTCCATCATGACCTAAAACAATCATTAAGATCAATTGATCTAAATGAATCTGAATGCATTTTAGTGGATTCCTATTTGATGTTAGTTTGTTTAAAATTAGAATAGCAATTGAATAAAAACTCCTAAGCAATACCTGTATTAAACACAATATGGAAATCACCATCTGGCTTCAATGGGTTGGAAAATGCTAACTTTAATGTGATTTTATTAATAAAAAAAAGTGGAGGCATGTCAATAGAAAATCCTACCTGTATCGATGAATGCACTGAAACTCCAGTAAACAAAACATCCATTTGGTCTGTTTTTCCGTATAGTGGGAATATCTTAAGAAGTTATGATGTGTTGTTTCTTGATTGCCCTTGCATTCTTCTTCCTGTGATAATTTAGACAGAGGGTATATGGCACTACCTAGAACACAGAAGAGAATGTGTAGGCTTTTACACAGATGTTTGCAGCTGCTCAGAGCTGCATAAACACCAAATACAGTTGCATACATTTTTATTAAAATATACAGTATATTAAAAATATATATTATTATTAGAGACAGATGAAGAAGTCTGTATTTGAGAGTTAAAATCACAGAGCATGTTTGTGCTGGTTTTTAAGTTTCCTGACTGACCCACAACAAACTTATGTTAGACAATATACAATTTTTTTTTTTTATAAACAATGTTAATAGATTTAAAAGAAATTTATACACAAAAATATGTACCTGTAGTATAACGTGCATTGGCAAAATTTATGTATTTGTAAAAATGTGCAACAACAAACTACAGGCTTACATATATACTTTTAATGATTATCATAATATATTATACACTTTAAAGTTTTGTTCCAAATAAAGAATGAAATATACAGCAGACACATTTCTTTCACTCATACCTGAGCATTTCTTAACCATGCCAAATTGTTTTATGAAGGTATCCGAGGTCAAATAAACATTATTTGCTTAAATTTTTTCATTTCTAAAGAAAAAAAAACACCACAAGCATGACACACACAAAACTGAAGCAGTTTTGTAAAACACTTTTGTAACTATAGTTCCTTTGTGCCAAGCAGGTTTTGATTTGCAGCTATTTATCTTAATGAGAGCTGTTGCTTTGTGAAGGGAACTCATGTGAAGCCTAGCAGTCACAGGAATACAGTGAATCCATCACTGTCAGCTGGACAGGGAACTCTATGGCAGACGGGCAGTCTTTGAGTGATGTTGGGCCAGTGGGAAGAGACCTGTGTGCACTAGAAGCCCAAAGCTTGTTAACAGCAGAAAGCAGGCATGTGGTCACTACTAAAACTATAACCCCATACCATCTGACTACAACTCGGCCTAAAATGTGTCCCACTGTCTGTTGTCATGTGAGCAGATTTGTCTCTTCATCAGAGTGATGTCATGCTGTTCCATTAACTAATAGCTTTACTCTGGATGGCACGTCTCAAGGCACAAGGTGCCAAGTTTCCCGAGGCCGTTTTTGGCACTTTGCCTCGGTTATGCAATGAGAACGTAACAGTGCTTTTCTTCTATGAGCAAAACTTGTAACAAGATATTCATCACAAAAAAATTTTGTTGTCAAACTCATTTCTGAAACAAAAAAACATTTCATGTTTCTACAAACACTGCTTCCTGTTTTTCTAAAATGACATAAGATAATAGCGCAAAACAAATATTTTAGTTACAGGAATCAAAATAAGCTTACTATAGAAAGCCTCCCTGAACTTGAACAGTTTTCATGTGGCAAAAGAGACGAAAGTAAAAAACAAAATAAACAAACTAATAAACAAAAATACACAACAGTCAACTGAAATAAACTACTACGAGAAGGGCTGTTTGATAAAAGTGTTTTCTGTGTGTTCCAGTAATATTTGAAAACACAGTATTTCTTACTAAAGGGAACTAATTGAATTTACAGAGACATTTTTACATTCTAATAATATTTGTGAATATTTTAAGGGCTTTTTGGGGATAGTTTTAACAACATTTAACAATAACAGGGAAACCACAAGGAATACTTATGCGAGAAATTGCTCAAAACACAATTAAAAACAAATTAAAGTTATATTACATTTTTACGATACCAAACAGATTTGAAAAGCACCAAAATGTAGGATTTCAAATTTGCGGAGTGCAGAAGTGAAAAAGCCATCTTTGTTTCTCAGAAAAGAGATGAATTACGGGTGTCAGGATGGTTTTAACTCAAACTCTTTTTCCACATTGAAAAAATATCTCTAGGGTAAAGCGGTGAACACATAAAGGATGCTTAACATAAAGCTCATTTATTTGCAGACATTGAGAGAAATAGAAACAGAATTATTGTCTGCTTGTATAAACTGACCGTTTCTGTGTAAAAGATGAAAAGAACTGCAACACTTTTTAAAAAATCTATCAAAGAACAAGAGCATGGTATCTTTCAGAGGTATTTAATCCTTTCCAGTACATTATGAGTATAAAAGTGTTTTTTCTTTTGACAAATTGAACTTCACTACATTACAAAGCATATACTCAACTTTTTACTCCTCTTCATCTCATAAAGAAATGTCTTTTTTATTGCCATTTTGTATTTAAGTACATGTTTAAAGTAGTATTTAATTTCATGTTTTTTATATAAATATTTCAACTTTTTAAAATTGTAATAGTACTAGATTTTAAATGTACTTCAATTCTGTATTTAAGATTAAAAAGCAAGAAAAATGTATCTAGTTCTGAAAAATGTATTATATATGCTTTACAATGTATTGCAGGCACTTTTATCTAAAGTAAAAACACTAAACCAAAGACAAAATGTTTGACAAACACACTTTGTAAGAGTAAAAATGCTAAAATATGAAAATTTACATATGGTTTTTCCCTCATTAAAGATATCTGTGCCCGTGAAACAGCTGCTTTGTTCATCGCCGAGAACACTATGACCCGTAAAGTCTTTCAATTCAGGCATATTCCAACTTATGCTATATCAATTTTACACTTTATTGTCTATTTCACAAGGTCTCTATTAACTGATCCAGACGCTGAAATTGAACCAAACATCAAATCCGCAGTTTAACCTTAACACAATGTATTATTATTTTAAATGGAAGGACAGTAAGATGGGCTCATCTCCCTGTTCCTCCCAGCGCTCCGGTCGATCAGTTCGAGTTTAAGAAAGGAACGCTCCGAGACACCTGATTAATCTTTCCTTTCCCTTTCCAAATACGAGTGACCCTGCAAGGTCACTGGACAAATGTGGCTGAAACAGACCTAGGAGTCCCATTGGAGGTCCCGAACACTTTTCAAATTGGAGTCCGGCACTGCGTTGACACATTGCTTCATCCTGGTGACACTCAGGCTGTCTATTATTGGTAGACCGGACGCTAAATGAGCGGAAGGTGGATGACCTCTGTGATCTAATAAGCCGGTGTCACAGTTAAAAAGTCTAGCGTGGCCCAGCTCAGGGCCTCTCGCTTCCCTGAAGGACAGTTATATAGTAATTTGATGCATCGCCTGCCTCTGGTCTTGGTCAATCAAGTAGACTAGAGATGCAGTTAGAGATAACCTGTAGAGGATTGAACCTCAAAAATCAAAAAAGGATCTCTTGCAGTCCGATACGAGCCGGTGAGCTTTAAAGGGGGTCATTTTACCCAATTGACCCGGTAAAGAAATGTGACCAAATCTTCATTCATTTTGCATTCTTACTGGCACCTTATGGTTTGGGGTTGGAGACGCCATTTGCAGGCATCTGAAACAATAATCGCAATGATGCATTCTAAGTGTGGTGTTTATCGGAATCAAAGGTGTCTGATCTACAAAAGTTTTAGACCCATCAGTACTTTCTTCACAGAGTCAGTTTTTACATCATTCAAAGTAGTGTTTCTTCAGAAAATATGAGTTGACTATTCTAAACATTTATTTTGTCATTATTTGTAATAATCCAGTGAGATTTTGTATGCAGTGCTGTATTTTCACAGAATTGTAGCTTTGCAGGTCTTGAAATGTCTTGAAGACATTAAAACAGGTCTTCTAGATTAAGACTTTTTTTTTTACTCTCTTTTATTATGTAATAATTGACATTTAAATGTAGGCATTTAGCAGACTCTTTTATGCAAAGGGACTTCCATAGAATTGAGGAGAGAAAGCAGCGGTTAATAGCAGACAACAAAAGGTGAACAAGTGCCACAATGAGGTTACTTAAGGCAAGATCGAATCTGTTAGGGGGAAAAGGTTATTATTTTTTATATAGAGTGAGTAGGTTAGAAACAAGGTTTTCTGTGGGTTAGGTGTAGACGGAAGAGATGGGTTTTAAAGATAGAGACCGAGTCTGCCAAAACTGCCTGTTGTAAGAGGCAGATCGTTCCACCATCGAGGAACCGTTGCAGAGAAGATTCGAGAGATTGATTTAGAGATGATTTATTATCAATGATATAGATGATGGGTCCCTGGCTGTTGTGAATAAAAAACTCACTGGATTTTTCCAAATTATAGTAAAATGAATGTTTAGAAATGTAAACCCATACAACTCTAGATGAGCATGGGAAAGGTTGGGATGTTAACTGACTTTAAAACATTTATTGGAGTGAAAATGCTGACTTGTCTAAGACTTTTGCTCAGTACTGTATGAGCAAATGCAATATGTGCTGTCTACTTATCTTTTTGATCAGTATCACAATGTTTCGATTCGCATGTAAAGGCAAGTTCTTTAACTCTGCATAAAGAATCCCAGAACTACATCTTTGCCCTCTATTTCCTCAGACAATAGCTGCTGTTTTAAAGTGATATCCAAAGAGCGCTGTCATTTGTTGTCATCAAGAAAAATGATTCCTCCATGTGAGAATCCCACAGAGGGATATTCGCATCTCAGGCACTACAGCACAATAAACATTTATTAATAACTTCAGTGTACACGGCAGCAGTGATGACTTTTAAACTCCTTGAAGACTTCTTATTCTTCTTTTTTTTAAAGAAATGGAAGTATACTGCCTGTTGATATTCCTCTCAACCTTGTACTCTAAATGGTGTGCATTTGGCTTTAAGGCCTTACATTTAAAACACCATTTGTAAGCTGTCTTAGAAAAGAAAAAACTGGGTAACAGGATTGAACAAACTGTCAACTGCACAATGACAGACATTCTGGAGCATGCTTAAGACAATATATAGAAAATACTGTAACAAAATTTAAAATGAATTATTTAAATACAAGTTGTTCCAAACCTGTTTAAATGTCTTTGGTTTGACACAAACAACGATATTTATAAGAATGTTGGCAAGAGATTTCTGGGGAACCATTGAAAACCACAGTTGAAAAAAATGATTGTATAATTTTCGTTTTGTTGAACGCAAAATAAGGTAAGAAAAGCAAAAAATCTTTCTAATGGTCTTCTAAATATTATTATTTGTGTTCAACAGAACAAAGGGGTGTATGCAGGGTTGGAACATTGAATATAAATTTTTGGGTGGAATATCCCTTTATGTCATAGGAATGTTAAAAGCCTGGGAAATAAATCATAACTAAAGTCAAGTCCTGATTTGCAAACACTAAAAATGATAAACATATTTATAATTATATATGTTTACATGTATTTCCATAGCACGTTTCAGAAAGTGTTTCAAACCAAATTTACAGAAATGCATTTGCAAAGACAAAAATGTTTTTAGACAGAGCAACTTTTTTATTTCCATTATTTGATTTGAATGTTTTGAGAAATACACACACACACATATATATATATATCTAATGATAGCAATAATAACGTCATCAAAAAATCGTCTAGTGACAGCCCTAATATATTCGGTCTACAGAAAAATTCACTATACAATTATGCTAGTTTTATAAAATATAATACCATATAAAGGATGAAGTAAAGTGTGAAGGGCAGAGTATGAGAGGATGCTGTACAGCGAGGGTTGGTGAAATCTACTGATTAAAAAAACTGACTTTGGCTGGAGGTCACTTTTAGATCGCCCCAAGCAATTGTTCCAAAAGCGATGTTTTTTTGCTCTAAAAACACCCTTGAGATGAGCACGGGAAAGGTTAGGATGTTAAAGCGGCCAGTATTAATGGCAACTCGGCCAAACTAAAACAGATTCCCAGGGTTACAACCTCCCTTAGTGGTCGTGAAGTGGAATGCTTGAGTAAAATGTGTGACTTTGCCCCCCTACTCTCAAATCGCTGGACGTTTGGCCTCTGCAAGGTTAGCGTTGCCAGAGCCGGACAAAAACACACTCATCACTAACCATTTACACGGACATGTCCCATTCCTCCATAACTTTTCAATTCTCTCGTTTCTTAGCTGTCCTTTTTTGCGTCGTAAATTGTTTTTCTGTGAATCGCTTCTCCTTGAGCTTGTCATTGCGTTTTTCATTAAGGGAAAGTTGTGGGAAAGTTTCGCTGAAGGACACCTGTGACATTTGATGTTGTTTTGAGCTTGTACAGTTTGATGAAAGACTGTATTTCCACTGGGAGCTTGAGCTCCAAAAGGCCTGTTAAATTTTGCCTCAGTATAAAAAGGGTCTCTATTCACTACACCAAACACGCATGTCTACATGCATGTCAACAATGAACAAACGCTACGTCCACTTCTCTACCATTATTTCTTTTACAATGCAAAGAAAAGTCATCTGTTGTGAAACATTCAGTGGGGCAACTGAAAAAATTTAACAATCATAGGCTCAATTTATTGTTTGTTCTTTCAGTAAAATTATACAATATATAAAGCATACAATAAAAAAAATACATATATTTACCTATTCAGGAATAAGTATAATAAATGTTCATTCTGAAATAAAATGAATGCAAAAATAAGATATAAAGTGCATATAATATACATCCAAACATGGTAATCCATAGACACCGAATATATTAAGAACAAAACATGTAACCACTTTTAATTAACAACACACAGGGCATTAATTATGATTTAATATTTTCAAAATAATTTAAAAAGATGAAAATCATCATTCACTAACACTCTTGTCATTTCAAACCTACATTGCTTTCTTTTTATCTACTAAAAACCAAAGAAAGATATTTTGAGCAATGTTGTAAAAGAACACTCATTCACTATTGAACACAAAACCAATGCAAGAGGGTGCTGGCAACCAACATCCTTCAAAATATTTCTTTTGCATTCTGCTAAGGTCATAAAGATTTGAAGTAAATGATGATCATCTTCAAAAATAATACAAAATAAAAGACATAACATCAAACCAAAAAGCACAGATACATTTACATACCAAACAGCTGGTATTGGATTTTTATTCAATTTTATTAGTCAGTGTTGATTAAAAATATGATGTTATTCCATCTGAAGAACACAAGATACACAATCAGACACACCGAACAGAACAATTACTAAAACACTCACAGCTGAGATTTTTAGACAAATATGAAAGCTCTTGAACAAAGGGATTAATGGCACCTCACGAGAAGAGAAGGTGAGATTAGCCTTATGACCTTCCTTTCTTCCATTCCTCTTCAAAAAGAAAAAAGAAACAGCCCTGCTAACATCCTGCCATCAACAACCATTTCTATAGCAGCTCAACATCAACACGCTTGAGAACGGGGACGCGGCCGTCTGCAAGATCTCCCTGTCTATTTTAATATTCCGAGCAGTGTGAGAAACAGACAGAAAATCAATAGCTTCATTTTTTTCAATATTAAAGAATGGGGAGAAAGGGGCAGAGCACCAACCTTTTTCTATAAAATCCAAGATTGGCTTTAAAGCCATTTGCCATTTGATCTAAGATGGGACCGTAGACAAACCCCGGGGGCAGAATTATTTGATTAAATGTTGTTTGTTCTGCTTTCATCTGGGAACAGTTGAAGAACTGCCACAAATGCTGCGCCACTTTTATTTGAAATGTGGCGTTAGAGTGAATAAATACACATTTGGAAACGGTTGCTTTACGTGGCCCATCTTTAAACCCTCTGGTGGGTAACTTGCATGCGATGCTATCCACATGAAAATTTACATAATCACTATTACCCAACAGCCTGCTTGTCTTACATTTTCCTTATTGTGTACAACAAAGAGCTTGATTTATTTACATGTATTTTATATGTCATTTAGTGCCTCTACGGTGAAATGCCTTTGATTTATCATCCCTAGATAGCAGTAATTTCAAGAATTGTGAAATGTAATGACAGTCTGATTCATAACTGTCCAGACAGCCTTGAAGACAATCTTGTCATTTTATATATCATCTTGTCATTTATTGTATATGCATCAAGCATGTTTCTGAGATTCTGTCAAAGACATCTGCCTGCAAAAATTAACTTCCCGTGCTTGTACTCAACAAGATGACTGGTCTCTTTCTTATTCTTGATCCATGAAATTTTCATTGGGAGCAACTTTCATGTTTCTTCTCTAAATGTAATCCAACACAGCCAAAGTAGAGGGCAAACATAACCTCCAGTCTGTCCGTGTCTGGCATCGGTCTCGACTCTCATATAGAGCTTATATTTGTTTTTAGACTTCAAACAACTTTTTGGGAAATCTTAAGGTGAACACGATTTTACTTTTAGATGAAGGGCCATAGCCAAAGAACGTCTGGCTGCTGCATGAGCACATATGACAGAAACATTTGTGGTAATTGGGTGTTAAGTTAAAAGTGAGTGTATTCAGACTCCAGCGAACCTGAATTCACAGCACACAGCACTTAGTCTAGGAACCGTGTCAAACTGTCTCCATTGCACTCGATATGTCCAGACAACATTCTCCAACATCGCCGCCTCCTTCTCTCTCACTCCCGCCGTCTCTCTCTTTACCTCCCATTGATTCATGCTCGCTCTTATCTCTTCTCAGGTCTACCTTGCATCTCAAGTGTACCTTACGTCTCCATTTAACCGCTCTCTTCCTCTCCCCCCTCCCTGGGAGAAACCTGTAAGCTTGGAGTTCCATGGCTCAATCCGAGAGTCCTAATACCTGCTGCAGTAAACGTCTGGGGTTTTATTTCTCAGTGTCCGATTCTCCCGGCCCTTTTCTGGCACACAAACCACTAAAAAACAAGATTCCAGACCTCTAGAAATCAATAAGAGGAGATTGCCGTGCAGTGGTGCACATCAGGTATCGTTTAATGACGTTTATATTTGACGTAAAATATTATGACAGATCGGTCAGGCTGCTCTGGAGACGTCTGATCCAGATCTAATAAAGCGAGATGAAAAACTGATATTTGAATCTTGTTTGTATTTTATGCACTACAAATAGAAATTCGCAAAGAAATTGTGAATGATAAATTTCATGCGATTTAGTGTTTTATGGGACGTTAGACAGAAATTGAGATAAATAAAGGGATAGGTAACAAAAAACTCTGTAAATTCTGTAAATACTCGATCTTTAAAACCTGTGTGAGTTTCATTCTTCTGCAATAAAAAAAAGATTCTAAAGTGTTATTGATTACCTTTTATCAAAAGGTAACAAAACCACGGCAAATGAATGAAGCATAAAGCAGTTTGGTTTTTAATTTTATATTATTACTTGAGTCTTAAATTTATAAATAGATCTAAAATATGTCAGATTAACATTATTTTTGTTCTGGACCAGCGTTATTTATGTTTTCAAGTAGTCCTTATTTTAGGAATATATGTTCTACAGTTGCAGTGTTGAGGAAGATTTTAACATTTAAAGTACTTTAGTCAATCTATTCTTCGGCGCAGTCTTAAAAGTGAAGGTGCCTCAAAAGGATCTTCACAATAATGGCATTGTAAAATAATTCTGCATACAAAACGATGAAACTTTGCATAAAAATAAATGAATGAAATTTTAGCTTTTAAAACTAGACCTAGTTTAATTTACGTAAAACTATTTAATTTAAGTATGAATTCAATGAAAGTAATTTTACCAATGTTATGCTTATACATATCAAAACAATTCTACAAATTCTAAAATATGCTTTGTTTTTGGCAAATGGTTGGGTCGAGATGGATTATATTAACCCCAAAAAATGTTCTTAACTGACCCGAACATGAGTCAAAACAATCATGTTAGGTTCATGTTAGGTACCAACTGTGAAGCTCATCTCATTTTGACCCAACCAGAGCTTGGAAATAACTCAGAATTTTGAGTTACTATATTCAATTAGTTTCTCCGCACCTAACAGCTGTCATGACGTTGACATAAACTTGATGTAGTTAGCAGAAAAAGTGCAATAGCATTTTGACTACTCAGAATGAATAAAAACATACCGAGAGTGACTGTTTGATGATGTGGAAAAATTCTTAGCACTTCATTAAAGAAATATTCATTGGTAATAAAATAATTTGATTCTCGCAGCGGGGAGCACGACAGACAGGAGCGCTTAGACCATCCCTGTGGAGAGAGCTCCTTATCTGACCTGTACAAGGCTGAAAGTTCCGCCGAAAAATTAATTCATTAATTCGTAAAGCTACTATTATCTCTTTTCCAGCTGGCAGTCTTAACGTTCGGCCGGATCCAGACGCCCGACGATTTCAAAAAACGATCCCCGCTTTGAGCACCTGGTTCTCCAGCCCAATTCCCTTGCCGCGGGTCTGTGAATTAGACTGACACTCTAGCCGGGCTGCAGAGAGCAGGGCTATAAACCCTGCCAGTCTAGAGTGTGTAAAATAATAATGGCAGTGTAGCAAAACCCAAGCTGTGATAATAACAAGCTCTAATGGGGTGCTCTTATCGACATTGATTTCCAATAATAGAGATCATATAAAAAGTAGGTAATTACACTGTGCAAGCAAAGGGCATCCTGTGCAAATATCATTATTATTAAATTGGAATGGAATGCCGGAGCGGAACATGCACCCATTAGGTTGGAGTGGCCCTGGGTAAACGCGGAGGAGAGCAGAGACACAAAAAGAGAATCCCCGTCCGGAACCCCGACGGCCTTCTGCCCTTGGAGTCATTTAAACCCTTGGTGAGAGGTTTTTCATTGACCGAAGATGTGCTGTCAGCTAAATTAGTACAGAGCTCTATTATTTCGCAGGTTTGTTTTTGGAGATGAGCATGGTAAACACTGCATCCTCATGAACAGAGCTGCCACATAAAAACTAGAGGGACTTAAGTGATTTGTTTGTTGCATTGTGATATGTTTTAGGATGTAGGTTTTAGATATTTTAATATCAATTGTGAATAAATTAATTATGAATCGGAAGCTCTTGCTTTCAAATTTCCAAAAAGTTTAAATATCAGTGGCATGCTAAAAATGGTCTAAGCATTTCGTTTGTTTAATTAAAATCATTATTTGGATAGTTTTAGCTATGTATTATTCCACTCATGTTTTCTCTACTTACTGTAGTGGTCCTTGGGTTGCCAGGTATTCCTATTCAAGTTTAATTATGAATTATGATACTGATCAACTATCGCCTGTCCTTTACAAACATTTTGATGGCATTAAAGAAGCCTTAAAAGTTGCACCGTAATTTTCCTTAAGTGTTTAAATAGTCCAATTATCTGTAAAAACTGTCATCCTGGCCAAGCTGACAAATATATAAAACTCTTCGTTTTATGAATTTATGCATCGTATCTCCAATAAATGTCAATATCAGGTTAAAATATAAAGAAATGTACACTTAGGAATTGCTTTCAGTTTTAAATAAAGTTTAACTGTAACTGACTTGGTTGCTAGGCCCGAATATAAACTGCCAAGAGGTATAAAAACCAGGCCAATTGTATCTAGTGGAAACGTTTGGATAATTTAAGCTAGAGTCATTATACATAATTCCAGTTATGGTTCCCCATTAAGGCTAGTTGACACTACAGGATTTAAAGCCCGAATTTTGCCCGATTGAAATCACCGGCAGGTCAAAATGAGAGGACGTCAGGTGGAAATCAGGGGGTGATCTACGCTTGTCAGTCTCTAATTTTCACTTCCTATTTAGCGCCTTTTCCTTTCCTAGGTCATGTAGTCTGTGACAACAGTTGCATATCATTTACATTGAGTCATTCAGTCTAAACAGCACAGCGACCCTGCGTTGTTTTAAGTTGTTTAGTGTGAACAAGCTTTTACTTACAGAAGTGATCCTTGGGTTTCCAGATATTCATATTTAGCATAATATATTACGATACCGAGCAATTTTGCTTTCAAACATTGTGGTGGTCAAATATAAAAGAAATCTAAAAAGTGTCTACATTTTCCTTCAATTTCAATGTAGCCAAATTGGCCGGGGAAATGTCACGGGGGGGCAAAGCTGACCAAAGGCTAAATTCTTCAATTGATAAACTTATGCATTGTATCTCCAACAAATGCATTGTATCTCCAACAAATGTCAACATAAGGCCCAAGACCATGAAGATGAGCTAACAAACACACAAATATAAATATTACTTAATGCATTTCATCCGTGTCATGCATTTGTAAACATTTTGTTTCCATATAAAAAGCAGCCACACAAAGCAAAGGAAGGAAAACAAAAAAAAGGATTCGACACAGAAGTCCAGTTTTGACCTGATCTGTCATCCCGCATTCCACATTGACAGAGTAATGATTACGAGCACATTTTTCCCGACCTTATCGGTTTTGCATTTGCATTTTACCCGCCGTGTGGTCCATTCCATCCGTTTTCCTATGCATTAAAACATGAGAATAATTAGAGCGCGTATGATAATCGATTCACGTCATGTTTCACCCTGAGCCACAAACCTGCATCGAAGAGGACGTGACCTCGACTGGAGGTACTAGATTTTTGCATTGTTGATCAACCCCCACCGTGCACGCGTTCAATCAAAGTCGCCACACCATTATTCATTACAAGTATTTGTTTTATGAAATCTTAGCCCAGGGTGTGTTGTTTGTCCCCTCCACGCTAGCACATACACATGCGCGCTTAGCCCCTCCCACCGTGGTAAAATTGTGCTTGTAAATGAAATCAGGCTTAACCATGCGTTGGCTTTTCATCAATCTTTGTGTGATGGCTGCTCGCCCTTGATTCATAGCTTCCACCCTCTCCGGCTCCTCCCTGTGTGTGCAGATATGAGTAATGACCCACTGCGCCCGCATCCCCGTTGAGCTGTCGACCTATGGGACGACCACGGGAACCGAGGATAACCCCTATCCATTACCCTCTCTAAACACATGAAACGCACATATATGCAGAACCATCAGACCACGGTGGATTTAAATCTTGGTGTTTTGTTGTAGATCCAACACTTAGAAGTAAAACTGCAAATGGACATCGTGTGTGTGTGCCATCCCTCCCCGGCAACCCGCAACATCTCTATCTGGCCGTTCCGACATGCCATTAGCATAAACAAGCACCTGTGTCAATGTCTACCTGTCAGGGCCCTGTCAACGCATGACCACGTAGAAGAGTACGACGCATTAACCCGGCCAACTTATCTCCCTCGCTGTCCACAAAAGCGGGATTACAGTGCAGGAATTGGTTTTGGGAGTGCTGTCACTCAGAAGCTGATTAGAGCTCACTCCTCTCCACCATCACCATGCAACCAACACGGTTCCCGATGGTCCTGCTCCCATCCAGACAGAATTTCAGATCCAGTTAATTGGCCGCTGTTGTTATCCCAAATCCAGATAACCGGACGTGACCCGTTCCCACCCGGCACCTCTTCATTAGTTCGCACCCCACACGAGCGGCGACCGCCGTTCACCCCTCAGGATTCAAATACTCACACGGCGCTGTTAGCTGAGAGAGGCTAATCTGTCGCGTGAAACACGAGGTCAGATCGAACCGGCGTTTTCTATACCGCCTGCTTAATTAAGCCTGGAACATAACGCTGATGGCTATATTTTTCTTCTGTCAGAAAAACACATTACGGGCAACGGCCGACTGACGGAAAGCAAGCAAACCTTTAAATTAGGCTTTAATTAGCTCGGTGTAAAATAGGAGACAGAAAGCAGGCAATATGTAAGCGATGACAGTTATCTGACGCTCTCACACACAGACAATGCCTAATTAGGCAAAACTTATGTAGCCTTTTCAGGAGTCAAACATTCATTCACTCATCTACAAGATTCGCAAGCTGAGTCTTACCACATGAGAGGAATATTGAACAGCTGAATGGAGAGTTTGGACAATAAGGCGTGATTTAAATTGTCCATCAATAATTGTCAACATTATGTTTGACAAAATATAACAATGTGGATTTTGAAGACTTAAATAAAATGAAAGAAAAGTGTGATTGTGGTTTACGTAAAGTTTTACTTCCCTTACATTTATCTCGGTTTTTATCTTTATGCATAACCAAGAACAAGTCTGCTTAGTAAACTCAGATTGTGTCTCCGTTTCCCTTTAACCAGCTCAGCACACCCCCTTTCGTTAAAAAATGTAGGCCCGTTCTGTGATATTAGTGTACAGTTTTGTGTAAATTTTTTTAAGCTTAACAATTAAGTCCTAGTGGTTTTTTTTACAATTCGTCATTCTTTATGGCATTTTATAATTCATACGTCCTCATAATCTTCTTTAAAGACATCAACACTCCCTCCTCTAAAAACATAATTCCAGAATAAATTTCAATAATTTGTACATCACAATATGGAATTACACAACATCAAAACTTCTGTTTCTTGCCAACTTAAAGGCCGGGTCTATAATTAAAAAAAAATGCTTTAGAAAACTGGGATGGGTAAGGGTCCAAAACAATCCTGATGGATCATAGATATCATAGAAGTGGATTAGTCACTCGAGTAGGCTACATGTCCATTCAGTAGAACACAATGGGGACTAATGGTTTTGGTTACCAACATTCTTCAAAAAATATTTTGTGTTCTGCAGAAGAAACACAAACAGATTTAAAATGACAAGAGGGTGAGTAAAAGACAGATTTTATTTCAGGCAGCAAATTCCTCTGAAAAATTATATAATGCTGCCGGTTCAAACAACAACCTTATCCCATTGTATTTTTGGTTTCCATGTTTGTAGAAAGTGCCACTCAGTAAACATGCCATTTTCCTAATTGCCTTCCTGTGCCTGTTCCTTACCCACTCATGGTAAGAACACGGTCCATCCATCTGAAGACGTGCGCTTTCCTGATGAGAACCCTGATCTCTGACCCGGAGACCAAACTCATAGTTAATGAAGCTCACAGAAGCTGGGCATGACGGTGTGGGCGTCTCATTACCAGCACACAGCCAATAAAGCTACGGGGCACATTTATATCACAGAAAACGGCAGAAAAAACATGTGAAATTCAGCGTGCGTAACCAAAATCAATTCCCACCTCTAATTTATTAGGAGCCTTACTACCGGAGAGTTCATAACATTGATCCGTCGTCGCGTTATTACTTGTTTTGAGTTTTAATTTCCCACAGTCCAACTTTCCCCATTCTGCTCAGCATCTAAATGGCCGCATAACTCAGGCTTTTCCACTCGATCTTGGTAATGTGAGAGATAATCAGTATAGTTGGGTTATTTGTGTGTTTTATGTGAAAGCCCACGGCGGAAACGCAACGAGGATGGGTCCGCATTAATGTAGATCAGATTTGCCTTGATCTGTAAAGTAAATTTAAATGAGTTTGTTCTCCGTACTGTGTGGGAACGGGCTTTGGTCGGATGCCCTCTCAGCAGCTGGCTGCTTTGAGAAAGAACGACTTTTTAAATTACCCATACATCACTGTCAGCACACAAGAGGACGCTGTTCCAGTGGCCGGCCGGCAGTCAGAGGAGGCCGCTAAGGTGGCACGGCAATCTTAGACCCTGCCCTCACGCCTCACAGCACCGGTCCAGGTGCGAATGCACACACGCGTGCGCAGAGCAATAGATCAAAAGGCGCACAATTTATTCACGCACACGGCACACAATGTTCCCAGGGAAAAAGGCCTCTGTAAGGACGGATTAGATAAAACAGTTGATCAAGGAAGGTATAGAGGAAATAACACTGGACTTTGGCTCTTTGTAGCTTGACTGCGGGCACCAGAAAACAAATGTGTTATTTCTGTAATTGATTACTTCAAATAAGTCGCGGTTTTCTGTGAAAGACTTTTGGATGTTTTACACTGTTTATTGGACATGGTTTTAGCCTATGGTGCAGAACAGATCGATTCCATCCTTATAAAAAACTCACAAATGGGAAATGCTCAGACAAGATTTTTCGATATCTGATGTGTGCCTTCAGATATTCCAATGCCCTGCAAATCAAAATTCTGTCATGATTTACTCACTCTCTAGTTGTTCCAAATCTGTATTAATCTCTTTGTTTGGTTGAACTCAATGTTAGATATTTGGATGAATGTTTGTAACACAACCGTTCTTGGATCCCATTGACAAACATAAGTGAAAAAGTTGCAAGTGGGTTCAACAAAACAAATGTACTATTTTGTCTACTACAGTTTTTACTTTTACAAGCATTCCTCCAACTATCTTTCTCTTTGTTAATCAGAAGAAATGTGTACAGATTCCAAATAACTTACGAGGAATGCTCCAATCAGATCTTCTGATAACCATTCTGCTCCAGGAAGATATTCCAATGCCCTGAACCTAAAAGAATGGTTCGCCCACTAATGAAAATTCAGTAAGAATCTCTTTGTTTGGATTAACATAGAAAGGTATTTGGATGAATGTTTAAACCCAACAGTTCTGGGACCCTATTGACAAACATGAGTGAAATGGTCACAAGTGTCCCAGAACATTTTTGCCATCCTGCTTTCTACAAAATATCTCTTTTTGGATCAACAACTACTATGGTTTCTAGTATCACGAGCATTCTTTCAAAAATCTTTTTGTGTGTTAATCAGAACAAAGAAATGTTTAGCGATTTAAAAAACTTAAAAGTTGTAAATGATGGCGAATTTTTAATTTTTGGGTGAACTATACCTTTCAGCTCAACCGAATTGAAAAAATAATATGATATGTTTTACTGTATGTATTTTGTAAATATAACCTGTGTTTAAATATCATTTCTTGAAGTGTTCAAGTTGACTGGCAGGTAATTAGCCAGCGGCAGCTTCCGTGGAGTTTGAAAAGCCGCTGACAGCTTACGTCCCTGTGATAAACAGCGCAGGCGAGAGGCAGGAGAGGAAGCCAGCCATACTGCACTCATCTGTTATACTCACAATTAACACACTTAATTAATGAGAGAGATCTCGGTATTAGATCCGTATGTGACTGCTGCTGTGTAACAACATTTGCTGTTAAAACTAATTAAGCAATAAGAGCCGAATGCAAAGCGGTGTGGCTCAGAATGCATTTGTCACAAATGAGCGCGACGCAGGGCCGCGATAATGTCTCGCCGCATCAGACGCCCTCGGTACCAGCGCAAATGACCGAAAACAGCAGGAAAATAAACCTGCTTAGATTAAATGTGCAATATTATCTATTATATTTTACTGTTACTTGTTTTCCTCAGCACCATTTAGCCGCTGATGAGTCAATATAAGACAAGATGTCACATCTCGACGGGAAGTCGACAGGATTGTCTCCTCTGGCTTGATTACAAACTCCCGGCTGCCTTATTCAGCCACTTAACAACTTGTTTTCATGGGATTCGCACAAACGATATCAATTCTCGCTCGCAACGACTATTCATTTGCCGCAGATAGCATAGATATGAAGGAGCCACAGAGACAATTTTTAGCTGTGGAGTTTCAAATGTTTTGGATTTTTGCAATGATAAGTATATATCACTTATGTGGAAAAAAATATTAAGATATTTTTTTTCATTTATGGAAAACATCATTATAGTGATACATTAAGGGGTGTCCACAAACTTTTATGTAATTTGTTGAGCATTCAAGGTGCTTTGCAAACTTCAAAATGGGTTGAACCGCGTTTTACAGAGAAAAAATACTGTTACAATTTCCCTATAAAGTACAGAAATGAAAGAGTACAATGTTTTGCTGCTTTTACGTAAAAATGAGTGCATTTTAAAGCTTTAAAATTAATTAAACATACTGTTTAAATGTTGCGTATATGTAAGTAAATATAGCAAATCTGATTAACTGAAATTATAAGTTAATGTTTGAAAAATAATTATTTTATTTCATTATTTATATTTTAAAAATAGCTAACTTTTAAAGAAATTAAATGTTCGATTTTTAATAAATTATTTTAATATTTTTCACTTAAGAAATCTATTTAACCCTCTCAGGCTCAAACAATAAAACAATAAAACAGTAACAATAAAAATCTGATATTTGGGAAAAATTATCATATGGGGTAGTACAACAGAATCCTTTTTTTTTAAGAGAGACCTTCACATGCAAGGCCTTCTGGGATGTTGCAGATTTGCAACATTGGCCCAGTGTGATAATTAGACACTGAAGACTGAATATGATATGAACAATAACTTTTCAGGGTCAGGGTTTACCCTTTTTGGTAGCAAATTTTGAAATCCGAAATTACCAAAGACACGCACGCGCCTGTAAACTTACCTTGGCTAATGTTTGTCAAAACATCAAGAAAAGACACGCCCCTTACTGCTGTATGGCTGCAAAATCGTTTTTGGACTCAGAACCAACACCGTATTATAACACTTTTTTTTTTAAATCATAGACCCTGGCTTTAATGTTTTTAAACAATTTAGGGTTTATGGTTGTTTTGTAAATGTACCCTAAATTTTAATTCTTTAATATTATAATTACAACTTCTAAAATCATAATCTGATATTTTATACTTGCTAGATCCCATTACTTTAATTTAATCCATCTTAACAAGAATTCTGGAGTTTATGTATCCTGTAAATAGATTTTAAATCCTGATTCTTCTGTGTTATGGTCAAAACTTTAAAAACATATACATATTACATGGTATTTTATAATAAGAACATATCATAATTTTAATTTATTACATCTTTCTGATAATTCTGATCTTAAGACATCTCATAATTATTATTTTTTTAAATGTCAAAAATTGCATTTCAAAAGTCACCCATCAGTTAATGCAACTTTTAACGGCATACAGTAAAACAGTCAGTCTTCACTCAGTGGTATTTAACAAGCGTTAACCTCCACGCCTTTACCCTTTAAATGCAGGTTCATCTTCTTCATTACTTTGGACTTCTTTACAGAGGTAAACTCATAAAAAAACTATTAAAGGCTCACGACAAGTGTTACAAGGTGCCTTTCAAACTTGTAATATGAGAGATGAGGACGCTTGACACAGGCCACAGTCTAGTATTTGAGGGCTTAGGATGTGTTATTTGAAGTGCCCGGTGCAGGCTTAAAACTAAACCTAACCAGAGCTTAAACCAGGCTTAGATCTAATCCTGCTTGCGTAGTGCCACACGGAGACCGGCACCCTCCGGCCAACTACCAGACACACTGTTCATACCAAATAATAGGTGTGAATACAAACCATACAAAAATAATTGAAGAATTTACACGTAAAACAGTTTTCACAAAACTATCTGAGTAAGTTTAAAAGCTTTGAAATCAAGTATATATACTGATTAAATTTTGTATATGTAAGCAAAACAATTAAGTAAATGTCATTAACACCAAAAATGTATGCCGTACATTTCAAATAGAAAAAACGTTTATTGAATACGTTTTATTGTAAAACTGAAAAATCTTTGTAAATTTAAGAGATATTAATTGTTTGATCTTTAATCAATTTAATGTTTGAAAAGAGTTGTTAAAGGAATATAACTGTTTATTTTTGTGTTATCACAACATAAAAAATGTTTCACAGTAAATCCAATAAATCGAAGATTTTTACTGTTATTGGCATCTGAAATATATCAACTTAGCTGCAATATGAAAACCTACACCACAGCGCATAAATTTGGCATCTTATGCATACCCTCCTAAACAACATGCATGCCACCTACTCTCCATGTATGTAGGTGAATGTAAATGAGAAAAACGAGAGCTTATGATAGTAATAGTTTATCCTCCGAAAGATTAGATGTTCACCTTGAACCTTTTTCAAGGCCGAAAGCAAAAAACCCATCGGAGCGACCGGCTGTCGGATGATTTGATTGACTTCAATAAGGTCGCATCATAAAACACAACTGACCGGCCTCCAGTAGAAAATGCTCTCACAGAGACATCTACTATAACGTACCTATACGCATTTCTTTAAAGGTAAGAGGCGTGGATTCGAATGACATCGATAATATGTGTATTCAAAGACAGAATATAACAGCCAGGAGACAAATGCTTGCTTATCATGGCAGAGCATGAGGCGAGACTGTTATTTCTATGCTTTCTACGTCTTTAACATAGTAAATACCGTTTGGTGGGGGCTGGTAGAGTGCATCGTAAACTGCATTATGAAATGAGATGAGTTTTGAGGTCATGAATGTGTGTCATATGGAGGTGGCAATATAGAACAAGCATGCATGCGTGTCTCCGTTATTGAAAGCCCGGGTCAAAACCATGAAATTGCCAACAACACCAGCAGATAGAATGAAAGAGGTTGTGCATGTTAACCAATGATGTTTGGAGCATCTGGTAGGTCTTCTGGGCTAAATGTGATGAGCGTGCATACAGCTCTGCATAAAAGCAATAAATAGGAGGGGGCGACATGGGGTGAAGGAAGACCTTGCCATGACAATCTACTTGCTCAGAGCATTACATTTGAGAGGTTTATGTTGTAAACAGCTATTATACACAAGCAAAAGAGCAAAATAAATACAAAAACTGATTATCTTATAATACAAAAATGAGAATAATTTTGGTTTCCAACATAATGCACATATTCTGTCCATGGAATATGAGGTAATATAACGTTACATACAACTAAATTTGTGTATCCTAAAAAAGAATACTCCGGTCTTGACCCCAGTGTGACCACTAAAAACTGATGGATCCAAAATGTCAATTGTTTTTTAGATATGAAATGGTAAAAGTGTTAAAAATATAATATGCACAACATAAATAAATTAAATAAAGAGAGTAGAAAGGAACTTGTAAAGAGGCAAAATGTGTATTATTTAAACTGTAAGTAAATGTTGCCCTCTGCTGGACGTCTGTAAAGTTTTCATCCAATACAACAACAACTTGATTTATGAACTCATGATGATTCATAAAGAACATCCCTTTGGGTCACATATTTTCCACGCGAACTGTCAAATGTGCATCAATTCAAATAGTAATCATCTACAAAATACTCAAGAATCGCAAGACTGCAAGAATGTAAATATGTTGGGTGCTTACGGACTATGAATTTCATAAGTAATGTAATATGAGGAGTTTCAATGAAAGGTAACACAGGCCTGGTGGCAAATAATTTACCAGCTATACTGTATGTCCTTCCATGCTTAAACTTATTACACAATCTGTGCATCTTTTTGGACACTTGAGTGAAATTTTTCTCTTTATTTAAAAAAAACTTTTGATCTAAAGGTGTATATGTTTAAATGGCTAACTTGAAATTAAAAGACAACAATAAAATTTAGCATACATGTTATTTCCATGAACACATTTTATTTGTTTTAAAAATGTTTTTCATATGGATGACTTTGTCTGAATATCGAAGAAAGAACAGCCAATAGGAACGCAGAATAGACGGGGACTCCTTTAAAACCCTTTACATGGCATCTCAAGGTAGGCTGCTTTATACAATGAACAGAAAACATTGTCATGTAATCAAGACTGGAAAGCACAACTCTTACGCAACCTCAAAGAAGAAACATTAGATTCAAGAAAATGTGCAGAGGACTGTTGCCCTACAGCTTGTGATAAGGCCTTTGGATAAGATAACAAACATACAATCTACCCAATAAACAATGATACTGTAGACTTTAGTAAAAGTTCATGCTGTAAACACAACCAAGGCTTTTAGATGAGAAACAAGATTGTCAGACCAGCTGAGACAACAATACACCACAGGAAGAACTGCTTTTCCCCTTTTGATGGTTTTAGGTGGGACTACAAGAGACACATAGACACAAAATTCCCTTCTATTATTTGTACCAATCTTAGAACACTTAATGGAAACATGAGTCACACTATGATGTCATGGACAGGGCTTTTCACAGTTTCCACTTGTTGCCGGACTATTCAAGTCTAAAATTGTGCCATCTAATTTGTCGCCTGCTGGGGATAAAAGCAGCGGTCAATGACGGGTCACTAGATAACCCCCGACACATGCTGATCTCCATTTATCATGCAACAGTGTCCGTTCTACCATCAATTGGGCTTTCGCGATAATGCAACAGATGTGGTCTCCTGATAAGATATCTTTATAAAATGAATTTATGACAATTATCAAAGGTTACAAATGAGACTAATCAAAACAGCATCATGTTCATATAAAATTGATCTGTCAGCAGATAATATGAACAACACAATGTGACATAATTCAGAAGCATAGATTTTTTCATTACTGTTATTCCTTATGTTTGAAAATTTTATTTTTTACCCTGTCTCTTAAGAAGAGATGCAGACATGGGACATAAGAATATAATGAAGATAATCTAGAAAACCATAAAGATTTTTTTCACTGAAAATGTATGACAAATATTTATCCTGTGATGCTGCACTACTGGAAACACAGTGGATCCGTTTTTGCAGACATTATGACAATAATCAAACAAGTTAAGAAATAAAATGTATTTGATATGAGTGCAAGGACGGAAATTAAACCATTAAAATTATTTGAGATATTTCTCAAGCTTTACCTTCTACATGTTAGTAATGAGAGAGAATGCATTTAACAAAACATATTATTATATTAACATTCTTTAAAATATCTCATTTATAAAGACATTTTCCTACAAGGGTAGTCAATGGGATCCAAGGACTGTTTGGTTCCAAGCTTTCTTCCAAATACCTTACTCTGTTTACAACCGAACATAAAAATGTATTCACATTTGGAACAACTTTAAGATGAGTAGATGATAACAAAATGTCATTCATTTCATTCAGAAATCTATGGTGTTTTAACTTTTTCATAATAAGAAGGAAAATTAAAACAATTTAATTCATAAGTCAATGTTGCCCTCTGCTGGACAGATGTAACTGCAGCTGTCCCATCATTCGGAATGAAAGATGTGATTTATGTCAAGACAACATGATCCAAATGCATTGCAATATTCTTTCTAAATACATTTCTTTGGGCCACATATTTTTTAAGTACTCGATCAAACTTTATATTTTAAATGATATAACTTCAAGACATGGATTAATGTAGTTACAATGTAACTGCATTTAGTCCTGCAGTCCCATGAATAAATATTTTATTTGTGGGGTTTACGTAATATAAGATCTCATAACAAATGATTTTTAAAATCAAATTTAAAGTTGATCTAGCCAAAAAAGCTTAAGAAACTCCAGAATCCCAACATACAAAAGCTTACAAAATGAGGTTTTAGGGCATGCAATATTTCCTTGCCCCCCTCCCTCCAGTATATGAGGTACATGATACGAAAAAAAAACACAAACCAGTTAACTTTTATGGTATATAGCACAAAAATGAATTTGTGCAGACTAAATATATGGGCAACATTCTGAAAGCATGAACATTATTTTGCTGATATTTTGCAGTCCTAATCTAAAAAGTAGACTTTAAAAATTTAATATAATAATATGTATAATTACTGGCTAGACACTAATGTTGACCTTGACTCAACACTGTTACGTTTCATAAGCAACAAGTTGTAAATCAAAGAAAGGTGCAAAGTTATTTCCAATGCCCTATAACTATTCTGATAAATCCAAGATAAGATAACACAAGCAATTGATCCATCCCATAAACACCAATGATAATAGGAACAATAGTGTGTAAAACCAACAGCAGAAGACAGTCAAGCATCAAGCCTGTTGAGGAGCATCAGGATTAATAAATCTAAACCCGTGTAAATATCTGTATGTTTAGTAGAATAGTCATGCTAGTAGAACTGAGTCTTTGCCTGCTGGTTTTCCCAACGGTTCTCTCCGCTCCCGCTAGACAAAAATGCACCACCGGTAAAAACAAACTGTTGTTAGTGTCTTTTGATGGATTCAGGTGGGATTATGACAGAGATGTGGACACACCGCATCTGGACCGAATGGCTGAGGAAGGAGTCAAAGCAGCATATATGACTCCACCTTTTCTGTCCATCACCAGTCCTTCACATTTTACCCTGTTAACAGGTATGAAACAACTGCATTTCATGGTTTTGACTTTGCATTACTAACAGTTTATTAATGCCACAGCCTTACTGAAGTTTTCATATCCTGAGAAGGATTTGAAAGATTATATTATATTTTGTTTTTGGTGAAATGGGAAAAACATTTTTTAGTGATTAAAAAACAGAAAAAAAGTGTTTTGTAATAATTAAATACAGTGCTGTCAAAGTTAATGTATTTTGTTGTAAGATTTTGCAAAACATTTAAAGGGGACCTGACAGTTATGATTTAAGAGGTAAAATATAACAAAATGACAGGGTCGGTATGTTAAAACCACATTTACAGTGAGACTTTTATGGGAATTCATGCACTTTAACTTGAAATTATTGCCATCAAACTTTGGTTTTCACATTTTCCCCTTATTCTGTCATAAATTAACAATATATCAGAAATAAAATAATAATCCATGACCTTCAAAATAATCATCACACTTTACTTATGCATTAATGTCAAAATTTTAAAGCACCATTGATTCTTAATATAGCACAAGAACCAATTCACGCGGAAATTTGTTGGGTTTTAAATAACAAAAAGTATATTATCATTAAACTATTATATATTTTTAAATATTTTAGAAGTGAGTTTTCCCCCATAAATAAATTGTACACATTTTTTTGTTCTTATAAACACAGAGAGGGATATTTGGAAGACAGCTCATAACCCAAATTACTATCATAGTAGGAAAAATAACTCAAAATTGTTTTGTTCTGTTGACCACACATGAAGATATTTTGAATAATGCAGCACAGCTTCTGAAGAACTTTGACTATGTTGTCATTTTACATTTAGGCATTTAGTAGATGCGGCATTTAGTAGATGCTTTTATCCAAAGCAACTTCCAAAGAATCGACGAGACAATGAAGCAGTAAATAGCAGAGAATGCAATAGGTGAACAAGTGCTACAACAAGGTTACTAAGTAACACAAGGTGAGATAAAACCTCTAGGGGGGAAAAGGAAAGGGTTTTTAATATAAAGAGTGAGTAGGTTAGAAAGAGGGTTTTTTAGTGGGTAAGGTGTAGACGGAAGAGATTAGTTTTTAGACGTCTTTTAATGATATAGACTGAGTCGGCTAAACGTGTTGTAAGAGGCATGATTCTCAACGTATTTTTCAACTATGGGAATCAATAGGGTCACAAAACTGTTTGGTTGCAAGAATTCTTCCAAATATCTTTCACTGTGTTCGGACATACAAATAAA
This sequence comes from Triplophysa yarkandensis, assembly GCA_033220385.1. NCBI lineage: Eukaryota > Metazoa > Chordata > Actinopteri > Cypriniformes > Nemacheilidae > Triplophysa > Triplophysa yarkandensis. Next base: position 3,325,056 of record CM065672.1, on the reverse strand, counting down.
TGTATGCAGTTCTGGAATTTTTTATTTTTATTTATACATTTACATTTACACTTACATTTAGGCATTTAGGTGTTATAATTTTAATGCAATAATTTTCTATGGTGTTAAATATGATGTGAAGATGCTGGGTAATGAAAACATTTGGCATTGTTTTTACCATACCCCTCCTTTAGAAGCAGCAAGACATTGGAACACTCTGCAAACTTTAGAATCTGTGACATTGAAAAGGTGTGTTTTGTTACAGGACGGCACGTTGAGAATCATGGAGTTATTCATAACAACTGGTTTAACGTAACCACACAGGAGAAGAAACAGTACTACATGACACAGTTTGTGGATGAGTACTGGGATAATGGCAGTCTGCCAATTTGGATCACTGCTCAAAGACAGGTACATCTTGAACCATACGCCATAAACAGCTTGATACAAAAACTTCAGTACAACTTTTAAAGTTTAAACATGAGGGCAAAATTTAAACTTGCCAGAAACTGCAGCTGAGGCCGGTGGCTAGATATCGTTTCGGTTATACTAGTTGATGCAGGTAGTGTTTTTGATGGTGTATTGTTGTTTATTTAATTTCCATAGTTTAAGTAACTAACAAATAATCCTGTTTTATTTACATCTTAAAGAGTATTACTTTACTATGACAAATCACTGCAACAATTCTATAGAAGAGTAAATATGACAAAATTATAACTTATATTAACTTAATAAAATCTCATGTCTTTCTCAGTGAAAATCAGTGAAACAATACATTTAATTAAAAAATCTAATATTTTATTTCTCTTAAATGTACAAATATTGTTATATACCATTATATATTTGTAATATACACTAATATCTTTGGTAAATTCATATAGATATATTTGAGTTTATCTGATCTACTAATTTTTCCTTACATTTTTAAATTTAAACAGTACATTAACTTAATTTCAAAGCCTTAACTTTACAAATTTTTAATGTAAATTTTTTCAAGTACTGGTGTGGCTTTTCTCAGGGTCTGAAAACAGGATCCCATCACTTTCCCGGCACTGCTGCCACCTATCAGAAAGAAAGAGTTTACAAAGAAAAAGTAGAACCCCGTTTTTACGACCACACCAACGAGACGGTATGGAGGGAGAATGTGGATACAGTAATAGGAGAATGGTTTAAAAAAGATGACTTGGACTTCATCACTATGTATTTCGGTGACCCGGATGAAGTGGGCCACAAGTACGGGCCCGATTCACCTGAGAGACGTGAAGCTGTCAAAAAAGTGGACCGGACTATAGGCTACCTAAGAGAATCTGTGGAGAAACACGGACTTAGCGACAAACTAAACATTATCATCACGGCTGACCACGGGATGAGCACGGTCTTCAAGGGACAGAATGTAAATGAGATCATTCTAAGTAATATTCCAGATTTCTCTTTAAGAGATCTGAAGTTTCACTTGGTGGACTACGGGCCGTCTGGGATACTGCTGCCCAAGGACGGGATGCTTGACAAGGTTTATAATGCCTTGAAAGGTGGTCATCCTAACCTTCATGTTTACAAGAAGGAGGACATGCCTGAACGACTGCACTACTCCAAACATCCTCGTCTCCTACCCATCATACTCTTTGCAGACCCGGGATATGTCATCAACGGGGTGAGCACTGACTGGGCGATTTCTTATGGTTTCAAACACGAATAAAACATAACCCCCATTTATTTTGTTCCATATTTCAGTTCTATACCTTTCAAACCAATAAAGGAGAACATGGCTATGATAATGAGGTCATGGACATGAAGGCCTTCTTCAGGGCAGTGGGACCAGATTTTCATAGCAACTTGTTGGTTGGACCATTCGAGTCTGTAAACGTGTATGCTCTTATGTGCCACTTGCTGGGGATACAACCAGAGATCCATGATGGAGCACTGGATAACACCCAACATATGCTGATCTCCAATGGACAAGCATGTGACGTCAAAGGTAGGTTCGATAAGAGATGTGCACTAACTGTATATGTACTATAAAATTTTTAGTTTTACTCAGGTTTTTAACAGATTCCTTAATTATATGTGTTTGTTTAATCGAGAAAACGGCTTAAACGTGAACATATAGATAGGAATACGCCTTACAAAACTACAACTGTTTCCATGACATTAAAGGGATAGTTTATCTAGAATGAAAATGATGTAATCATTTCCTTGCCCTCCTGTCACTTTAAACACATGCATTTCTTTCTTCGGCTCAACTCAATAGAAACCATTTGGAGAACTTTGAAAACAAAACCATTAGAAAACCAGAACAATTGGTCTCCATTGACTGGTTTTGTGTCCACACATAAGAAGTCAACAGAGATCAAAAGTTTCTCATTTTACATAACAATAAATATATTTTGAAGAATGTTGGGGACCAAACAGAAGTGCCACCAACTTCTATTGTATGGACACAAAACCAATGCAAGTGAATTGGTGCAGTTACCAACATTCTTTGAAATATCTTCTTTTGTGTACTGTGGAACAAACAAAGACAAACAGGTTAAACTGGCCAGCAGCGTGTAAATTATGAAAGCATTTTTGGGTACCTGTCACTTACTAATCCATATTGCCATTTTAAAGAAAATGAACTATGATGTTTGTTATGTAGTCTCAAATGCCATTTGCGTCTCCACACATTATCTGAACAATGTGTTAAAAAGTTGTGATCTTTGGATAAATTATATTACTGCTTGATAATGTCACAATCTCTTCATTGCCATCAATTAGTGTTGCTTCATAGTTATGATAACATCAGATGTTCTTGATAAGATATCTTTTATCTAATCTGACTTATGCATAATCAAAGATTGCTGAATACAATAATCATACAATGCTTAAGTCAGCAAAAAAAATCTTGAACGTATGAACAACATCAGAAGACATTGGAAGACTTTCAGTATATTAGCGTATTAACCAATTCAAATAATCCTATTATACATTACACAAGGTTCAGGTCATCACTCACAATAGGTGTGATTTGTAATGTTTTTTTCTTCTTAAGCTCCAGAGTCGATGCTTCACAATGTGTTTATCGGTCTTGGTGCTGTGGCTGGATTTTTACTGCTGGTGTTTGTTGTTGTTTTGGCCAAAAATATTTATAAAAGACATAAAAGGAATTCAAGGTATGTGGGTTATATTTGGCTTTTCATATTATTTTATTAATATAACTCTTCTTTGTCTATAGAGTTGTTATCTTTTCTCTTTAGCATAGCAAAAGACACAGGAGAAGAGGATCAGAAGGCCGATTCTAAGCAGACAACGTTCTGAGACAGACAATCAATTACACTACATTTAATATAACAGTGTGGTCCAAATGTCTGGGACTGTATTGAACATTTATAATTTATATCTCACTTAAACAGACGGCTATATTAAGTTAATGTTGTTAGGCTTATTGTGTCATTTGTGATATAAAATGCATTAAATTAATTCTTTGAAATACATGCATTTTGTCTTGGGGTCAGACGCCCCCAAAATTTTATTCATTTCTCATGTCTGCCATATGTTTACTTATAACATATGTAGTTTATGTATAAAGCAGTAGTTGAATTTCTACATAAAAGTACTCAATTTAAAAACATGTCATGAGAATTCAGTCATCTTTTAATAACCCTCTCGTAATCTCAAACCTGCATGACTTTATTTCGAGGAATGTTGATAGCCGAACATCAGTTGCACCCATATACTTCTATTGAATGGACATAAAATCCATGCACATGAATGGGTGCCAGTTACAAACATTCTTCAAAATATCTTAATATGCTTTCTGGGGAAGTCATACAGGTTTGAAACAACAAGAGGGAGAGTAAATGATGACGTCATTTTATTTAATATTAATATTTAATTAACTGACTTAATATCTGATAAATTGACTTTTAATGCCATCTAGTGGACACTGTAAATATAATTAAAACATTTGTGGCTGTATAAATTAATATAACATACTTAATTAGCATTCTTTCAATTTTCAACAACAAACTTTAATGATTACCTGAACCGTCTAGAATTCGGGCACACACATTCACCTTGCCTTCGCACAATGAATGGTACAATAGCACAAGATTCTGTGGAAAAACAGAGAGTAGAAAAGAAACTTTTGTGTACTGAATGACTGACAGAAGTTATCATTATACAAAGCTGCAGATTCAATGATTTATGGTGAAATCCTGTCCAGTCATGTGGAATTTTCCCAAAATAAGTTTAAGTAAACACCTCATGACAAAGAGCCACTCAGAGCAGGCTGGTATGCATAAACAGTTTGAACAGTGTGCTGCAGTGTAGCCCCCTCCAAACACACACACAAACGCACGCACACACTCACACACACACACACGCACCGTCACCCGCCAGAGCCGAGCCAGTCTGGAAATGTGGAGTCTCCCTCTGGCACATGTACCAGACTCTCATCCATCTTCTAGTCCAATAACATTTCTCTATTTCTCTCTATCTCTCTCTCTCTCTCTCTCTCTCTCTCTCTCTCTCTCTCTCTTTCTCTCTCTCTATTACTATTGCAGGACACAGACTCGGTCTGTACAGTTCATACTTTACGGCTTGCACGTGGGGTGTTTTTAAAATGAATATACTCTGCATGCATACGGCAGGTGTACGGTACATCAAGTTAAATGAGGGAAAGTTTAAAGTGAGAGATAATCAAAAATGAAAATTGTATAATTTACTCACCCTCTTTTCTTTTAAACCTGTATGACTTTCTGTGTAACACAAAAGAAGATATTTTGAAGAATGCCACAGCAGTGGCACATAATCCTAACACAAAAAGTGTTACCAACATTCTATGAAATATGTTCTCTTGTGTTCTGCGTAAGAGTCATACAGGTTTGAAATGTAAAAGAGTGACTAAATGATGACACAATTTTACATTTTGTCACCCCGTCATCCCATTCCAAAACATTTTTGCAAGACATCAGGGCTGCTCTCTTTATGACTGTGATGTTAGCAAGTGTAAACGCTTGGGATTTTTTCTCTTAAAGACCTTTTAGCACTTTCATTCTAACAAGTTGGTGCCCTACCGGGCCACTCTAATATTCTCATCCATTATTAGCTGTGAGAGCGCATGTCAAACAGACACATTCCTCCTTGCGGATTTTCTCCTTCTCCCTCTGACGATCCGCAGTCTGTGATGTTGGATGCGGAGAACAGCAGTCGAGACGCGTAACAAGTATGTTTACATCTGAGGCTTAACAAACGTGCCTTATTTATTCTTCTGAGCTCAGCTTCATGTGGGGAAAGCAGACTGGCGTATCAAGAGGATCTTGCGGACTATTTTTGCAAGGCTATTGTTTCATAATTCCGTTTCAGCACCTACTTTGTTTCCCTGAAAGTCGAAATACTGGCCTTATATTACTTTGTAGTTATATTAAATGTCAAGTTTTTTTAAAGCAGTCTATTTAATAAAACCCTCGTCGGCTCCCTCTGTGGTTTGAAGCCGTTTAAACTATTTCACAAGGACTGGCCAAGATGCACTGGTGGTCTTGGTAGAACGCCATGTGTTACAACGGCCTTGTCCTGCGGGGGCGGACAAGAACCGTGTCGCCTCGCACCCTGGTGAGACCTCGTAGGGGCTTGCGACGACAGATTTCCTGCTGACAAGGTCTGCGGTACGGCTGCCTGGCACCAGGACCCCCGCGCACCTCTCCGACATACCTGTCAATGAGGTGTCACCGCAGAAAGAGCGAGCGCCGTGCTTTCTCCTCCAGTGCCGCCATGGAAACACTGACTCAACACCTCCATATCCAGCGCAAAAGCTCGGGTCCACCGTCCCGCCCAGGCAGTTCTGATGAGGCATTCCTTTGAGCTGAAACAAGGCGTTAATCTATGATAACTTCTCCCCTTGCCAGCATGTGGGTGCAGGTCTTTCCTCCAAGGCTTGCCTCATGCTTTCATGCTTGCCAGGTTGAATAACTCTAACGTAGCTGCAAAATTTAGGAGGTAATATCTATGTAAAGGGGGAAACGGTCTCGGCAGAAGGGCCGTAAATCTGTCATTTGTGTTTTGATGGATGGAGGCGTCGGAACGGTTTTCACAAAGCTGCCGAACACAAAAGCCACCATTCGTCTGTGTCATCTAGGCTTTGGTTTTATGTATTTGTGAGACCACTGATGTATGGAATGCCTCGGCAAGACTCACTCACTCTTTTGCGAAGTAAAAACAAATGACGTACCTCTCTGTGACATGACAGTCGTGAATAGATTTGATCAAGTCTGACATATACTGACTGTTGAATAAGAGAACGGGTGTCATGTGCTAAACGGAGAACTCTGGGATCATTAATTCTATTGGATACATGCTAACAAATGATGAATATAAGAAATTAAGACCAAATGACTGAACACAGGGAAAGATTTGTCCAACAGAACAATAAACAGTCTGATTGTGCCCCAATACCGTCAGTAGCTACCATTCTTACAAATATCTTTTTTTTCATTTTCAAGAGAACAAAGGAGGAAAGAATCATTTTGGAAGACTACTTCCAAAATCTATTTTGGTTCACTTTTACATAATATATTATAGATAATATAGATAATTTACATAATGTGTAATACGCATAATGATATATATACATAATTTATGTTTGTGTTCTATGCTTAATCATTTTATATAAATAAAAACATACACATTAATACATGTGTTTACGTATTTAGGCATGTATTAATTAAGATTAGCCTATAGTTAAAATATATAAAAAAAATATCTACTATTTATTTACTTTTTTATTCTGTGATTGATTAAACTATTTAAACATCACTAAATTCGAGACAGAATTTTAATTTTCCAGTATACTTACACTTTAATAGTAGGCCCAACATTGGTAAGTTTAATAGAGTAAATGTGCAAAAAAAATGAAAAGTAAAATTCATTAGGGTCATTTGCGGCCTATGTCTTTTAAACCGAGTATGACTGCCAAATATCGCGATAACGAGATAAAAGTAACCCGAGCAATCAACTCTCGCGATATCTTACGAATACCTGCGACGAACTGCCTTCAGATTTTCGCGCCCAAACACACTCAAAAAAATTCTAATTAACAGCACGCGCGTCATCGCGTGTAGTGGAGTACAACCACTATCAGAAACACAAATAATAAAGAGACTGACTTACCTGCGCAAAAAACACCTGTTTAATAATTATACAACATAATATGAAATAACTTCCATTGGTTATGATAAGCGAGATAAGTGTACACGTCACAGGTTTCGATGACGCAAAGGTTCACGGTAGTCGCTCTTTGGCGGCACCAGCGGTGACATGCGGAACTGCACCAAAGCGCAAACTAGTTAATTTTCCCGAGACAAATATTTATGCAGATGATTTTTTAGAAACTTTAAATTTGAGCAATGCCAATAAAAATATATTAAAAAATAAAAACTATTATTATTATATACAAGCATTAGATTAACGTTACTGTAGGTGTTTGTGAAATACATAGAATATATGCCACTATATCAAAAACCTGTTTATTTAAGATTATTTAAGATATTTATTTTAAAGTGGTTGTTGTGATTCCTGCATACCTCCCTGTTCACCACTAGGGGGGGCATCATGCTTGGCATGCATACAGAAGAGAACACATGCTGGAGATCCAGGAGATGAAATTGTGCATGTCTTAAACTTCTATTATAGTTGTGTTTTGGTCTCTTTTTTTCTCAATGTGAAAACAAACATCTCAAACACATACGGTCACTTCTCCAAATGGTTCAAGGATGATGGAAAACTGAAGAATGTGCAGGATTTTTCTGAAGAACAGAAGTTTAACGGTTCAGAACCAACAAGGCCTTAATGAACAACCAACACAATAGAAAAACATTCAGAGATCATCCAGGTAACCACACTTAGTGTCAAGAACCAAGGGTGCCCAAACTTTGTTCAGGGATATTTTATAATTTCAACCATATTTTTGTCTTGGCGAGTACATGTGAACATATTATATATATATATATATATATATTCTACTGTATATTCATGCTCATGCTCATGATAATCCCTTCATGAAACATGAAGGCACCTCTATTGATTCCTTTTCTTGTGTTGTACCCAAGAGGAAGAAAAATATGTAAAGAAATAATCACTTTTTACTTGCATTTTTGTTGATTCGAATATGTTAATACATCTTTGTTTGATGAACGCAGAGAAAGATATTTGGAAGAATGTTTGTAACCAAACAGTTCTTGGACCTTTTGAATATCATGTTCGAAAAATATACTTAATAATATTAATGTGCTGTTAAACACAAAATGAGATATTATGAAGAATGTGGAACTGTGAACATTTTCTGAAAATACCATTGTTATTATGGTCATATTGGAATGAGGGCTGTTTGTTCATTTTTGTGTTTAAAATATATACAGGTTTGGAAGAACTAGGGAGTGAGTGAACTTTTTTGATGAACTACCACTTTAAGCTTGAGTATTTCTTACCAATGATATAAAACTTTTTTTTATAACTTTTTTACTTTTAAAAAGCTTTTACAGTTATAATGGGATTTGTATTAGTTTTAATAGACAATATAATGATCTGTGGTTATGTGAAACTTTTTGTTATTAATTTAATAGTACACAACTGATGGTTCATTATGGTATTTGCAAATGAAGGCCATTAGAGATTGTATTGTTTTATGCAGGGTTGGTTGGCAGACAAAAGACAGAAAAAAAACAATACATTTAGAAAATTGGATTAGTAATCCCTCTACGCCCCCATCCATCAAAACCACTGGTTTACTTTGGACGACACGTGCACACACACTTGATGCCAGTATCCTTTACAGCTTCACATCTTCCGTTACACCGCTTCTCATGTTAAGAGACTCTGTGATCCATAATATATCACTGGAAACAGTGGGCTATCGTTCATGAGCAATTACGAACTTTGATTCCATTACATATACAGACACAAAAACATGCTCTCACATGCTGTCTGACAAATTTACCCAACACACATACGCACAAAGCGATGCTCATATGCCGAGGCACACACAAGAGTGGCGCCACAATCTGCTGGGTGCATTTATTATGGATCGGCTTTGCCAATACTTTCAACACCAGTCCAACCTTCTTCAAACGGCTACAGGACGATATGTGATGGATCAAGGGGATCAATGCAGGACAAACAGTTTATTCTTGAGCCATACCACCATACCATATTCTTGAGTTCAAAACACAATCCAACTATTGAACTATCAGAATAATTGATCTGGACAAGGAAGGCTTGGACTCAAGCTTATTTCCATCAGATTGCCCCAGATTTCTCCGGTGGAATACAGACAGTCTGTTTCCACAGAATATCTATATGTTCATCTAATCTTCTTTGAATATATGATGCATGAGACCTCCAAAAAACATCTTGTGTGTCTCAAACTGCAGAAATGGGATGCATGCACAGAGAGATTTGTCTTTCACTGGAGGATTAAAATGTTTGTTTTAAGTGTTATGAATACAGAATGCAAGATCCTGCCTCTGTTACAGGAATAAACCTATTCTTTACAATATAGACAGCGATGGGTGGAACTATGGCACGGAGCCCACATTGGCCTGGTGATTGGGGGAAAATTATAGGGCTGAGCTGCCAATTTCTTAAGGAAAAAAGCAGCCGGAACAAAAGAGAGATGAAGCTTCAACCTCGGTTGAATCAAGTATTTGCCATCCCTTAGATTTCTCTAGTGTTTTTAAAGGGGAGAAAACCAAGAGATGTTTAGTTTAGATTAAAGGATGCAGGATTTACGTGTGTCTGGTTACTTTCTGCATTCACAAATTCCATGGAGTGTCTTTAAATGTGTGTTTCAATAAGAAAAACTGAAATCATAAACAAAAATATATCCAAAAATATTTTTCCACACTTAGTTTTATTTTGTTTATCTTTATTTAAGATTTAATAATATATCTAACAGTGAAAATCCCACCCACACTGAATAAAATGTTTTAAGTGGGTTAGAAAAATAAACATATTTTCTTAATTTATTTTTTAACCAAATATTTTTTTCAGTGGAAAATATTACAGAAATTAGGTAAAAATCCAACACTAATTTCTCTTTCTCTGATTTCTCCAAGGTTAATGTAATAAAAAAGTATTTATTTAAAAAATGTATATGAAATAATACATCATTGTAATATACACTAATGTTTTAAGTGAATTTTAATAGTCATACTTGAGTTAATCAGATTTACTTCTCAAATCTTTTATTGAGAAAGAAATAATTGAATCATTTCTGGTAAAGAAGTTTTACACAACAAAGTCGGTTTGACCCAAACATCTGCAAACATGTATCCAATATATCTCAGAATTTCAAACATATCTCAGAAACTAACAATTTTTATACACTATTGATTGAAAATACAGAAATCAGGTGAATGGAAAGAATAATGGAAAATCATATTGCTTCTAAATAAATATATAGACCAAAGTGAACTCTTTACAAGAACTAATGTATATATATGTTGATAATTTCATTTTTTTTTAAATTTCATTATCTAATGAGATAAATCATAAAAAATCAATTATAAAACTCATTTTATGTTATGTATATATATATATATATATATATTAATAGACTGATATTAAAACTATAGCCAAGGAAAATGCATAACTGATGCAATGGACCCAAAACTCAGAACTAAATGCTCTCATAACAGCGGAGTGACAAATGTCAGCCTCTGGCTTGTGTTATTACATGTCTTTTCCTTACATCATCTGCTATAAATGTGAGCTATGATAAAGAGTATACCACATGTTGTTTCTTAGTGTCACATGCTCATAACATATGAGAAACGTTGACAAGTCAAGGCTGTACAGTGACACATTTCACTGGCAACATTGAAAACAACATAATTTCTCCACTCTTGAGTTAGCTCTGCTTTCACAGTTGGACGCTGATTCTGGATTTTTTGAGGCTCGTTTTGTCTTTCAATCCGTCTAATAGCAAGAATAAACATGTAGAAATTGAAATGGAATGCCACGGCACAAAAAGATAGAAGCAATACAATATCTGTTTTTTCTTTATGTTACATAATTGATATCCAGTGGGTATCAATATATATTGAAAATGTACAGAAATTAATGAATTATGTAAATATCTGTCAATCACATATTTGTGAGTGATATTGGAGCTCTTTCAGTGACGAGTTTCCAGTCCATTTGTATTGCCCACAAACTAATGTGCCCATGCTTCTTTGGTTTGGGTCCCATCCATCCTCTAGATGCCAGCAATTCGGTCTGGTCGCCAGGAAACACGCACTGGGCCGACCAATGGGAACGCGTCTTCTTTCAGGGAGTGTCTGGGCAAAAAACAATCTGAAAGGTTTAATGACTGGTGGTTTTCCGCTCTGTCATGGTAAGAGAGAGAGAGAGCGCCTGGGTGGCCAGACTGGCTTTCATCAAGGGAAGGGTGCAGCGTGGAAGGGGGCAACTGTTCCTCACACCTGATTGTTAGTGATGCTGGACGGACTCCAGAACTTGGGTGGCACGTTTCTATGCGAGAAGAAGTTTCCAGTTGTGTCTCTTGAGACGGGATGTCCTAAGAACGATAAAATAGGAATTGATGAGTGTTTAGTTGTAGTGTGAGGTAGATTGAGATGGTGTTGGATTCTGCACCAAGAGTGTGAAAAGAATTTGAAAATGAAAAAGAAGAGAATATGGAAAGCATAGTGAGCTTTGGAAATAATACATAGATGTTATCTTCAATGCTTACCATGGAAGACTCAGTGATGCCACACAATGTTCTGGTGGATTTAGTCAAAATCCAATGTATTAGAGTTTAGATCTTCTGATTGTGAACGGATCCAAAATTCGAAGCAACCTGAATATTAATATTATTCTATAGGGTCATTCCTAGAATGCATTAACTGTTTTACTATAGCTTGGATAACTCCATCTTCCAACTCCAGCTTTATTGTAAGTCAGCATGCACACACAAACTGAAAACTGGGGATTAAAATCAAACGCTTCGGATGTGACGTTTGTCAAATAACAGGCTTAAACCTAATCGATATAGAATGGACTTTAGTATCTTCATTCCTCTCCGAGGTCAAGTTGTGCTTTTGAAGCCAACAGACTTAAAGCAGCAGACAGAGCGGAGAAGGTTTCACATGTGATCATCCATCCAGCATGTGTTTCAGGCGCCACACAGATTAAATGAAAGAATCTGAAAATGAAGGTCTTTAACTTTTAATCCTTTTACAAAGACCCTTCAGACTGTCTAAGGACAGAACGGCGTCTCGGAGGGAAAAAAACAAAGTAACTGATCCACTCCCTCGGAGGAATACGAATCACTGATTGTCCATTAGGATCCAGACTTGACTTCATAAGTCAAATTAAAACAATATCACCTCAATTAACATCACATCAGAGTCGGGACGTTATAAATAGCCATCCCGGGGGGGTTTTATTCCATGTGCAGTTGGTGTGAGGCCTTAGAGTTACAACTGTATGTAGAGGAAAGAAGCGAAAACAGTTCGGGCCATTTTCAGTGGTTTTATTTTTAAAATGCATTTGGACTACATGAACATAAAGAATAAATAGACGTTTCTTTATTTAATTTACATGAGCAGTTATTTTCCATTCCCCTTATATTTACAGCACACCGAGACTGCGTCTCCGTCTGAGGTGTATAAGATAAAGTTTTTTTCCGAATAATGGAAAAAGCTTGGAATTCCTTCAAAAGCACGTTGATTTTCCGCAATGCGAAATGTTCTTTGACATAAATACATATAGTTACATTAGAACGACATGATGCTTAGCAATTACAGTAGACAATGGTTACTATAGTAGGCGAATACTGACCTTTTCTTTACAAATGATTCGAGTACCAATTTACATTACTCTGTCACGTATGTAACTGTATTTATAACTACAGGAAAAACAATAACCGTATAGAATGACAAGCAGCTCCACAAAAGGATTACATAAGTGCTCATAGTCCACACTTAACTTATGTAATCGAACAGTAACATGAACACCAATGTAAAGTGTAAATGGCACAACATATACATGTACATTCCCACACCGGACAGTGCATGTGAAAACGAGCCTGTAGCTTGTATCAGTTCGGGCAGGAGCATTTGCATTCTGAAATGATGGGGTACTGGATCGGTATCCAAGCGCATTTGAGTCCAGCCTTCCTCTGCACGCATCTCCATCTCAGAACTGTAAAATGGGTCGATTTGGCAGGTTTGCACACCATCCCCTCTGGAAACGAACAAGACCTCTTACTGTAGCAGCTGCCTACCTTCACATAGCGGGGCCAGAACCTGCCCCCCAAGTCCTGCCATGTGTGCACCACCGGACAGAAGGTATAGTTCCACAGCCAGAGCTGAAGCCTTCTTCTGAGTTTCTTACTGGGCTTTGGTTTTTTCCCATGCTGGACCTCAAACTCCAGGGCTTTGAGGTCTTTGGGCATGGCGCCGGTGGGACGCAGCTTCATCATCTCAGCTTCGTTCAGGTCATCGAGACCAGCGTGTCTGTCCTCTTGTGGGACGATGGACATAAAGTTCTGGTCGAAGTGACCACCCAGTATGGCTCTGAGTTCAGTTTCGTTCAGATCCTTCTCTTTGGGGTCCAGTATGGGGTCAGGGTCCTCCTTGAGCTCCACTATAGGCAGGCTGTCGCTGGGAATGGGACGGAGGAGGTAGTAATGTTGGCACATCCCTTCTTCGATCCTAAATCCGATGGAGAACATGAGCACATAGACTGTGAAATAATAAGGCAGGTTATCCATCTTTCAGTTGTGGAGGTGTCAGATTTGGGGTTTATCCTGGACTGGGAGCTTGGGTTTGTCGGTGAGATCTCCACCACTGACCCTACCAAATGTGTTCGATCCGGATTGACACTTTGAGCCAATGTGAACAGAAGACCACACAGAATCCGGAGTGTCGAGCTACTTTAGGGTCAGGACGTGCGTCTCTTGGAGTCTTGGTTCTGCTTTTGCGCACGGCTTTCCATCAGCAGAGGGGCTCATGACAGCATCAGACGCCCAGCCGGACCTCCCTGTCTCCGCTTTGGGCTCTCGTCCGTGTGTGCAGGCTCGGTTCTTCGCATCTGAATCCGGTGTCCTGGTGTCCGAGGGTCCGCATGGTCACTGGTGGTGGGCGCCGAACTGAGAACCACCGGGCTCGTCTGATTTATCCTCAAGGGTCGCGACACAACCCAAAGACCCATTCTCAATTGTGGGTCTGTTGCCAGAGCTCCACGACACCTCCTTCTATTTAGGGAGGGGGTGGGATGGGGAGTGAGGGGTGTGGGTGGGGTGTAAGGGGGTCGCGGATCGCCCTCTGCCGGAGCGCGCAGTCTTGCCTTGCGCAGAAATGAGTGTGTGTGTGTGTGTGTGTGTGTGTGTGTGTGTGTGTGTGTGTGTGTGTGTGTGTGTATTAAATCAGAGGGTGTCATCCAATAATTAATCTGTAATTTTGTAATCTATTGTAATTTACTTTTTAATATTGTCAATATTTAGCAATTATTTCAAAATATTTACATAATATTAATTAATTAATAATTGATTGATTACAACTGATTACATTAATACATAACAGCTATTTTTTACTACGGGATTTTCATTACTTTTAGAAATAAATATTTATTACATTTTCTTAATTCATTACACCTTGTCTTAAATAAATGCACAATCCACAGACATAGTATTTTAAAGCAAACTATTTAATTTTAAGGAAGATTAATCACGATTTATAATTTTGAATAAGGGGTCACTCACTTGGACTTCTAACATGTTCTTTCTAAATTATAACATATTGTCTGGCTTTTCAGTGAAATGCAAAATAAATAATGTTAAAACAAAATCTATTTCTGTTCAACATATAAAACCACAAATGTAAAGGATTTCTCATATATAAAAGACAATAAATAACAATGACAAAAATGTGATGGTTTAATTTAACATATAAATTCAAATGTGTATATGTATGTGTTTTGATAAACAATTTAAATCAATATTTAATAATTTGTTTATTTATTAAACTTTCCCTTGTTTTTTATATAAACTTAACCTGTGCTGCTTTACAATTAAAAACTCTGTGCCAACTCAGATCCCCTTTTCCTATGATGTTCCTGTGCTCCTCTTTAACTTTTAAATGGACCTTGGAGCAATTTTCTGGATTGCACTCGTGTCCGTGTCCGTCCGGCGCCAGCAGAATGTGAGTTCTTATTTAAAAGAAAGGAAGTGGTCTGAAATGATGTTTTTAAGATAAGCTTGCCAATCGTCTGTAGTGAAGGAACCACTGGTCCTTAAAACTGGCCCATCCACTGGGTAGAATTACAGGACGCAGGGCCCAACTAAGACATTTCTGAGAGCCAAATAAAGAGGTATGCTTTGACCTATGGACATTAAACTGATGAAGGCATTTGTGATGAACAGAAGTCTCAGTTTTAAGTGTCACTCTTGACCCATTTTGGTATTTGTGTATGCGTATTTGGGCACGCAGTTTGCACCCATGCTTTGTTTTACTCGGTTACACTATCATGGAAGGGTCTGGAGTTGGGAATCATTGGATTAAAGGCCATGGCTTTGAGAACATTGCATCATTGCGGATTTGATCAACATCATCTCATTGACAACATCACCTGCCAAGAGGTTATTTCGAAAGTATTGTCCTCTTTCCACAGTCTCGTGGAGAGTCATGCTTTTTTTGGAGCTCTCCTCTGGACTCTGCAGTTCACTTAATCTTAATGATGGATCAAAAGCCCTCCCAGCCTGAGGTCCAAATATTCCTGATTCATGAGCCAGCTAGATAAAAATGTCATTTGTTTTTGTTTAGTTCCCTGTGAAGACCTTTGATGCTCTAAGAGAGCAATTTAAACGCTCGATTTGCAAGTTTCACTGTTGCTATCTTGCAGGTTCTAAATACAAACATGCAGAGAAAAGGAATTTGTTTGTCTATCCCACTTGTTGGTTAATGTGTAAGAAAACTTAGCATCACTTACTTAACATCTAAATAGAAATGACATTGACTGGGATTGGAAATGCAAATAGAAAAATAGAATTAGGGCTGTCCAAATGATCAATCACATCCAGATTGTGTTTACATAAAATATGTTTGTGTTCTTTGCATATATTCTTATTTAAAAACACAAACACATGCATATTAACATATATCTATATATCTATATATATATATATATATATATATATATATATATATATATATATATATATATATCCGTCCATCCATCCATCAATTAATCTTTATTTATATTTAACATGTAACATGTGCTTAAATATATGTGAGAATGTATATGTGATTATAAAAATTAAAATTAATATGTACAGCACACAGATTTAGATTATGCAAGCACAAGCTTTTATTCTGGATGCGATTTATCGTTATAAATGAGTTGACAGCCCTAATATGAATATATATTTGTGTGAACATAATTATTTTATTTATTTTAACATATATTTTTTTTACAATTTTTACTGATAAAAATTTATTATATCTTCTTAATTCGTTATATATTTTTAAAATATATTAACAATCCCCAGACATTTATTATGTTAACACAAACCTTTAATTTTAAAGGCGATTAATCACTGTTTATCTTTTGATTAGAGGGTCACTCAAACTTCTTGGATTTCTAAAATCATATCTTCTTACTAAATTATTGTAAGTGATTTTTGAACAATTACAAAAAAAAATTGACCTAAAACTTTAACAACACCGAAGCACATCGTAACAGTATTTACACTTGATTTTTTATTCTTTATGACTTAAAACACATCTGTCACAACGTCATATTCAAATTGCATCACAAAAAGCAAACAAGTTACAAAACAACCAAAACGTATAAGACATAGGACATACCATCTGAAATACAATACTGAAATATATTATTTGAATCAATAAATGCATAATGCAAAAATATACAGATATGATGCATCTCATTTGTTTTGGCTTGCAATGTGCACAGTATAAAGGTATCAAGACAAATATACTCATAATTTAACAATAATACCCCCCATGCCAGTTGCAAAAGTTCATTTATCCGAAATCTGGACCACATAAGGTGTAGTTTAAAATGGGCTTGTGTTAAATGCATAAAGAACTGGGCCCAAACACAGAGCAGTGCATTTTACCCACAGGAGTTCGAGCACCAGCTGACGTCACTGTACATTTAACCAGGAAGATGAAATTTATACAATCCTTCAGTGGAAAATGTTCAGGTGCGGCATATATTTGGAAATCAACAAACATTTTGTGCAAATATGAGCTTAACAAATAAAAACACTACAAACATAGAGAAAAAAACTCCAGAAACTGCAACAGAAACTTCACAATGTTGCTTGCGTAAGCTGCCCTTTTCATTTAGGAAAAATAGTTTTGATTAATACATTTTGAGGGCATACATCTGGTTTACCGTGAATAAATACTATATTCACACGGATTTGTGTTTTTGGTAGAGATGATATAGTTCAACACAATTAAAGATGTGTGACTAAACATCTATGGCTTTTCTGACAGTAATAGTGATTTTGAAAAATAAATACAATCTACTTCCAAATCATCCGAATACTACTTATGTTTCAATAAAGTGGCACAAATTTGCAAAATATTAAAATCTTTTTAAAAGTGTTACAATTGTTACAATTCAGCAATGAAACTACCACATTACAGTAAAAGATGTGGGATGCACATCCATATTAAAAATTCCGTCCACACACCACCCTGTTAAACATTGAGTGGTTTTCATTTCCATTATATCAGTGGGTTGCCCGGCATAAATAAAAACAGAAACAAATTCATTACAAGTAATCTTCAAATGTGAACAATTGCCATCACAAACTGCCATCAACAGGCACCAACGTCTGATTGCTGTAGAGTTTGCAAACAATTGCCAGTCCCTGAAACTGACTTTATATTTGAAGGGCTCTTATTCGTGGAAATCAAGCAGACATGCGTCCAACATACAGCAGTCTTTCACACATCCGCCGTTTCTCAACACTGATAAATAAACACTCGGATAGAAACATGCAATTTGTAGGGGAATGGGTCTATACTTCCTTCAATAGTACAGTTAACTGTTCAGAATGAGTAAAACTAAACCAACTAAATACAACTACAAACTGATATTCATCTGCTAAATGACCTAACTGCATCCGTCCAATAAAAACACCAGGATAGAGTGCAACCGTAAAGTTCTGAAATTCAAAATCCTATTCATTTTCAGCATAGTGAAATAAACTTTTAGCGACCATATTAATTTTGCAATGCAATAATGTCATCTGTGAATTTGTTTATGTTTGTTGGAAATAACTTAAATAACCTAAAAATCTTAAATGATTTCAATAGACAAATAAAGATTAGTTTGAAATGACAAGGTTCAAGAAGAAAGATCTGGTTCAAAGCTATGTTTTAAATCAATATGGTGAAAATGAACTAATGAAACTACTTCCAGAACCAAGCGGACGGTCATTTCTGCACTCTACTAATTCTAAGGAAATTTCAAGTTCAGAGGAAAAGCAGTGCTTTAATTCAGGTTGCATTGATAGTCAACATTTTAACAGTCAGAGCCATGGTTTATGAGTCCCACAAAGTTGACCTGCAACTTCACATCCTCCTGAACGCTCTACAGAGAGGACGCAATAATTGATTAGGCTAAGTGTTCGCTCGCTACAACAGTTAAGTTCTTGTATAGTGCTGGAGGCGAGGGGGAGTTTGGAAGCTTGGAGGCAATATGGGTGGTGAGATGAACGCACATCTACGCCGCGGAACTCTTCTAAAGAGCGCTGCTGAGGATCTCTGATACTTGTTCGTTTGTCAGCTCATCCGAGTCTACGTCCTGAGCTTCCCCGGCAGTGGCTTGACCTAATCCCGACTCTCCAGCGGTAGCCCCTCTCGTCCCCTTCTCTTCCCAGTCTCTGCTGGGTGAAGTCTCGCTGCATGACTCCACGAAGATCCGCCGGACATTGGGTTTGCTTTCCCTGTATGTTGCCCTGTACTCATCCAAACTGTAGGAGGTAGTGGCTGAGTGGGGCAGGGGCGACTCCAGGGGTAGCTCTGTATCGCTCTGTCGGGTGTAGATGCCTTCAGAGAGCGAAGGCGTGCGGCTCTCGCTCTGCACTCGTAGCCAACGATGCGGGCCGCTGAAGTAACTCCTCTGAGGATGGCTTTTTGAGAGCAGCTTGCGTTTTGTCGGCGGGTCAGCCAGGAACTTGCAGCGAGACGGTTTGTCCCCGGGCTTCACGGAATACGAGGACAGCGACAGGTCCTCCATGTCCTTGGCGCAGGAATCGGCCTCCAGGATGGACTGGGAGCAAGCGCTGTATTTGAGATCGTGCATCTGAAGCACATCTGGAGCGCTGCCGCTGAGAACATGTGCTGACTGATGGGAGAGATCCTGGGCTGAGGAATAAAACAGGTCCAGTTCACGGGGGCTCAGGGCATCGCTGGAGTCATAGTCACTGTCCGTGGGGAGAAAGACCTCCGAGCAGCCCTCCTCATCAGACCCTGGCTGGGATTCTGCAAACAGACATGAATTAAACAATCATTTTGATTGACACATTGCTTTGTAAAGATACCTGAGACATCACTCAAGTTTTTTTGGAAGAATCAACATACAACTTATCTATGATATCTAAGATATTTTGAGAAATATCTCAGTGGTTTTGTGTCTTTACAATGTCATTAGGGGCCAATTTTTGGTTATCAACATTCTTCAATACGTCATCTTTGGGGCTCTGCAAAATACCTCATTTGGCATGACATGAGGATGTGTAATCTACAAACAGATTTTTATATTTGAATGAACCATCCTTTTAACTATAGCGCTGCGCAATTGTTGTGAACGGCTTATTGCTGAGATAGCAAATATTTTAATGTAATGCTGTATTACATTACCAAACAAAACACCAAAAAATTGCAGAAGTGCAGTGGCAAACCTTTTTTAAGCCCCCTATAAATCACAGCTATTTTAAAACTTAGCATTTACCAATCGTGCCCTTTCTTCTCCTCATTTCTGGAGAGGGGGAAGGGGTAGGCACATAGTCTGTGTTCGAGGATGTGGAGTCATTCTTCTGGACAAGTGGCTCTACGCTTACATCCACCAGCCAGGTGATAGGCACCCAACCCAGAGATTGTTTATAGCGGGCATACTGCAGGGCGTTGGTGATCCACCGGACGTCGCGCCACATCTCATCCAATTGCTTTAAATACACAAACAAACAAAATTAATGAATAAAACAGTTTTGTTTTTACTCCAATACTTAAAAATTTTTGTAATTGCAAAGTTTTCAATTCTACATAAACTGATCTCTTGGATGAAGTTCTTTGGTATTTTTCTCACCCAGACAATCCATGCACTTTGGACAAAGCACTCTTCAAAACCATTAAAAGGCATGACACAAAAGCTTCAAAGGAACGTTGAGACGCGCTGCGAAATCCAGAGGGACACGACCGCGACTAATATTGTAATTTATTTCATGTCATCTCTTTCACATGTTGCTTCCATTTAGCGTGCAGAATAAACCTATAATGTGTTTTCAATCAGAGCTGTTAAGTTCCAAACAGTGAATCTTCACAACTACTGCTTTCATATTTTCCATCCCTGAGACCTACTATAGCAATTGTATTTACAAGGAGCTTATTTCAAATTGGAAGGAAAAAAACCAAGCGGGGTAGACAAAAAAGTGCAATCCGAGCTCTTTCTAGCAAATGCCATGCGAGATCCGGCTTATGGGAATGAGTTCTGACACCGCAGGATGACTCCGTTGGAAAGTATGCCGGGCTTCTAACGACAAAGAGGGGACTCCAGTATGACAGGGGCAATAATACGAGTCTCTTTAGGTTGCGAAATAGACCGTCTAATAAGTCTTTGGCTGATGTTGCTGGCTAGGCCTTATTGCGACAAATTAGGGGAAAATAAGCAGAAATAGAGAGCGTGGCTTATATCTGCCCCAGGGGCGAATCCACTGAAGCCTTTTCGCACAAAACTAGCATCATCTTTCTGGGAACCCAGAGAGTATTTAACCCAAATCACTTGCAGAGTAAACTCAATCAAAAAGGCTTTTTTTTTATAAATAAAAAAAACACCACAAACTATGTGCATGTGATGTTTATAATAATGTTGTGTAGACAACAATGGTTCCCATTATGCAAGCAGCACCAGATCCAACAGGAGCTGAGTTTATTGGCTGTAAAGGATTGTAGTATTCACCCTAAAATAAATAAATCAACGCACACAGGTGTCGCAGAAGCGCACTCGCCGCCCAAGCACCAAACGCGTGTTTTGCGGTCCGTCTCACTGACAGGACCTCACACGACAGCAGAACCCGAGGCCCTTTCCAACGTCGTGCCGCCGTGACGGACGCCTCCTGGAACATTACGGTTTTCGCACTAATTGATGCCACATGGCACACAGTGCAGTAGTCACCCTCATCGATCGGTATTATTTTTTCCCCTTGCCACTCTCAGGCGCTGTGTAATCCGTGGTCAGTGCCTCTTTTTTCCAGCGCCTCTTGGACCTGACATCACACAAACACTCTCGTGGTTTTGTGGTCAATCTCAATTAATAGTCCAGACCGGGGTGGCGAAGAGGGATTCTTTCAGACCGGCGCGCTTAACACACGCTGCCCTTTCAAGTGGAATTGTGTGAGTCTGCTGAGCTGTTATTGAAATTTCGACACAAGAAAAACAACTTGTTTTACAGTTTATACGTCTAGTAGTTACGCTTTATGACATCAATAAACTATCCTAATTGGATTATTAGCTTAAATTGTTTTTGTAGTTTGATGTTTCCAACACTCCCAAGCGGCGGGGATGAAACGGCCATCCTCGAGATTAAAACGAGCATGACATATTGCTGAATGAAACAGAGGCGATGTGAGTGCTGCTAATAAAGAGGAATGAAGCGGTCATGTTGGGCTTTATTTCAGAGCCCTGGGTTTTGAAATATGAAGAGGGTGAGTAAACGATGACAGAATTTTCATTTAGGGTGAACTTTCCCTTCAAAGCTACTTTATCAAAGTAGAAAGATGCAAAATTCGCATCAAGAACGCACCAAATGTTTTCCATATAAGGCGAGGAACACATCGGTTATAAAGCACATTGGTTGTGTCCATTGTAGACAAAACATAGGAATCAAACCCAAGCTCATACCTGAATATAGTCCAATATGTGCTGGTGTCTCTGTTTGGCCATGGACACCTCTGAGTCTGTGATGGCTTCTCGAAAGGCCTGCTGGGTAATCAGGGCATCCAGATCCAGCACAGAAGAGAGTCGACAGTACAGGCTGATGAATTTTTCCTTATATGAGCAAAAGTGAACTGTAGGGAGACGGGACGAAAGATGAATGCTATAGTTAGTAATCGACACCATAGAGCAGCACTGGTGTGATGTTATTGCACTTCTCAAATTGACTTGACTGGGTGGCGTGCCGTTTGAAATTGAGACACTAGGAAGGTTATCATTAATGTCCCCCAAAACACTGACGAATCTTTTTAAAAGACGGGCTTGTAATGGAAATCTGTGGGTGGTTTACAAGTGTGTGGTGTTTGGGCAGAAACTACATCATTGTATGTTTAAAAGCAGCTCATAAAGCACGAAAACAAGCCCTGTTATTTCAAAGAAAGTGATCGCGCATTCTTTAAAAGCAAATTTATTGGATTCCAATATTGATTACTTGTTTAACCTTTCCTTATTTTACGCAGACTGGGCAGAACGGCGGGTGGTGGGGGCTGTTTGGCTAGCCGTGGTGCGCACCGCCACCCCGCTGGTGTCTGTATGTGTGTGTGTGTGTGTCTGCCTGATTTACTAGAGGTCCTGAGGGAGTGTGACTGGGGGCAACGAGGAGAGAGGGAGGGGGAAGGAATCTGTGCATTTTTATAAGGCCAACTGAGCTAATATTGTAGGGCTTGAAACAGAAGCCAGTGTACCGAGCTCAAACATTTGAAGAGGGAGGTTGAGGAACCCCGAGTGTGGCGTGTAGGGGTTGGTCTGTCCCGGGGCAGAGCAAACGTCGTCTGAGGCGGGCAGCAGCAGAAGAAAGGACACATTGTGACCGAGCTCCAGCACCTCGTGTGTGTAGAGACGGAAGTGCTTGGCCTGTGGAGGACAAACACACATACGTGCAGACTTTAATCCGTGTGGGGGTCAGAGGGTAACAATGTCATGCCATCATTAAGAAGAGAGCAGTGAGCATAAATTCCAAAACCTAGTCATGCACACAAAACCAACATTCAAAGAAGTTCCTAGGACAAAAATGTGCCGCAATATGCAGTATTTAGGAAAAATAAAGGTTACATACTCAACATACTTATAACTAAAACTAAATCTCCAGCATAGTTTTAACCTTTTATCGTCTTCGTGCCCATGTTTCTCAGCCAATGTTCACAAGGATCAGTGAACCCACAGTGCTATATAAAATCCGTCCTTCTGTCTAACCATTCATGCATCTGTATATCTATCCATTCATTCAGGCTTTTTATCAGACTGTCTGTCTTGTCTGTCTGTATGTCCAGCAATTCGTCTAACTGTCTACCCTTTCATTCATCCATGTGTTCAGTCCATCTGTCGGTCTTTCCTGTCATTTCTCTTTATATCTATCCATCTGTAATTGTCCTACCGTCTATCTAGCTGTCTGTCTATTTTTATTTTTGTCTGTCAATCTCTTAGTGCCACCATCTATTCAAGTCATGCATCTATATGTCTGTCTGTCTGTCTGTCCCTCGGTCCGTCCATGCATACATCATCCCTGCCTGTCCATCGAATCCATCCATCCATCCATCCATCCATCCATCCACCATCTATCCATCCACCATCCACCCATCCATCCATCCATCCATCCATCCATCCATCCATCCATCCATTCAGCCATTCAGCCATCTGTCTATCCATCTGTTTTTTTTAAAGAAAAATCATTGATGAAGAAAAGAAATTGTCTTTCGTTGCTCTCTCTTACTAGCTATCGGTCTGTCTATTGATTCATGCATCAGTCCACCTGTCTATCTATCTGTGTACCTGTCAGTCTATCCTTCTATCAGTCCATCCATCCATTCATCTGTAAGTCTGTATATCCATCCATCTAACTATCTCTCCATTCATCCACCTATCCATCCGTCTATTCGTCAGTCCATCCGTCCATCCATCCATCCATCCATCCATCCATCCATCCATCCATCCATCCATCCATCCATCCATCCATCCATTTTTCACTCTTTCCATTAAACTGTCTATCCATCAAACTGTCTATCCATCATGATTCTGTCTGTCTGTCTGTCTATCCATCTATCTGGTCTGTTTTTTTACTAAGAAAAATATTTGTTTTTGGCGAAAATTTTTCAGGACGATACAACCAGTTTTTCCTAATAGTAGACTGGTGCGACTGCCAAACTGCTGTCACTGTAATACACATATAACGCAAAAAAATCTATTACTATAACATGCAGACGTGTGTCACCGTACCTAAAGCTATCCAAAATGTTACTTTCATCCGTTATAATGCCATGCTCTCTATACGGTTCGGATTTTACAATAGGGGAGGTTTATGTAAAATCACACAGGTTTATTTGTGAGTCCCTATCAATCAAAGACAAAATGCAGTTTTTATAAGGAAAAAACACTAAAAGCCTTAAGATCTTGTGCATGCCTGGAGAGTAAGAGCATCAAATACTAAACAGCGTTCTCCTTCAGCTCCTTTCTTACTTTAAATCTGACAAATAAATAGTAAACAACTTAAACGTCCATTTTCAACAAGAATCATTACAAGAGTCTGTGTTTTCTTTATGTAAATGCATTAGTGATAGTTTTTAAATCTATACATCTGTAAAATCTGTCTTGAATGGACAGCTTCATTACAAAGATCCATGGTAATTTTCATAAAAACAACATAAGACGTGCCGTTTCAGTATATGTGTTATTCACAACAAATAAAGAAATCAGTAGACAACATTTAAGTAGTTAAAGATGTGCTTTAAAGTTGGTAAAGTGCTGAAAGAGAGCTTATATATAAACAAGAAACATTTCTTTTAATCATAAACTATGATTTCTATTTATGTTTATTGATTTACTAAATATTTTTTACTGATTTTAGCATCATAAGTTTTTTAGACTGTTACAAATGTTGAGTTCTTATGTTCAACATAGTCCAATTGTTAAAAATCGTGTAAGACGTAGGATATTTCTGTGCACAATGCACTCCCCCAGCACTGCAACTGCGTTTCAAAAGTAAAAAATAAAATTCTAGATCTTTTCACAGCCAGAAGGTTTCTAGATATATCTATTGGCTATTCACATCTTGAATTCATCCCATGCACCAACCAGAGAGCCAAGAAGATCATGACCATCCCCGTGGACTATTACTGAGAAGACTTTGCCTCGTCCCTGGACTCTTGTGCTACCAAATAAAGAGTTGGTGCCACTACCTTTAAAACTTGGTAGGGCTAGTGCCATGTTAGTCTAGAGCCCTGATTTATCTTGAGCTAAAAACAATACATCATTTCATTTAAAACATTAAAAACGGAATGCCAGAATACAGCTGATTGGGTTGCATCTTTCTATTTCATAACTGTCCTGTTTGAAAAGCTTTATTATTTCTTGATGCTGCAAAAGTTGGACAGTTTTCCAAGGTTTAAATGACAAAATGTTCCTGGCTAACAGATTCTAAAGTAAAAAAGCTCAATACCAAATGTCGTAAGGGCACTGTTATATTTTGCCTATTGAAGAAAGATTAAAATTATGTTATATTTTGCCTATTGAAGAAAGATTAAAATTCAAAACACTTTGTGCTATGTAAATTTACAATCTATCTTCAGTTTCTCTTAGACGCAATGTTGTATAATATTGTCTGGAAGAACAGAGCTCTTTGATGGATAGCACGGCTCTAGATATGTATACACTGGCTCTGCTAGTTCTTTTTCCATTGTTCTGCTGTGAAATGGATAGTGTCCTGTAGCCAGCAGTACCTGGTGGAGAGGTAGATTGATCTGGTGCAGCAGACTCTTAATAGCCATCTGGAGCTCAGAGTAAAGGAGGCAGTCTGTAGTCTGCTCTGGGCCTTCCGCCTCCACAGGGCCAGACAGAGACTGCAGCCATTCCCACTCATCTCTGGGAAAGAAGAGACAGTATTCAGTCAAAGCACACACAAACACTTCTATATCACAGTTTCCAGAGGTCCACTTGACTTGAGTGCTTTCCAAAGGCTTGCGGGATGGCACAGCTGGTGTGTTAGGTCTCACATTTACAGGGGCAGCTCACCCAAACATCACAATAATATCACCGTCTAGTTAGAAATATGTCAGACTTGTAGGCCTTTCTTTTACAGAACTTGTTACAGAACAGAATATAAGGGGCTAACAGCCACAGTCGCCTTTCATTGTTTGGAAGAAAAGCACTGAAAGTAAATAATTGCAGCTTTCTGTCAAATTCTCAGTCTGGAGAAGGTATAAAGCATCACCGCACAGAGCTCACAGTTGATGATGGAGCAAACAGGAGCTTAATGGTCTTAGGCTCAAGGACAGCCTCAAGGCTACTGTCTGGAGGGCTGGTTAATGGGGGAAAAAGAGAGAATTTCTTTGCTCCAGAGGTTTTCCTCGAGCCGTGAGTGGGCATCATCCTGTGTGAACCTCCCACTGACTCCCACAGTCCAGCCCAGCAGTAAATTTAGTTTTACTACCACACGGAGAAGCGGGATAATACCCTCCCTGTCTCTACCTAGCTACCAAGGTCAACATCGTGACCCGAGATGAAAATAAATAAATAGCTCCTTTACCGAACAAAAACAAATAGGAGTTTTGTTTTGACTGTAAAAAATGGTGGTGTCAAGAAACTATGTTAGCCTGCGGTGAGGGGGAACCCAACACGAAGTTCAGGCATATTTCAATCTTCTCAGGCATGCTCGCATTGACTGCATTTATTTATTCAACATTAAGAGATATTCACCTTTTGTGCCTTAGATTTTAAACTAAATGTCCATTGTTAGTGACTTTTTAAAGAAGTTTTTTATTATCTTGCTACTTTAAAGGGAGGTAACAATGCAGAGAAGCAAAATATATTATATTATGATAAAAAAATTCAAATTTTTTACAAAAATATCCCAATTTCCTGCATAAATGTTTTTTTGCACTTTATGCGTTTAGTGTTTTACAGAATTGTGAATTCTTAAAATAAAATTCACCAAAAAATTCTGACACCTGTATGACTTTCTTATCAACTGACACCCCTTCACTTGCACTGGTTGTGTTTACACATTAAGATTTAAAAAGACTCGTACAGAATTTTGAATTAAACTTGACATTTCATAGCAAGTATGTACAAAAAAGGGAAAAAGTGAAACAAAAATTAAAATAATATTGAAATGTGTATTTGGAAAATAAAAAATCCCAACATTCATGAAGTGGAGAAAATGGCACAATATAATGTTAAGTCATTTCCTTTACATAGTCTAGACATATGTTACAAACCTTGACACATTCCAGTTGTCTCTTATCTTGGTGTGGCAGAGCATGTTGGGCATTCGTTGAGGAACCAAAACCTTGATCTGATCCACAGAGCTGCTCAGCTTCAGGTAACCCAGATAAAGACCAGAGGACAGCCGGTGCTGACTGCGTCTCTGATAGGCCAGAATGTCCTATGATCAAAACAATATTAAATAGCACAATCAATTTTTTTAAACTGTGAGATGTCCCGTCAAAAATGTGCTCCTGTCTGGTTGTTGGAGACTCCTGGGTGATTGCTAAGGAGTTGCTAAGCAGAAACTGGTGTAAATGATGGCCGCTTTATAGACCAAATCAAACTAAGTCTCCATGATAATTTGACAAAAAGATATTGCTCAGGCTATACAGCTCAATGTAGTGCACTTTTCTTCAACAGTCCTATAGCCCGTCGGAGGACAATCGTAAAAATGTAGTTGCTTAGAAACGTAATGGTACAATTTAACGTGTCATATTTTTACGCGCAATCAAGTACTGGTCATTACATGCCTTAGTGGACATCAATAATGAAGGCCCCAATACAATTATGCAAAACTGATCTTGGCGAGGTCTCTGGGATGATATTCTGTGTTAGGACAGGACTGTTGTTACCTGTATTGTGATGAGGAGTATGTCTAGGGCGTAGGGTTCCTCAGGGGTGGAGAGAGACTTTCTCTGACTTTGCAGCTTGGAAACCTGCATCCACTTGCCATTAAAAAATGAATAGAGACTGTCCATCTCCCTTACAGTCACGAGCAGCACATTGCCATGGCGATCTTTAATAGGCTCATAGTGGACCCTGCCCAAGTTGTGGGTGCCCAGCAGGTTCTGTTCAGAAAGGAATAGGCAAAATATGAGAGGAAAGATTTTAGGAACAGTGCACCCTAGAAATAAATCTCTTAAACACTTCCGATCAAAAGTTTTGGGACACTTGAGTAAAATGTTTTTCATTATTAAAAAAAAACTGAACTGTGGGTGTAAATGCCTAGAATTAGTTAAATAGACAAAAAATTATGTCAAAACTGGAGGGATTCATTTGACAGAATATTCAAGATAGAACAGCCATTAAGAATGCAGTGAAGACAGGGAGTTCTTATGAAGCGTCTTGATAAAATGACAAGAAAAAATGTCTGACATACTAGTCAAAAGGTGAATACACTGAACATGATCAACTGTAAAAAACATGTTTTATTTTATTTAGTTAAAATATCCCATAGCTCCTTTTGTTTATTTCATGATTTTGATGAGTTAATTGTTATTCTAAGAAATAAAAAAATATTCATAAGTACATCTTCCAAAACCTTTGACTGTTTAATTTGCTTTAATATCTACCAATCACAACCGTAAGTGAACCTAGATTAAATAAACGTAAATGTAACTAAAAGTGCATTTTGCTATGCAATGTAATTAAATATGTCACAAAATAGCGTAAATTTGTTATACGATATGAAATATGCAGAAACACAGACACGCGCTGCTCCGAATTCCACACAGGAGATTATGCCACTCAATTTCCATTTGGGCCCAAATCAAATCCCATTATAGTAATAAATTTTTAGCGAGGCTAATCACGGGGTTGGCAGACCTGCAGCTGGCCAGCGGCCGCCAGCATCTTCTGTCTGGACTGCAGTGTGGAAGAGGAAGAGGTGGAGACTGCCAAGCTCTGTCTAAGCCACCGGACGTCCTCCCACATGCAGGACAGCTGCAAAACAAACACACACACATAAACTAGAAACTCGAGCAAGTTATTTACTTCATTCCACGACGTCATTTTTAATGTCTGTGAATGAATGCAACAGTGCTAAGTGATGTCTATCTAGAGAAAGTGCATTCTTGCTTGAGTATTTATAGAAGTCAACCAAGCCAGCATCAAAGTATGACTAAAATTTTTCCCTTTTCTAATTGCGTATTTGGAAATGCTATTAAATAAACAAGAACATGTGGACAAAAATGCTTAAAATACAGACAGACGCCTTTCCACGAATATAAAATGACCTCAAATTTCAACACGTACACATTTATATTTGGCCATGGGACAATTTCCCTAATGTTTTTTGATTCACACCACTTTAGCCTTGTAATGATGGGCAAATTACAAACACGCTGCGTGGCGTCAAAAGTGCGGTGACTGTTAACTTTGACAGAATATATTTAGGTCTCTAAGCTGACCGCAGGCTGCATTTGGAAGAAACCAAGCAAAATATTGACACTTGTCAAAGGGATCTGTTACGAAAACATCGAAAATGTATGTTTCAGTTCAGCCCTAACAAAACGCATGTTACTCCGGCGCGGTATCGGCGAGCTGACCTCTCCGCTGCTTAATGTCGTGGTCGGCTGTGTGCTTTTGCATACCTTGGTAAACCACAGAAAGTCCTGCATGAGGGAGCTGCTGTATGAATCGTCCACCTCCACGATGGGGATCTGATCCTCATTAGTCACTAGCAGATTGTCCTTATGGTAAAATACAGATGCTATATAAACTCCCC
Organism: Triplophysa yarkandensis; assembly: GCA_033220385.1. Lineage (NCBI taxonomy): Eukaryota > Metazoa > Chordata > Actinopteri > Cypriniformes > Nemacheilidae > Triplophysa > Triplophysa yarkandensis. Next base: position 3,295,152 of record CM065672.1, on the reverse strand, counting down.
TGGAAATAAAGGCAGAGAAAATCCCATTCAGGACATGAGACACTGAATGTATTCATCTATAACGTGATTTCAAAAATACCTTTTAAGAGTCTTGACAAATTTATTAGAAGAATGAAAAAGATGTTTCAGGCTCCGGGACACAGATTGTTTGCGACTTGGATTCTGCAGCTTTGATGTGTCTGGAAAATAAACCAAGTCTTACAGATTACAAAAGAAGCGAGTTACTAAAAACCTTGGTCACTGACACAAAAAAACAACGCAATCCAACATGGGCGAATACATTTTTCAAAATATCTTTTTATGTGTACTCAACATGAAAGAATGCCACATAAACAAGAAAATGAGTAAACAATGACAGAATTAAAATTTTGGGCCATATATTCCTTTAAAAGCAAGTGACGTTCTGAATTGAAAGAAAAAAGCTACGAAGAGAGCGGGGTGAAGGAGCCTGGGGGAGTCGGGCCACCGACAAACCGGTTATCTGGAACATTTCAGCTGCGTATCTCCAAGCGCTGGCGTATCAGGCCACATTTCAGTGATGCCAATCTTCAGACGTCCCTGTTTTCATGAAATTAAGCGTCACGTAATTGCCCCCCGTGTAAACACAGACGGAACAATCCATTTGGCTGAGAAGCTGTTTACAACGTGAAAGTGGCCGTCGAGGCGAACAAGTCACCGTGAGAGCAATCACGCCAGCCCTAGTCTCTGTGTCTCCACCGGAGGGGCTTGAAAGGGAGGTGGAAAGGCCGATTTTCCATTAAGAAATCCCTATCAAGCCTCTCCAAGGAATAATGTGTCTTACAAGTCCCATAAGAAGTTTAACCCTTGCCCCCCGTGACCTTACAGTGGCGGCTGTTAATAGTCCATGATTAGAGATATGACACACAAGCGGCTGTGATTGTTTCCTTCTTGGCTGTGTGTCTATGTAACGTAAGAGGGGCGACGTCTTACTGGAATCCCAGGACTGTTAGGTGCCACGTAAAAACGGGTCAAGTTTGATTATGTAGTGGAATATCACCACCAGATTCCCAGAACCAGACTTGGATGCCGTGCGCAATTTTTATATCGGACGACAAATGATCCACTTTGGACATTATTTAATACGTTTTAGCTTCTTTAAGCCCAACGCTTTCCACGAAAGGTAGTTTCCAATCTCGGCCAGCACACAGCCAGCGCTCCTGTTGCACGTGTTGATAGGTTGAATTCATATTTATTTCTCACTCAGAAGGTTAACTGGCTTTGACAACCAGATTATAAGACATGAGTGTATTGGCCTCCTGTGCCGCCAAACTGTCACGCCAAATAAATAAAGAAATGCCTTTTCATTTATGAAAGCAAAAAAACGGATCGCCTTTGATTAATGACTTGGCAATCCATCTGTCTACGGCGCAACCGTGAAATGAGGTGAGGGAGTGTTGGAAAGACGGCTAGTGCTGGTAGTATTCTTCATTTTCAAACTAATTTAGAGGGGGTCAACCACCCCTTTTCAACATACGTGAAGCGAGCGAGATCATCCATAACGACGGCGGCTAGACTTTCCAGGCCCTCGCTGACAGAAAGCGCTCACATAGACTTGGTCGAGCCATGCGCTCGTGAGCGATCGCGAGGGGTGCTTGTGGGTGTTGCTGCGTCTCCTGCGGGAACACAGAGTGCTGTGTGTGAAACGTGCACACACACCCCACGGCTTGAGAGCCACCTCTCAGCTCCACATATACACATCATAAATTAAGATAACCTCTCCTTAATTGAGCTGGAGTTTTCGGGCCGGTTTTTATAGTGGTGTCATTGTACCGGTGCTGATTAATTTTACAGATTTATTTTCGAACAGCGTCGCTCCAAAAATAACTTGGGTAAATACATTGGCCCTGCCGGCGTGTGTGCGCAGGGAACATTTCACACACCTTAAAATACTTAAACAAGTATAAAGACAAGCTTGAACAAATCGATTGACGGAGCTTAACATCATTTAAATATGACTTATTTTATGTACAGCATGTTTATTTTAAAGTCTAGTTTTTTAATTGAACAATGTTTGCTGGGACGGAAAAGAAGAACAGTCTTTGGAAACAAGTCTTTATCGTAGATTATTTAGTTTTTAAAGCAAATGCATCTACCTGATTTTTCCTACTTAAAACATACGAAAATACGTTTTTGCAGCATAATCCAGGGAAAATGTAGCCCTTAAAACTCTGTATTTCATAAAACTCTATTCCTAGTTTTTGGGTTACCAGTCGTGTTGGTCAATGATATTAGATTCATATATGAGGTATATATCGATATATATATATATATATACATCAATTCATCGTATGACAAAACCAGAAGTTACACTTGTCAAAAAAATATAAAAAAATGTCCAAAAATGTATACATGCATGAATATAAAGGTGCCAGTTATTTCCCAACAAATAAAAAGTTTTGAGGTTACACCTTGCTCTGTTTACACCATCAAAACAACCATGACACTAAGTAGACAGCCGAAAGTAAACTGTAAAAACCAGACATGTACTGTAGTCTGTCAAGTGCTCCTTTTCTTACACAAACCCAGATCCTCTCGCAAACTCAAAGAGCATGCAATGTCCAATGTTATTTTGTGTTTTGCTGTTTTCCAAGTCACAAACAGTTTGACTCTCAGAATCTATTCTCCACTATAACGTCGTCTGAGACGCTGGCAGCCGTCGCTCTGACATCATTACTGTTGACTTCTAAACAGATGAGTGATGCAGTTTTTCTCTCTCCCTCCTCCTGCTTGCGGCTGGCTGCATAGCTGCCTAATGAAGTTGCTGTTTGTGAGCGGCGCAATGTTGTTAGCACCGGGAACAGCGTGCTTCTATACCTCGGTGGCCGGCCTTTGGGTTAGGGAGTGGGCTCGGGGCCAAAGCAGACCGTCTGCTTTTCATGGTACCTAAGGCTTGATTTAAAGGAGTCTGTGCTCGGGATTTGTATACGGCGAACATGTTTGACGTGTAGATGCTAAAACTCGAAATGGATAAATATATTAAAACGTTATTTATTTACATGTACTCCCACCTCGGCTCTTGTGTGAAGAGCGAAGCAGGAATGCTGAGAGAATGTATTCATACCGCCCTGGATGGTCGTTCTGGAGCGAAAACACTTTGACCATGCATCATTTCGTCACTTTAATGCAGAGTTAATCTTCTGGAAGAAGTGTGGACTTAGAAGACCAGAGTATGAGGGGTGGGAGGGGTTCTGGTTAGTGTGCCGATGAGCGGATGAGGGAGAGAGAGCGAGCGAGGGAGCATTATGAGAAACAGACAACACAATAGACGAAAACACAATAAAGGGTGCAAATAAAAGAGGTGACATAAACGCTTGGTGAAAACAGGACTAATGACAATGACATCAGTTCAGCTTCACTTGCGTGTTTGTGGACCAAGCATACTGCAGAATTAATAAAGCACACTACCGCTTTGAGATACTTAAAATTTTCGATTTGAAGTTGTATGCCTTAGGATGTTTTCAGAACTGTCAATTCTCTGTTCCAAAACCAGGGGTTAAGTTGATACAATTTTGTCATTTCATTTTGGTTCAGATCGCATTGACAGCAGAAAAGCGCATCAAAACTCAAAACTCTCATCCGCCAGGATGGACAAATAGAAGCTTCTTGGGGTTACACCTTGGTGTCGCTTGGCAAAGTTCAACCTACTGAAAGCCCAGTTGTTTCAACACTAAACGCAGCATTTTTGTGTGTTTTGGAGAGTTTGTGTGGCATTGTATTTATATAACATTTCACTTCAATTATTTCAAAAGCTTCTCAAGATGAGACCTTAAGAAGCTGCTATATAAAATGACAAGAATTTCTGCATGTTCAAGTCAAACGGTCAATAAAAAATAACATGTTTTAATATTTGAATTTTTTTCCGGTTTAACATAATTTAAAAGGATTTCATTTGTTGTAATTTTACTGATATTATTATAATGATAAAATGTGAAAATAATAGGAATGAGGAAAGTGTCCCAAACTTTTTACTGGTAACGTACTTTAAATGTAATGTGTTTTTTAATGCTTAGTAAACAATCCCGGATTTCATATTTTATCATATCACAATATTTTGCCCAAAAGTATGTTTGTCTTTGCGTGTGTGTTCGTGTGTGTACCTCCGCAGCAGTAGTGCTGGTGTGTGGCTCGAACCTGCTGTAACAACCTCTCCATGGCCTCGATGTGACCTCTTCTCCGACACTCTCTTCCATCGCAATCCTTCCAGTCTAAAACAAAGACAGATTTAATCAAAGGCAGGTCCTCCTCCAGCCATTAATATGATAATAAAGACTATAAAAAATGATGTCGCCTGTGCAACAGTTATCGAATGGTTCATTTAATTTGGTTTAATTGTCGCTTTCCTAGGCCTGACCTAAAATGTCACCATGCAATTCTACATAGCAACTGTTGCCTGGTGCCATATTAGCCATCTAACCTTATGCTCTTTTCTAATGTGCATGTCATGAGTGTTTGGATAGCTTTAAACTGAACCCTTACAGAAATGTTAATAGAAAAAGCTGCAAAAATGTTGCCGTAGTAACAAGGTACAAAGCGAATGACGGCAGCAGATTGTAGAGGAAATTGATAATTTTATATTAATAAATAAGCATTTAACATCCGAAAGGACAAACATACACTTGTTTAATGTATATGTATATTATAGTTGTTGTTTATTATCATCATATTTCTAATAGATTTATAATAAATAAATCATTTATTTCTCAAATTTGCGTCATAGCAATTATTTTCTTTTGTTTAAAATAGTTCCTGTAGCTGAAAATGCGAAACACTAAAGGGTATAGAGAGAAAATTACACAAATAATTTCATTCTAATCTTATCAAATATAATGATTCATTATTAGCAATGTCACATTTCTTTGTAGTTGACGTTTTGATATTTCATTTAAGATATTCTGCTGATCTTGAGTGAAGTAAATATCGGTTAACAAAACGATGATCAGTAAATATAAGCAAACAAAAGGTAACCATAGAGGGAACAGCTTAGCAAACTGAATGTATTATAATAAACACATTTAATGTACAGTCAGTCCACTGTCGTTTAAGGTAAAAGTGGATAAGTGGTCAAGGTGAATTCTCTTTAAAAAATGTATCATAAAAATCTAATTTTCCCGTATAATCTCTGCTTTTAGTATTGTGCAGCTGTGTGCATAAAAACTGATTTATAATGACATATTTGTTATTTGCTGACGCAAAACTTGTCACCCCGGCGACTTGGCTCATCTTCCGCAGCACTCGTATGAAAGCCGAAACTCAAGGCTGGATACACAGAGCATCAGGTGAAGTGAAGTCGTGACCACTCCAAGGATATTGACTGCAACCTATACAATGTTTTCTTTGCAATGTATACAATGTTTTCTCTCAATGCCATTTTAATTAAGAGCACACATCTATGTTGATGCAAAGGTTCAAGTAAATCCAATTAAAGACAAACATTGCTGTATTGCAGCACAGTTTTTTTATGAATGATGTTTGAAAGTGGCTACACAAAAACTTACTGGAGGGAACAGCAGATGGAGGCTGGGAGAACTGCACCGGACCCCATCCCTTCATATTGTAGGCGGACACTTGAACATAGTACTGTCTACCCTGATAAAAACAAGAAAACTGATCTTAAAACCTCATAACAACATTTTTTTTTACATTAACGGCACAGTTTTAATAAGCATGCCGTCACTTTAAAAAAAATATTTTGTAAAAATAAGAGTCAATAATAAAATCAATCCAATCTTTATTACGCAGCTCTAAGCTACTATGTTTTTGTCTTACCGTGGTGAGACCCGTTATTGTGCACTTCAGGGACTGCAAATTCTCTAAAACCAGGTCTCCGGCTAATAAAGAGAAATCCTTCAGACAGCTCCATTCCACTGGAACATATTTCACAGCAAATTACACAGCGAACCGGATAAAAATGCAACATATTAATGACATTTTAAGCAACTACAATACAGCAAAAGAACATCACATTTCTTGCATGTTTTGCACATTTTTCTAATACAAAAAACGACACGTTAACAGTACTTTATAATTGAATGATAAGTCATGTCATTAAGTTAAAAAAAGTTTAATTTCAATATTTTCAAAAGAATCAACAATCACTTCACTACTTATAACTTGTGTGTAAGGGTGGTTGTTAGGGGGTTGCTATGCAATTCCTTAAGATTTTATTGCATTACTTATGGCTAGTTTATTTAGGATGGTTACCAGGGGGGTGCTATGTGCTCAATAAAATGTTCTGTAGTGTTTTACGGTGTCACTAATGTCTAGTGTGTTAAAAATGGTTGTCAAGGGGTTGCTACATACAGAAAATAGAGGGTTAAATGAACCTATTGTGGAACAACAGCTTGTTGCTAAAGCGGTTACCTTAAAAGGACATATTTGTACCATTTTAACCCTAATTGTTAAATAATAGAACCTTAAAGGTGTGAAATTATACCCTAAGTTACTAATATGTAATCCTTTTAAGAATACCATCCTGCAACAAGTTGTACATAAAATTTTACCCCCCATTTTCTGTGTGTATACACTTGCTATAGTGTTATGTAGACTTAACGTCATAGGTGTTAAAAATGGTAGTCACAGGGTAGCTATGCACTTGCTAAAGTTTAGTTTAGTTTTCTTATAATGTTACTTGGCTGGTGTTTTAAGAATGGTTGCAATGTGGCTGAAAATGTTTTTTAGGGTTTTAAAGGAATTACTAGGTGACTTGACTATTTTTGATCGTTGCCAAGGTGTTGCCATGCAGTGGCCAAATGTTCTTTGTTGTTTTTGTTACATTAAAACATTAAAAGATGGTTGCTAAATTGTTTCTAAGATTTGTCCATAACCTCTTTGATATTCTGGTCTCTGTTCTGCACAGACACTGAAAAGAACATGAAGGTTGCACTGACCTTTGTATTTGGTCACAACAGCTGAGTTCATGCTTGAAGGTTCCTGAAAGTTAACAGTGAGCGACGTGCTGCCCGTCACACTCAGACGCACAGCTGAAGGAGCCTCCGGTGGCCCTGGAAAACCAGTTCAACAAGGTCACAAAGAAATCTGCTGGTGAGTGAGACCATTTGCACATTTGCGACAACCTTATGCTTTGTGTCACACTTCATTTAAAAAAAATTAGCTGCAGGCCCAAATGCATTTTGGGTTAAAAAGCAACACCATGAATTCTAATAACAAAAGTCTTCATTGCATTCCCTGTCAATGATGCTTCACGGCTCCGGGCGTCAATAACAAGACACTTGGTAGTAATTCCCAACTAACACATGTTTCTTTATTTAATAAAAATCCGAGGGTATCATTATTTTTTAAAGAAGTTAAAATACTGCCTCAAATCCCACACTAATATGCAAAGACATCTTAATGACATCATAAACATGATGATCTATCAAAACACTGTTTGTTTGAGTACAGTAGAAGCCTAACACGCTGAGCGGAGCAATGCCACATGTTTGAAGGGGTGTTATAAAAACAAGACATTAAGTTTAGTTCTCTATGGTGATATTAGTGAGTAAATAAGTACAATATCATCTCTAAGCATGTAACAAGCATGTACCTGTCGAATAATTTTCATACACAATCTTCAATTTCTGAGAGCTTTTTATATTATATATTGTACAATATTCTTATCTGTCCTGTATCTTCTTTTTCTGCTATATTGTATTTCGTTCTATTCTGTTTGATTCAATTCCATTCAGTTCTATTCCATTCCATTCCGCTGTTTTCTATTCTATTCTATTCTGTTCTGTTCTGTTCTGTTCTGTTCTGTTCTGTTCTGTTCTGTTCTGTTTTTTTTTTCATTCTATTTAAAAGAGGCCTCCAACCTCTGGAAACTCTTAAAATATGCTTATCAGAGAAATGTCACTTTTTTGCATTCAGACTTTATAAGCATGTTTGTACTTGCAACTCAATGCACATTGCACCACTAATAGCACTATCCTTCTATGAATTCTTCAAGACGTGAACATTTCCAAGCAATCTGATCCTTGTGAGCATCCGTGGCAAGGAATTGCTGATTTGCTTCGGCTGCCTCCACTCGAGGATGTTTACCGAGAAAAGCCAACTAAAGTCGCCCGATATAACAAGTAATCAATTTGACGGTGGAGAGTGAGAGGGAAAATATTTTGCTTGGGGCATTTCAGGCCATTCAATCTGACATTAATATCTACGGGCCAAATGATCACTGTTTCTTGTTTGCGGTGACTAATAAAGCACACATGTGGGGCCGGTGGGAGTATGGACAGCAGAGATGCTTATAGATTATATGAGGCTGACAGTAAATAAAGGCCAGTTCAATCGTGTGGCATATGAGGTGGCTAAGGTTTAGAGGAGAAAATGAGTTGTGTCTTAAATTAGACATCTGTGTTTTCATAAGAGAATAGGTAACCCAAGTATGACATTTTTGAAGTTTGTATCCATCAACGTATTTGGTCAAATTACATGTGAGAATAAATGTACTGGGACCTTATGAGCTACTTAAAAGAAGCTAAATATAATGTTGGGTATTATGTTACGGCAGATATAACATTACTACTAACTTCTACATTCCTGTAAAATTTCATGCATGTGAAAACACAATTGGCAGTCAAACTTACGTGCGTGTTCGAACCCGGTGCGCATGCGCCTGTACAGTTTGCATCTCCATTCCCAGTCTTTAAGCTGTTTTTCCTTGTCAGGTGTTTCCAGGCTGAGGCTCTCTCTCATCACCTGGGTGGACAGCTCGCTGACTCTCCTCTGGGCTTCCTGCACCAGCACTGAGAGATGGGCATCTCTGCTCTCCAGGCTGACAACTAAAATACAACAACATAAGTCAATAAGATGTTTTTAGCTTGTGTGTGACCTAGAGTTGCCGTTTGAGGTTTGCCATCACAAAGTCTTCGTGTCAGCTGTATGCATAAAGTATGACAGAAGAATGGAGTTGATGCAAAAGGTCTATTGAAGGGTTAACTTCAATGCACCACTTTTAGATTTCTGCTACAGATGTTTAAAAAAGTCTTTTTACGTAGAATTTTTGTGCAAGATTAGTTTTTGATATACACATAATGGGATATTTTACTGTCACCTATGGTCTAAAATGAAGAAAATACATTAAATGGCGTTGAAAGGTATGGAAAGAAGGTCTGCTTTGAGTGCTATTTTACATTTTACATTTACATTTACTCATTTGACAGACGCTTTCATCCAAAGCAACTTCCAAGTAGTGGACATTGGACAGTTATCACTGCAAAGCAAACAGGGGTCTTGCTCAAGGAGACTGAGCATCGAACCAGCAACCTTCTTACAAGTCCAATATAAATAACACTATTCAAGCCACTTTTTACAGTTTAATAAAAATAAAACAATTACAACATCTATAATCAACATCTATTTATAAATTAAATGAATGATTTAAAATTATTTGAAAAATTTTGATTAAATGAAAGTCAGATATTTAACATGACCTTAAAATAAACATATTGCTTATGAAGCAATAAATAATAAAATCCATAAAAACCAAAAAAGGTAAAAAACAAAAACAAAGCACAACAAGATTATCTTCAAATTAAAAGTTAACATAAACATTTTTTAAATGACAGAATACAAACAAAAAATAATAGATTAAAAGTGACAAAACACAACAACACAATATTGTTTGTATAGTTGCAATATAATAAATATCACTAAAACCACATTTTAAAAGTTAAATACAAACTAAAATATATAAATATACGCTTTAAATCAATCAAAAAACGAAAACCACACAAGACTATAATAACTCTTATCTAAGCTAGGAAATAACGACTGTTTCTTTAACGTAAAATAAACAGTGTGGACACATTTACATGAATAGTACAAACAAAACACTGACAGAAACACCTATTACATTATCAGTAATTCTCCAGAACTAATGTGGCAGCTTCACATTGCATGTGTCAGTGTAGTGGCAGATGAAGTCAGCCGTACAAGGTTTGGGGGTCTGAATGAATGTGCTTGCCGCTTGTCTGGAACACACAGGACTGTGTTTGACCGTATAGATTTGTCATGGTAAAAGGAATAGTGGCAAGCCAGTCCTCCTCGTGAGCCGTGAATACTGCTGCATTTTCTTTCAGAGCCTTAGTCATAGACCGTGACAGCAAAGTAAACAAATAAATAGACGTCTGAAAAAACCCTCTTTCACTGAGGCCGCTCGGCCCAACACAAACCCCTGGAGACGCGAGCGCTCTCCGGGGAGAGGATAAAGTGCGTGCTGTCAGCTCTGAGAAAGGGGCCGTCTTACACGGGGGTCCGGCGGAGGCCGCCATATTAGCTGCCATGTGCTGCAATTTCCTGCGCTCTGAAGATTGACATCTCGCCCCTACGTGCGTTTAATTGAAACGACTATAAATGAATGGGCGGGTCCGGCGACTTTTGCTGTCACACACAGTTGGCATTGTCGGGGTTCTGGGACGGCCCTAAATATAGGCATTATGGGTCCCCGTCCAGCTCATAAACACGCTTTAACTCCAACCTTTCGGCCGAAACTGTCGGGCGTCTGGCTGATTGATTTACTTGGCACTTCTAGGCCGACATAAATATAATGCAGAAAGCCCAGGAGGGGAAAATACGGCAATGTTTATTTTCTGTTTGTTTACAAGGATTGGATTGTGCCGCGATGAAATGTTTTGAAACGTAACTGTAGCCCGGGTACAATAAATCACTTAGTATAATTGCGCCCGTTACATGGATCGTTGGAAAAGTTAAACCATTAAATGACAAACCCAGTTAAGATTTTTCTGAGGGATGCCGTGTGCTGTCCCGCTGCCGCCACGATGCAAATGTGCTACAGTGTTTTCTGTTTGGTCTTAGACAACATTCGACGTGTTCCGATTTAAGCCGATTTTTTTCCAGGTAAGAAACACCTGTTCCACTGTTGCCATAGAAAGTCAGGGGCTGAATACACCATTGATGAATCCGAAGGCAACAGAGTGCAGATATTTTTAACCGATCTGTCATTGACGCATTAAAACCTGATATCCTCCAACTTATATCTGTACAAAATCCCATTCACAATCGGTCCGTTATGTGCAGCATGTCACATTGCACAATGTTAATTCACAAATATATCATAATGAACGTAACTCATTAGCAGGTGTCATTAGATGTTAAAAGCAGAATCCTGAGTGTTTGTGACAGATGTCATGGAAAAGTTTACCTACTTATTCCTACTCGGAGGTGTTTTTTGCGTGAGCTCCAAAAAACAACGCATCAAATGCTTATACTGGCGCCTTCTGTTCATCGCTGGTTTCATTCTAAACAGCAGGTCCAATTAAAGCACATCTGCTACAAGAGCATGTGAGTCAAGACAAACTTGAAGATACATCGAGGATTTCAACAATAACAATAACTGGACCTAAGGTGATAAATAACAAAAAAAAATTATTCTATCATCATTTCCTTAACCTTTTGTCATTATAAACCTTAAGGACTCTTAAGATCTTCACTAGATCTACAGATCAAATAACATTTCATAAGAATGTTGGTAACAGAAAACCAGTGATACCCATTGACTTAATTTGCGTTGACTTGATTTTCATTGACTTGTATTGATTTTGTGTCCGCAAATAGAAGTCAATAGGAGCCACTCTTCAAATATTCATCTACAATGTCTTACATGTTTACAGAAGCGAAAGGGATTGAAAATGATGGCAGAATTATTCATTTTTCTCTTTCAATCATTTTTAGATGACAATGACCTCAAAATATCATTTTAATATGGGAGACCCAACTTTGAATTAAGAAAGAAAAGCATTTTTCAAACAACCAATATATGCATATCTACAATTAAGTCGTGGTAATCTCAATAGGGGTCAGTTGTGGTCTGGTGGTTAGAGTGTTGGACTTGTAAGCACAGGGTTGCTGGTTCACATCTCAGTCCTACCAGGCAATGACTGAGTGCCCATGAGCAAGACACCTTACCCCCTTTTGATCTGAATTGATAAATGTCAAGTGTAAAAAAACTTATAAATGACTATGAATAAAAGCATGGGCCAAATGTTATATAAAGTAACTTTATTCCTTTACAAAACTCGCAATTTTTTTTTATAGTGTTTGTATGTACACTACATGTAAAAATAGTACATGTAAAAGCTTTGAAATTATTAAATAAACAGTTTAAATTATGTAAATATATAAGTAAAAATAAGATAATCTGATTATCTCAAATATTTATTTTAGAATCCACCAAAAATAGGAGATGTATATTACACATGTATATTTGTTATAGGTTCCATTCTTCGTGACCCCATGTTTTAAACTTTAGTTTGTTTATAATGTTCTTGTTGGAGTATAAATAACATCTCTAAAATTATAAAGCTCAAAGTTCATTACCATGCGAGATACAGCGCACTGCCGGTTTGGACTACACTGCTCTACTTCCTTTTTTAATGACATCACTAGAACGGTAAACCTCCGTCCACAGGATTACACAAAGAAGGAGAATGGGTCTTGTTGCGCTCCAAGAGACAAGGGGAAGAGTTGCGTTTGTAGAGTTTGTTTGTCGACATGTCGAAGGGAAGGATGCTGTACTTAGAGATCAATGATTACAATTTATGTTTAACTCGGTCCCCAAAAACAAGAATCCACATTTAAAACTATGTGCAGCATATTTTACTGAGAACAGCTTCCTCAATCTCAATCAGTTTAATACGGGATTAATGCAAAGATTGTTCTTGAAAAATGGAGCAGTTCGCACTGTTTATGGACCACAACAATAAGTGTATTTTATTATTTAAGTTGGTGTGTTTAACGGTTCCTGTTACTTATTACAAAAAGGGCAACACTGTATCGCTTTGTCGACTAGATGGTAATTGAAACTAATCTAACCACCTATCTTTTGTAGTAATTCAACCGGGCACCATTGATTGTTTGTGTTTATAATGATTAGTTAATTTATTTGTTGATTCTATCTAGTGTTTGCTGTTTAAACACATGCTGGGCTAGACCGGAGTAAAGATTAGCTGCAGACACATGAATCGTTGTTCAATGTTTAGGCGTCCGCAAAAGTCGTACTTGCACAGGTTCTATTCTATTCTCTTCATCCATATTCTCCGGTTCTGATTTGAGATCAAATTGCTAAAGTAAATTACATGTTTAGAATAACACTGAACGCATTCATCTTCACGTTATGCTAATTAGAACTTCTGAAGGTTAACAGTTGTTTTTATGACAGTGAAAAAAGTGGTATACAGATGTTAATTGTGTTAAAAAATAGTTTTTTTCTGCATAAAAAACATTAACGCATGTTCAATTGCACACTATTAACACAATCAAAGCTTTAAAAAAAACACAAAAACGGGACCTTTAAATAAATACTTTTTTTCATGACATGAATTTAAAAATATGTGTACATGTGAGAGGATTTAACTGTTAGATTTCAACAGTTCAATTATTTTAATATTTCCCACTCAAAAAAATCTTATTTATTGTTTTGAAAATATTTTATCAAGTTATTTTTTGTGATTTTTTCTAAACCACATTTAATATTTTTTTTTACAGTGCTACATAGTTTAAATGTATTACATTTACATTTTACATTTAGTAATTTAGCTGACACTTTTATCCAAAATGACTTACAAATGAGGTTTAAAAAAAAGAAACATGTACAACAGGCGATAACAACGTAATCATGAGCTAAATTGATGCCAGTCCAAGCAAGAATAACACAACATAGGTACAACTTTTTTTTTGAAAAGTAAGGATGTTAAATGAGGTTTATTAGTAGTTAAGAAACAGTGAGGATGTCAAGTAGGTTTATTTTTGTGTTAGGTGCAAACGTAAAAAATGGGTTTTAAGGCAGTTTTTGAAGATTGAAACAGAGTCTTTTAACGGGCAGATCTTTCCAGCATCGTGGAACTGACCCAGAGAAGGTAGCTGAGAGGGATTTCTTACCTTTTTGGGTTGGTAACTGCTTGTGAGTTGCTATGTAACATTTTTTGTATATGAATCATTTTTATTTATTTTATCATTAATGTAAAATATTACTAACTTACTATCTTCACTTTTCTATTTACATTCAATATATAACAGAATTATCACTTAATTTAGTAATAATTTAGAATTTCAAGAATTTTATCATCATTGTTGCACTATTTAATAATTAATACAATTTTACGTGCAAAGGAGGCGCTGCTAAACTTGTACTTCACAATTCCACATTAAAATGTTAAAGAACCCCAACCTTCAGAAATCATTTGGAAAACAAAAGATTTTTTTCCTTCACTCCTACAGCTCTTCCGAGATCCTGAAGTGATTGACTGTTTGTTGACACATTTGCATACTCACAGTGTGGGCTCTCCTTCCCTCCGGCTTTGAGCAGCAGCTTGGCTATGGGGACGTTGTTGGTCATGATGGCGATATCCAGCGGCGTCAGGCCTTCGCTGTTGGGGGTGTTGAAGTCAAGTTCATCGGCCGTGTACTGAAACAGCAGGATCTGCACGCCGTCCAGGTCCTGCTGCTCAACCGCCTCAAACAGGAGCTCGCTCCTCTGGATGTTCTGCGGGAAAAAACACAGGTGGGTGGTAGCGACACACATCACGAGCAAGATGCCATTCAATAGACGGTGCATTGTACTTATTACAAAACAGCAAAAAGCTTTGGTATTAGTTTAGCAATTTCAGCATTATGCATGTGACATATTGTGTCTATTTATAAAGAATACATGTGTTAGGGCTGTGCCAATCCTTAAAAGTACAAACAAATGTAAAGAGAGACATCGCATGGGTATCGAATCAGCAAATCTTGATAGCTGTGCTATTCTAACAGTTAAACTCTTGGGTAAGCACTTAATTATTATTAATGCAAGGTAAACATTTTCACAGAATAGCCCCTTCTGTACATTCTACACTTGTTAACATTACACAGCAAAGCTTTCAAGTATGTCCTTTGTGTAGCTGTTTTTCAAAATTGGTAACTCTTGGCACTTTTTTACCACTTTTTTTCATCTTTGCAATTTACCTCTTCATTGTCTCCATGGTTCTTTGTAAGACGCTTTGGACAAAAGCATCTGCTGAATGCCTGATTGTTAATTCAATGTATATGTTCAATGATGTAGACGGTGCAAAGGTCATGTGATCGACTTCTATATAAAGCACATGCTGAAATAAACGAGTTCCTCGAATGCACTTGAAGTTCTCGGAAAAAATCATTATGGAAAAGTGCAAATGTGATTTGGATCCATGTGTGCCAACATACAGAGAAGAATGTGTTTGGTCACTTGAGTCAACAAGATGATTGCTAGAACTAGCTGTACATAATCAGTGACATTTGTGGAAGTTCTGAGGAAAAAGCACTCAGCAGGGCACTTTCGGATTGTTGAGCGTACACGCGTGAACCCAAATGTCACAAGCTTGGAACACATTACAGTATGTATAATGAAGCGTTGAGGGATGCATTTTAAAATGTAAATAATCCTGAATCACATTAATGACAAGATTTTAAAATAAGGCTTTAAACTTGGCTGTGTTACTCACCGACACTTTACGGATCCGGTCCGATCGTCCGAAAAAGTAGGCATCTTCAAAGGACGAATGGCTTCCTTTGAACTTCTCCGAGAGGTTGCGGTACAGACGCTTGGCAGCGCTGGGGGAAGCAGGCCCCGCCCCCTTCTTGCTTTGGGTAAGCTGCAGGTTCTGCATCTGTTGCGTCATGGAGAAGTTCCTGTGTAGTGACACAGAACAGATTGACAGGTGACAGCAGGTGCATTATAACTCTTTGGGCATCTACCTGAAATTAATTCTTAACATGTGTTATGTTCTTATCTCATTTCTTCTGACTAATATGTGAGTCAGCAGTGTCTCTGCGACAGATGGCCACTGTAATAGTTCACCCGAAAATGTCAAAATGAATGTTGTGTCATCATTTACTTCACCTCTTCTCATTTCAATCCTGTATAATGTTGCAGAAGACAAAAGTAAATATTTTAAAGGATGTTGGTAACAGAACCCCGATGGCCTCCATTGATTCACATGTCCATGTAATAGATTGGTACAATTAGATTTTTGGCTACCAAGATTTTTGGAAACAGCTTTTTTTGTTGTGCAGTGAAAAGAAAGTCCTCCAGGTTTGAAAAGGGATGAGTAAATAATGACTGAATTATCATTTTAATGCTTCAGATCAGGCCAGAACCTAATTCTAAACGCATATCAAGGTCCAGGTATTTTACAAAATAAAACCAAATGTAAAAAGTACTTTCACCAAGTTAAATCGAATGCATTCTAAAGTTTTTAGTGACATTTTTAACAGGTATAAGTTGTCAAAAATGATATTGGAAAACCAACCAGAACAGCCAATTTTCTAAAAAGTGACAGCTACACTGCGGTCCTGAACTGCAGACAGCATAGCAAGGTTGTCAAGCATATCCTCAATGGTCTAATAATAATACGAAAAACCTCCAGGAAAACAGTTAATTGACAGTAAACCATGAAATCAAACTTCGTCCAAAAAAAGATGCACCAAGTCATACCAAACAGGCAGAACATCATTATCCATGACGTGATATTTCCAAAAATAAATTTGAAATTGATCTCGACACTGAGCATCTCGGTCGATAGGCTCTAAGGTCATCTGTGTGGACAGAAGTTAACTGTAGGTTATGTAATCACTGACGATTAACACCTCATGAATCGCTTTATCAATCGAAACATCTGGCACGGGGGCACTTTTTCTCAAGGTGCAAAAGCATCACATCTTACTTTTTTATACAAACACAAACACAATAAAACACCTTCTGTTCCAACACCGCTTTTAAAGAAGCAAAAATTCCCCAAACTATAATTTGATCTCTCCCCAGATGACTTTTTTTGTAAAAAAGCTGCAGGACTGCAGGGGATCTGTGTGATATTTCTCATCTCGACAGTCTATAATCCAATCAGACATGACATTAAGGCAGTGCTTGTTTTTTTTATTGCTTGTGCGCAGTTTTGGGTGCCGAACACCCACTCAGATCACTAATAATAATGCACTCTGCTGCGCAAGAGCGAAACCCCTGACACCATCGCATAACCGTGCGAGCCAAGTAAGAAGACGGTGCTCTTTGCGAGACTCGGTTATGTCTTGAATCCAATTAAGCCGATCAATAAGGAAAGGGCAGCTGCCACGGAGACCGAGGAGCACCTGTGGGAAACAGCGGTGGGGAGATGGGTAATTTTAGCATCAGTGGAGGAGATCCCACTGAGCGGAGTGGCGCCTATCTCACCTGTGT
Source organism: Triplophysa yarkandensis (assembly GCA_033220385.1). Lineage (NCBI taxonomy): Eukaryota > Metazoa > Chordata > Actinopteri > Cypriniformes > Nemacheilidae > Triplophysa > Triplophysa yarkandensis. The sequence continues at coordinate 3,277,928 of CM065672.1, read as the reverse complement.
CGCGGATGAGAGAAAAGTACCCAGAAAGAAAGACACTCACCTGTCCAGGCTCTGGGAGCTGCCAGATGTCAGGAGGAAGAGAGGTCGGAAATCCTTAATCAATGCAGCATCGCTTTGCCTCTGGTTGAGTCTCTGAGCCAGTCGGGAGATCTTGCTGTCAGATCTGCTAAAACAGTTAGAAAGACCGGCGGATGAGCCAGGACGGGGTGTAGGAAGGTGACCGATTCAAGGGACAGGAAGAGGAAAAGGGTCGTAACAGACACCCCTGCTATGGAGTAGCCCGGAGTACAAGGTGTTCATCAGAGCTCTCCTTTTCACGCGCATCTCGCCTTGGTGTTGTCTGGCTAGTGTGCGGTGAGAAGAGTGGAGAGGGGATGGAGGGGGAGGGAGAGAGAGAGATAGAGAGACGGAGAGAGAGAGAGGGAGAGAGAGAGGCATTCTGCAGGCACTAGGATGAGCGATACGGAGAAAACAAAAGCACACAGGCTTTTGAAGCAAAGTACCACTGAGCATGCTCAGAGCACACTGTGCGAGTGATGGGAAGGGAGGACCTGTTGTTCTTTTTCAAATCACTTCAGTTTTCTTATCTGTAGAACCAGGCATCTAATCCCTCAATACAACATTCTGGCACTCTGATTGTTAATAAGCAGACGCAAGCAAATTCACATGTCAATGGCAGCTTACATGTCCAATTGTTCGGTATCAAAATCTTCCTACCTGGACATTTTAATGGCAGGTTTCTAAAAGGTAAGCAGTAAAATTGTGAAATTTGGGTTGGCCCTGTCTTTATATCATCATATATAAATATTTCACTTTAGATATAGGTGGGTGCACAACGGCGGAAAAGTGCGATTTTGTCTTTTTCTGTCTAAAAACCAAAAAACGATATTCTTATTGAGAAATTGTGTCGTTTCCTTGTAGATTTATCTATGAGTTCTGAAAGCAAGACACCAGCTTGACCAGTAAAGCGAGGCAAGAAATTCATATCATTTTATGAAAGATAATATAAGAGTTACATTAAGTTTGTGTTTAAGCAATTAATCTTATCATAGTTTATTTTTTATTTTTTTTAAACATACTGTAAACTGAAAACCTGATGAAGAGAAGTAGTACACACAGTTTTCTTTCTCACTTATGTTAATCTTGAGTACCTGTAGTCTAGAATCGTGTAGCTCTTATCTCTGAAAACATATGAACAGCGATTTTTTACGACTGTTTCCGGAAAAGGTCGAGATCCTCACCATGGATTCTCCTGGTATGTAAACGCTAATGCTCTTGCTCTTCCGAGCTCTCTGATTGGTGCGTGGGCAAGATTGTAGGAGAAAATGGACAGTAATTAACTTGTTATACAATGATGATCATAGGTTGAATTTTGGCTATACAGGGGTAGTGTATTAAGCACTAAAATACTACTAAGATGCGTCTAACTCAGTTTTTACCAAATGGACCACGTTAAACATGACAATTCCAACGGTCTTCTTTCCCTTTAAACATCACTACAAATCGGGAATGTTTTTACAAGACACTAATGCTTAATACATTTTTTCAGCTTCAAAAGAAACTATATCGTAATATTATACTTATTCTGTAGCCCATATTAACTTTATTTAAATTAAGTGAGTTTTCCTGATTTCATAAATATCAGCCTTAATCAAATTTATGAAACTACATTCTTATTTATTTTGTTCATTTCAATTTAAATTAGTTCATTAATTTCAATAAATGTAATTAATTTAATTTCGATTTAATAATTTAATTTCAATCTTATTTCAATTAAAATAAAGAAAATGTTTAGTTTTCCCTTTATTTATTTAATTATTTTTGCATAACTCATTTTCAAAGATTACATTTTTTTTATCATCTTAAAACATTTTGTTTGCACTGAAGACAAGATAAAATATAGGCCTCACTCATTTCAATGTGCAGACTCATATTTTTGTGTGACATACGATGAGTTAGAAGCCTCTCAACCTATAGGCAATATACAGACAGCAGACTCGATTTTGCAACTAAGCTAATTTGTGTATATGAGAAACCAGCCAATCTGAAAGCTATGTAACGCCCTCATTAAACTCTGGAATAAAAATGTGTTCAGACTCGGAGAACAAATACGCAAAGTCATAATCAAAAAGGAACATGTCCTAATCTTGCGGTCCAGAAAAATATCCTGTTTGTGTCTATTTGTGCTTTTGGGTTTTCATGCAATATGTTTAAATAAGAGTGCCTCATAACAACAGGTAATGCTTTTAATCCATTAATACTCACTTAATCGCTGGAATGCTTGACTGTGCCGTTTAGTGCGGTAGTGCACAAAAGCATGTCCTGATTTTTATTGTCTCCTGTCGCTGATGGAAAATTACAGTTCCACTAACTGCCAGGGGACGTTTCTGAGAGTTTTCAAAAGAAATATTTGCTCCTAAAGACGAGACCCGAGATGATCCACAAACCACAAAAACAGACGTGTTTGACTGTGAAATGGAGTGTACCGATTCGTTGCAAATTTTTAAGTCGTGACAGACCGTGAAAACAGGTCTCAAGGGAAAGTGTGTTAATAAGGTTTATTATCCACCTACTGAAATATTTCTGAATGCTTTAATTTGACAGACAAAAGCTTGTGCTTTTTGTCTCACATGCAAAACGGCAGCTGGCATGAGCACTCCTCTGTTCAGACCCTGAACTGAACCGAGTACACTTTAGTGATGTAACACTGCGCACTGTTGGTAGTATTCCGCATCAGTACACGGACAAGCCGCAAGGGTGCTGAGATGGAGCACAGAGGCGTTTCAAATCAATAAAAATTGGAACTCGAGATACAATAGTGAAAGGTGTATATGAATGAGAGTAAACATCAACTTTCTCTGGGACAAAGCTGGTGCTGAATCCCCTTGTTGCAGAGATTACCAAACTCTTTTGCCAGAAGAAAAGAAAGGTTTGTTGGAAAAGGGGATGAATCACAGGATTGCATTGCCAGCTAAGTGAGAGACAAGACACATTTTCCCACTGCACTCTCAGTGATATCGCATAAATGCCATCATGCATCCTGTGATAATTCAATGGAATAGATTCAAGGGAAACTGAAGAGAAGGAAGCAGACAATTGTGAAGGAAAAATTACTCCCATAAAGAAAGAGTGTTTATGATACATCACAGGTACAGGAACCCTTTATTAAAATAACAAAATCTGTCATTATTTATTCACATTTGATTCACTGCATTCATTTCTTTGGTTGGTTGAACACAGAGAAAGATATTTGCAAGAATGCTTGTTGACGAACAGTACTTCGAACCCACTGACTACCATAAGGAGCAGCCAATTTTGTTCTTTGGAGATATTTGAAAGAATGTACAGTGTGACAGCAAAACGGTCTGGGCACTTTTTTCTACAATTGTCATCTTTCCTGCTATGGTAGTCAACGGGGTCCAAGAACTGTTTTTTTAAAGGCATATACAAAATGCATATGTTTAGCCCAAAATATAAATGTATAAATATATCATATGGCTTATTAAATTGTACAAATTTATCAATTATATTAACTAAATAAATCTTTATATAGTTAAGTAAAAAACTTTATATAGTTAATAGTTAACAGTACATTTTTTTATATTTTAATATTTTAACAAAACTATTAGTAATATAACCTAATATTTTTGCTGAATTTTAATAGAAATATGTAAGTTAACCACTTTAACTTATTTTTTACTTACATACACAAAAAATTTTAAAAGTATTTGTAAATGTAAATTGTTTCATGTAAAAACACAGCCGTTTTTCGAGTGTATACTAATGTGGAAAATAATGAGAGTTCACCCAAAAATTGTAATACTGCATTGTAATAAGACCAAACAACACAGAACCTCATTTACTTGAGACATTTCTCAAAATAACTTCCCTGTCCAAACACAAAACAAATATAATTTCATTTGAAACTTTAATAGTGTCCATTCGTATGATATTTATTCTATTGGTGGGATGATAAATCCTATTGGAAAATCTAAAAACACATTAAAAATATATATTTCTTTAATAGCAAAAGCTATTGGTTCATGTTGGTATTTTATTGAAAACATTGCTGCTGCTTTTAGCAGGTTATTTGAGTTACATACAGTCATACAGATTACAGATGACAGGAGAGTGAATAAATTATGATCTTTTCCTTTCAATAAAACCCTTTCCCCAAAAATTTTTAAATGTTTGCTATTGCTTCCCCTAACGACTAGAACTGAAATGAACAGAAACAAATCCACTAAAGATAAATTCATAACACAAATACTTTGTTTATATCCTAACCCTCAATGAAGGCTCAAATGGACTTAAAGTGATTCAAACTCTGTCCTCAATTCTCATGTAAAACGACACTTGATATCCAGCACCACGGACAAGAGACAGGCCCCTTTAAGAGGGAGCTACGTCAAAACCGCTCAAATATAATGGCAAAAATGTAAAAGAACATTTCCATGAGGACAGAACAAAGCTGTTTCCATAGCTGCAGCTTAAAAGCGAAGCTCTAGCAGACTTGCGTGCGAGCGTTCAAGGGACGTGAGCTTAATGAAAACTGACATTAATGGTACAGCGAGACGCCCATGTTGGAGGTTCCTATCAGCAGAAAGCCTCAAAAAGGTATTATGAGTTACAAAAAAATGACAACATCCTTCTGCGGCGCTTGGCTCTTCTCCGTCTCCAGAGATAAGAAGTAAATAAATGAGTCAATTAGCATTTCTTGACTACACCAATCAGGAGAGATTGTTTACCGGTGCAGTATTTCTGTGCTCTTGGCGTGACATCACATGGCCTAAAGGAATTCCTCCCTGAAACATTACTGTTTATAACCGCGATTTTTCAGGTTTGGCAGCGATGGGACAAAGAAACACATTCACAAAGGCAAGACAAATGACACTGCCACACTGCTGAAAAAGAACTTCGTTTCTTTCTCAAGTCGAAGGGAAGTGATACGGTAAAGACACAATAGAGGAAACCAGACCAACTGGTAATAATGTAGAAGTCTGAAGTGTAGGATGACAAAAAGCACAAAGGATGATACGCAAACAGGTGTGAACGGTGATGTAGACAGACAAGGTGTTAAGACTGTAACGACACCCTTCCTTGTTGTTAGTCATTCCCACAAAACAGCCCTCAGCAACAGGTTGTACAGGTTGAACTCAAGGGCTCTCATCTCGAGACTCGCACAACCGCATGAAATCCCTGAACCGAGGGTAGTCTCACTTTCAAGCTGGCTTTCTGGAGATGGATCCGCAGAGGCAGGGCTGTAGGATCAGCGAGCACGTATCCATTCAAAAGGCAGCGCACCGAGTCACGACGTGCTGGAAAGCTTTCTTCTCTCCGTGGGTTTTGTGCACGGCTCCTCTGCGGAGCTCAAGGCTAAGTGCTCTATTTGCATGGCTGGCAAAACAAAGGGCATGGCAACAATTCTTAGATGCACATCTCATCTGGGAAACAGCCTCGTAGGCTTCGATTCCATTAGCATTCTGTTGAACCACTTGAAAACATGGTTTAAAGGAAGTTATATCCATGATAATATGTTTGGATTCCTCGGGCTAAAGGAACAACATATGTAGGACAGCGATTAGTCTTAAAAAAGCTAGTGAGATGAACAGAAAGACTGTGGGAAGTCTACACTAGACAGAGCCAAAATCCTGCCCTGGGTTCTTTTGAGTGAATCATCAACTGGATGCGTGACTTTAAACATCAATAACTTCATTTATAAGGTTGCTAAAATGAATAAAACTATACAGGCTGACTCTTAATAATAAAGGTGATACAAAAAGTCCTTGACAGCTGTCCCCAAAAGAGAAATTCAGTCAAAGGTTCTAAAGGGAATGGCTCAGCCAAAATTAAAAGACTGTCATTATTAAGATTTTTTCTTAAGGGTATTCGTAACCAAACCGTTCTTGAGTGCTTCCAATTAAAATAGTATTATCAAATACTACTATGGCAGCAAAAGGGGCCACAGAACTGCTTGGTTTCCTGCATTCTTCAAAATATCTTCACTCATGTAGAGTAGAAAAAGATTATAAAGGTTTGAAATCCCTTTAATATCAAATAAAAATCAATATTTTGTACAAAGAAAAAATCGGTGTATTTTGAATTGTGTCACCGTTTACTCAACCTTTTGTCAGTTTAAACCTTTGTGTCATTCCACGTTCTGCCAAACACAAAAGAAGATATTTTAAAAAATATAATAATAAAAACAGGTTGAGTTAATCATGAAAGAATTTTTATTTTGTGTGGAATGTGGTGCATTGGATTGTAACTGATCCCTGAACTGATCCTTGAACCAAAGATTTCAAAATCTAAAATATTTTTTGCAGGACCAAGATAATTCAGTCAATATTTCTATAATTGTTTTGACAATCATCATGTAAAACTGATAGATCAGTCTTCCTGATGCCTGGTTTGTCTGAAGCACGAATTGACGTCTTAAGAACTATTTGAGATCATGTCTTTGTATGTTCTTTTATGACGTCTTGTTGAAAACCCTTTTTGGTTCTTATTATATCTTTTATTTTCTAGCAGCTTATCTATACCAGATGTTAGCGTTGCGTCACAGCACATCAAAACCAAATCTAAGTTGTTATTACAATCAATGAAGCTATCAACATGTGGCTTAACTTATGGAGCGTAAGAATTGTACAGCTGGTTGATTTGGTTATGAACGTTTTAAGAGCATTGCAAAAATGTTACAAAACACTTTTTGCTTAAACTTCCAGTTCTGTTTTTTTCTTATGATAAAGGGAACCACTAACTGATGAACAACACAACAAATGAATAAGAAGTAGATGTCAATACTTCAGTTTAGTAACCTGTGACTCTGTGACTAAATAACAGATTTGTTAAGCCTAATTATTGGCACTTGTTTAAGGGCTTTCGTGACTCAATCCCTCAGTCTATAAAAGTCAAGTGTGGTACGCTTATATAAACGTTATAGAGATCTTTATATAACCATTCTTAACTCGAGTTACTCGGAGTCAGGCTACGGTGAGTCAGTGTTATTACATCTATATATCGAAAACAAAAATATGATCTTGAACAGGGAAAGTACCCCTGGGGTTGGATAATTTCATCCCTTTGACCAACACAATGACATTTGAAAATTTGTCTTTTGAAAACAAAGATAAATTCCTGCTTCGAATTTAACTACATCTCAGCTTCATTAAGTATAAGCATGTACAAGACTATGTAAATGAATATGTAAAATGTATTGAGAACGCGTATGATTTAGTCTCTTTGTCATTAACAAGAAGACGGTCTGGTTGGTCATGACTTACTTGGGTTGGAACAGGGCGGGAAATTTTGAATGAATTTTTTAGAAATTAATTTCCAAAATGAACTTCTGGAAATTTTCCGTAAAATTTTCCCGGAACTTCATTTTGTAAGTATGAAATATTCCAGGAATTTCTTTGAAACAGGGGAATCAATAAAATATAGATTATCTTAAGTTTAACGACTAGTTTAGTTTAACTTGCTTGTTGTTAAGTACTTTGCAATACTTGCCAAGATGTTTGCAGAATGGAAGTTTTTCAAGTTTTTCAAGATAATGTTTCTAGTCCAGTCACCACATGTAACGTTTACAATGTGAGTATTTCATGTAGTGGTATGTGCAAGGCTGCCTTTAATACTACCAACTTGATAAGGCATCTTCAAACTAACACGACAGCATCTTAAAATTAACATGACAGAATATTGCGAGTTCACTGAGCGAATAGCCAATGTATCTATAATGCTAAACTAAAGCATCACACCGGAGTGAATATTTTAAAGCAGACAGACATTAACTTTTGAGATCTGCAAGGCCAAAATGACATAAAGGGACATTAAATTCACTGCTTTGGATGATCAACCCCTCTCTGAAGTAGAGAGTACAGGCTTCTGTCAGCTTTTTGAACTTTAAGAACTGCGGTACGTTCTACCTTCTCCACACTACATTACAGAAAATACTCTGCAAAAGCTTCACCAACTACTCAGTCTTTAATCATATTCATCAATCATTTCAATTGCATTTAAGACAAACAGCTGGAGTTCTGATGGTATCCCTATGTCATTGATCAGATTAACAGCACACTTGTTTGGCCCAGGTTTTAATTTAAAGCATGCGGTACTGCATTGCCCTCAGTTTCATGAATCCTATACAGCAAAAATATATAGAAGACAATCAAGGAGATGCTCAATAGTTGGAAAGTATACAAGCATGTCATTTTGGGAGACAATGCAAGAAAAAAAAAGAAAAAGTATGCAGCATGGGTCTGCATTCTCAGCGCTGTGTTATAAATACATTGGCTATTGCCAGGAAGATTGTAGATTGCCACTTTAAACATTCACAACAGGCCTATGCACGTCTGGAAGACATCCAGCTAGATATGGACATCCTAACAAAGCGCCTACAGCAAGATGTGCAATTTAGATGGAACAGCAGTCACTACATGATGCAGAACCTTCTGGAGCAAAAGCGATCTCTTAGTGTGTACGCAGCTGATCACAACCAATCAGCTTCACTGACAGCTAACCAGTGGATGCTGATAGAGAAGACCGTCAACGTTTTCGAAGCACTGATTCTATGATACTGAGACTGCTGATGTAATCCTTAAGTTCTGTCTCCAGACAACACCACTGACCAGGGAACAATTCTCATAGAGGCCGTCGATAGACACTCCAGTGAGGTTGAGACTGAGCCACTCTACTGCATTGCCATCTATTTTGTGATACTTCGCAAATTTTTACAACAGAGTCAGGCGAAGGTAGCTCTCTTTTTGGAAGTTGACAAGAGGGATGTTTCGAGGGCCAAAGCGATAGAACCAATCAAAAAGCAACATCATCAAATAAGAGCCGGATAGTGCTTGGCAGTGTTTGTGATGAGATCTTAGAAGAGCGTCAGACAGGATCTGCCACCGCCACATCAGTGGTTCAGGTGCAGAGTTACCTTGCTTAGCAAACCATTTCAAGGTCAGACAATGCAGTGCAGTCTTTTAATGTAAAATGCATTTTTCTAAAAACATTACACAGTTATGTAGGAACACATTGATGAAATCAGCACATTACAATGATTTCTAAAAGATGTGAAGCTCAAAACTGGTGTAGTGATGAAAATGTAACTTTGAACCACAGAAATGCATTGATGAAGATAAAACAAAACATTGCACTAACAATCATTTTCAATGTCTCTGTTTTGTTCGTTATTTTGGGTTGGGGTTCAGTAAGGGCAAACTTGATGTGCATATTACATAATGCTTGCTTACATTTAACATATCTGATTCACTGGCTGGCTATTACAATTTGTGAATTAAGTTAAACTTTTAAACAAAAGAGGAAATCTGTTTACCCACGTAAACTTACTTAAATAGATGTAAGCCCTGGCCTAAAAAAACAGAGCTTTGGTTTTAAAAGTCGTATTCACAGGCTTGAAGATAGAAGGATTTCCCCCAGGTGACCAAAGAAGGTTGTTTGTGGGGGATAATCTCTTTAAGACCGTTTTCTTCTCACCTAAATGTTTCTCAGTCAGTGTATTTTTCTGTATGATGGCATAATTTTGTTGCATAACAGCTTACACATAACACAAAGTCACTTTAAACATAAATGTATGTGATATTTGTGTAAATTTGAAACTTTTTACATTATTTTGTGTGTACAATTCAAGAAATAATCTTTGTTATGTGGGATGATGTCTGTGCATGTGATTAAAAATTGTAACGGTTTGAAATTCGACTCAAACTGTCATTATTTTAACCAAAATGATCCTGCAACAAGTTCCATGTTATATGCAAAACTTCAGTTTTGTAAATTCCTAGTTTAATCCCATGTATTCCCATTAATTCCTGTATATTTCCGTTAAATCCCGTTTATTACCATGTGTAAATCTATCTCTTGAAAATGTGAGAAAACCAAAGAGTTTTCAGAGATAAGACCTGTACTACAGGTCCTCAAGATTAAACGAAAGATTGTCACTGTGTGTGACACCCCACCTTTAAACCATCATTTGTAAACTTTTTTAAGAAAATGCTAAGCAATAGTTTAACATTATAAATCTGCACATGGTTCGTCCTAAACATGATTTTCAACCATCGGCACACCCAGGTAAATCTTACTCTGGAACAAGGCTGAAACTGCAATAAGATTATCACTTGAAAAAAAAATTTATGTCATAGGATGCAAGCATCAAATGTATCGTTTTTCAGTGATGTAGCCACTTTAAAATCTCTCATATCAAGTTCAGTATTCATATGTGACGGAAAGCTGAGCCACAGAGCATCTCGACTGACCTGCCATATATCTAGCAGATGTCAACTTGGCCTGATGTTATCGTTGTGCAAAGGAAATGAATGCACATCATGACGGTCTTGCATTTTATTTCTATCTTTTCAACTATCGCTTGTGACACAATTTTCCTCCAATATCTAAAATAATGCGAGACTAGATGTTTTGCATAATGCTGACAGTATTATTGGCCAAAAACACAATTTCAGCCGTTTCTGTATTTATAGGGAATAAAAGCAGAGGTGTACATGCATAATGCATGTTATGGAGAATTGTCACATCAGATAAAAAGTGGAAATAATCTGAATTTTTGAATAGTAAAACAATATTTCGCTGGCACTTCTTTCCTCTCGAGGTGGCTGTGCATTATGAAAGGAAAGCCAAATTACTTGATTAGGTCTTCCTGAAGCTTAAACGCAGCTTCCATTGAGTTTCATCTCCATGGCAACGATACTAGTGCCATATTTCTTAATGGACACCAAGGGCTCCACTGATTCAGTCCGCAGGCAGCGCGGATTCTCTCAGAGGGAGAAAGCATTCAGAACAGCTTCTCTCTGCAGCTGTTGGGTACGCGCATGAAAACACACTCATATCCAAACAAACACACACACACACAGGTTAGTGGCTTAAACATTTCCTAAGAGCTTTTTCTCTGTGTTGAGCTAAAAGCAACACTTGACTGTGAAATGGAATTTCATCAAAGGAACGACAACTGCAAATCTGTTAAACCCTGACCATTAACAAAGAGAGCTGCACGATACAGAGTAACTTCCGATCGGTGCCGTGTTATATTTGGTGGGGTTTTTAACAGAGAGGCCTTTCAGAAAAGGGATAACCTCTATTAAGAATTACATTTCTGAAGAAGCACAGGTCCTACTTAGTTGAATAAACGTATAAATGAACGTATAAATAAGCAAATGGCCAAACAATTTAAAAATAACCTTTGAGCTGCGCCTGTCTGGGCATTATAAAGCTGGCTTAGCTTTATGAAGACCAAGCAGGTGACCAGAGCAGGCAATTATATTCTATTAATAGCTCATGCACTCGCTGTTTCGACTGCTTCTATTTCTTAACAACCCACCACTGACATGTATTCCATAATAATGAATGAATAAACTGCGGAGAAGGTGCTGGCTTCCCTTTGCGTTTGGATTGGCCAATCGTTGTGACGTGTAAGCTTCTCCAAAACACCTTCCAACAGCTGGAAACCACCGACACCGAGACGATGAATGGCGTTTGTGTAATTACATTTTTATCTATGCATTAAAAACAAAATATATCACAAAAGACAAAGCATCTTTTGATCTACACCATGTTAAAAAACAATTTGTGTGGCTAAGAAAATATTACAAGAAAACTTAAATATTAAGTTAACTTTAACTAAAAGATTTCATGTTTAAATAATTGTTTAAAATTAACACAGTTACTTTTTCAGCATTGTACAAATATTGTTTTCAATTTTGTCATGAAAAAAGAATTTATTTCAGAAATATATATTTGTTAAATACACCACTATTTTATGTATAAAAAATTGTATTAGTAAGATTAATTTTTTTACTTATATGTACTCAAAAATATGTAAGATAAAAAAAGCTTTAAAAATTACTCATTATTGAGTGTAAATTGTTTCCCAAAAATTAACACACTGAAAATATATTAATTTTTATCAAGATTTAGGTTTGTATCATTGTCTTTTGGAGTTATTAAAGGCAAAATAAGATAACCAACCACCTACCTTTTATGGGTTTCGTATCTGCCCGTGGTGCCAAGACTCTGCAAAATGAAACAGAGAAAAAATAAAAAATGTGATATTATATGTTGCATAAAAATTAAAATTTTACAGCAGTGCAATCAAAAAATGTGGGAGAGAATGGGTAAAGGGACCATTATGTTGTTTTGTATTTATTGACTGATCAAAGCTCTTAAAATTAAAATTCTGCCATCATTTACTCATTATGTTGTAATTTTAAATACATGCAAAAGAAGATACTTTGAAGAATGTTGCATTGACTTATATTGGTCCATTAGTACCCATGATTTTTCAAAATATTCTTTTGTTTTCTAAAGACAAAAATGTAAAACTGGTTTGAAATGACACGACAGTGAGGAAATTATAACACATTTCATTTTTAGGTGAACTACCACTTTAAAATTGATGTGTGTAATCTTTGTCTGGAAATCATTTGTTACGCAAAATAATGCTTTTGTACGTTCACACCATATTGTATAAGAATTATAGTACTCATAAGTCAACTTGACTAGCAATGAATGCATGAATTACTGCGTCTTACCACAAAGGACATCAAAGGGAAGAAGAATGCGCAGCAGATGACATGATCTCCATCACTTACCAACATCAGCACTCTCTACTAACACAATGTCAACCTTTTCAACACTAATATTTCATATTTCAATTAATCAATGGAGCCAACAAGCACATCTGCTACAGGAAACACTGCCTTCACGCTTGGGAATGGCAGCCTCACTGTTGTCATAGCAACTTTACAGAACATGTTTTGAAAATTACCTTTCTTGAAGATGTGCAAATTCTTTCATCTGACATTTAAAGCCTTGCAAAAGCGCTGTCTGCATGGACATGAATGGTATCAGCAAGCGACATATTTCACTCACTCAGAGGTTAGCAAGTATAATGACTATTATTAAATAGGAAGAACACGAAATTGTTCAGTAAAATTTAGTTCGACCTGCATGTCAAGACACTGGGTTAATGTGTTATCTAGTCTTGCTATTGTATGAATGTGCTATAAATACCCACAGGTGCCGTCCACTTAACATGCATGATTGGTCTCAAATTTAAAATCCAAATATTTTATAAAATGAACACAATTTAGTTTTAAAATGTTTTAAAATGTTACAGTTTTACCATTTACACAGCCTATTGACATTTCTAATGTTTCTGACTATTTCTCTTTTGAAGAACACAAAGAAAGATGTACTAAAAAATGTTGGTTACCCTAATAAATTATTGACCCTTATAAAATGTGCAAGCCAAACTTGGACCAACAGTTATCTTTTGTCAACATTCTTCAAAATATATTCTTGTATGTATTGCAGAGGAAATGAATCTGTAGGGGTTGATATCTCTAGGCATGTCACAGTGTAATACAATTCCGATTCCGAGGGCCGCGATGTGATTCTAAAATTATTTTAAAAGTTTTTTATTTCCCTAAATTTATTTCCCTAAATGTCCTTTATCTAGCTTTGCGGCCATTAAAAAAAGTTTTTTTAAGTACAAAGACTGATTACACAGATTTGACGAATTTAACTGACACAATTTAACGAAGTTAAACTGACACTTCAACGAATAAAAACAAGAGGAAAATGCCGGGCGGGAGGGATGGAAAAGAGATCCAAAAAGAACTATCCTATCTGTGGGAAAATCCAATCAGAGCAAATCTTTTGAGGGCAGGTTGATCTAGGCAAGCCATTTTCAAAAGCTGCGGTTTTCAAGTTCTGGGGACGTTTGTTATACGTTACATTTACTTATACATGATACTTGGTTACAAAGCTTTGGTTAATTTAGGTTAATTCTTTGGCATTTTGTGGCATTGCAACCAATACATCTTTTGTTCTACATTTAAGAATTTCACTAATTTAAAACTAAATAATAATTTTCCCTTTAAGGCAACACAATCCCGCAAAATAAGAACATCTTGCTGTAAAAATATCAAAATCAGATTATCTGTAAAATTATAAAACTATTTTCTAAATATTTTAGTTAGCCTCAATCCAACTTAAATATAGTATGTGGTCATTTTAAGGACACTTTTACCAGTACAGAAACTGAAACTTTCCCATTCTTTAGCTTTTAATGTATGCAGAGCCGCTTGGCATCTGCTTTGATTGCTATAAACTCTACGTAACAGTTTTTTCTTCCACTAACAATTCACAATTTGAATAATGATTTTGATCATTCATAAATCGTTACCAGATCATCCACATTTGGATCTCGATGCATCAAATTTTTCCCGCATCCCAAGTTATCTTTCACTTTTTTTAAGTAAATAGCATCTAAATTTCCACTGAATCCAAAGAAAATATGCAGTGTAGTGCAAATATCCTCTGCCTATAATTTAAAAGTATTTTTTTAATCATTAATTTTTACAATACACTTGCACTTTTATTTGTAATACTTTACAATACTTTGCAGTACTTGCAAACTTTTTTTACACTTGTTTTAAAGGTCAAATATGTTACAGTTATGTTATAAAATATGTACACTTTTACATATTTTAGCCTTACACTTGTTGCTTCCACAGAGTAATGATCTCTATATTTTATATCTTGGAGCCAACTCACATCAACCCTACATTTACACATCTTCTCACTTCTTTTCAGAACCAACAGGAGGAGAAGATATTACTGTCAAACATGATGCAGATTGTCACACGAGCGATCAAATCCTTGAAGGAAGAATACTATTTATAAAAAGTTAAAAATATGTTTGAGTAAAGAACTGCTATAAGAATTTTTCCCCTGACTTGACCTTAAATTTCTTAAAATTCTAATTTCAGACTTTAAATTTAAGGATCCACGGGAATCATGAATAAAGCAAAAAACATTGTTGTATCAATGAATTACTAATGAAACATGTAAAAAAAATTATCATTCTTCATTTACACAAACTCATCATTTTAAACCTATGTGAATATCTCTCAACAGATAATTCAAGAATGCTTGTTTGCAAACAAAAATGTTCCCCATTGGTTCATCTCAAAATATCTGTTCCATGGAAGAAAAAAAACCCATACAGGTTTTGAACGTGACGGTAAATAAATGACTATTTTTATTTTCATGTTAACTATCCTTTAACCTTGTTATGTAACAGAACAAAAAAGAATGTTCTATATTCATTATATCACATTGCCATGAAAGGAAAAAAAGACACTGTGTCTTGTTTCTTTAAAGCAAAAAGCCTGCCAGCTTTGAAACTATTTTCAAAAGGTATTAAAAACATTTTCACATAATGATGGAACACATCTTACATGATGTGACTCATGTAGCTGTAATGTTCAAAACAAGCAGAATCAGTTTCCAATAAGGATGACACATGGAACCGTTGTGCCACAGTGTGTGGTACATGATGTTCTGTTCCGAACTCATCCACGTCTGTAACCAAAGTCATGCTTCCTTCTAAAACTCAGTGTGAAACATCGTGAGTCTATTCAAGTCCCCCACGAGTTCTGTTTAACTGCACACATAGACGTGTGATGAGATCAGCCACAGAATAATGACAATCATCATTAAGAGGATAATTGCATGAAACAAACTGACATCCAATTCCCCAAACACTCAATAGGTTGTTTTCAATCGCGGGATTTGGATGACGTGCGAAAATTCAGATGGAGGGAAGGAAGTAAATAAACAGGATAGTAAACCCAGAGAAAAGCATGTACTGCCGCGGATTAGAAGTTACTATATATCAAAGGTATTAACAGAAAATCAGCACCTATGTTGGACGGGACCCATATTTTATGAATAGGATTTTCAGCAAAACATAAATATTTCCCTGCAATCGAGGAATTAGGCATCAGCAACTACCTCATCCTCCAGACACCTTTTTACACACTAAAACAGATAAAAGCATACAAAAGTATGAATGGATATAATTTTTTTTGGTAGTGGCTGGGTCCAAGATCGCTCCACATATATTTAGTATTTCTGTTTTTGTCTTGTCGGTGGCACATTTTTCACCAATCTCAAAGATACACTGAATGTCCCCTTAAAACATGGATGGATTCAAAAGAAGACGGAGAAGTTATAGCAGCTAAATTTTTTTCTTTATTTAAGTAGAACATATTAAGTAACACTCTTAAAGGCGGACATACACAAGGCGAATTTGGACGGTCGGAAGGCCGTATGGCCCCGAGCACATCACGAGTAACTTTGTTTACGGATGCGGGGGTACACGGCGCAATTCTAAAACCTGCCGATATCCGAGGCAATCACATTCCTGAAGTAACACGCAAAAAACATGGACCGGGAAGAGATTGTTTTCTTTGTGACAGCAATGGCTTTGAAAAAACAGGCCATGGTAAAGAGTTTGGTTAAAGGACAGAGAACAACATGGACTTTCCTTACTTCAAAAACGGCTTGAGGTAAGTGTGCATTCTTATAATCGTCATTGTGGAAAATTGTAAATTACAAACTCAAAGTGTGCCAATCAAGTTTCTACAATTTGTGACGTTGTTAAAATGTAGATGCCTTTAACTTCGGATTGGTCATTTTCAGTGTGATCAACAAATCGGCTCATTCGAGTGCACACACGTTACACTTTCAATCTGACAGCTCATGAAGTTTTAACATATTTAAGAATGATCGTGAGTTTAGGAAGTGCTCGTTAGACACTCGTAATTTCAGATAAATTCAGATAACCAAAAAAATGTCATGCAAGCTCCTGCAACCTCAAGATACCTTAAACATAGTGTTGTTACTCATTGTATGGGCTTTTGCATATACTAACTTGATACAATTACAGAATAGCTTACTTTATATAAACTTAACTTGTAATAACATAACGTTACCCTTGACAGTGGTCACTACCCACAGGAGCGTAAGCTGACTCTGCACCTGCTCAAGTTTTTCAGTCAATTCCTACATTTCTATTTTTACGAATAACACTTTTTCTACACAGTAAAAGCTTGTTTTATTAGGTTGATCCATTTGAGCATCCACATACACACAAAACAGGCATTTTTGACTTTCTTCTAATTATTTCTATGGAGAAACATCCTTTCCTGCTCTCCAGATGCATTCGCACCGCCTTGACCTCATGTACAAATCGCATAAGTAATGGAGGTGGCAGCTTTCAGATTAAAGGGATAGTTCACCCACGAAAATTCGGTTATAAATCCACACCCTTAAGTTGTTTCAAATATTCCCTTTGTGTTCAGCAGAACAAAGAGATGTATAGGAAGAATGTTAGAAACTGAGACTTGACTATCAATGTACCATTGACTACCAAAGCAGCAAAAATAAAATGGTAGTCAAGGGTTGCCCAGAATGTTTTTTGTAAATTCTTTGATGTATTTTTATTCGTGCTCAACAGACCCATAATTTATAAATAGGTTTTTATCAACTATGGTGGTCAAGGGTGTCCCAGACTGGTCAGTTGCTGACATTCTTCAAAATATATCCCTCTTTGTTCATTTAATACAGGTTAGATGTAACTACTTTAATAACTATAACTATTATAATAACTATAATAATCATGAGAGAATTTTCATTTGGGGGTAGACTATGCCTTTATAAGAGACATATGTGTAGTTGCCAGATATTTAAATTAATTGTACTACACTATGAAATGAAGTACTGTTATAGATAATTCAAAACAGTTTTATTCCACATGGCACTCAAAGATCTAAGGTTTGATTGAAGATTATGGGGTCAGTCGTGGTCTGGTGGTTGGAAAGTTGGACTTGTAAGCAGAAGGTTGCGGGTTCGAATCTCAGTGCCAGCAGACGATGACTGAAGTGTCCTTGAGCAAGACATCTTTCACCTGTTTGGTCTGCAGTGAGGATTGACGACTGCATAATACTGCAAGTCACATTGGATAAAAGCCTCTGCCAAATGAATAAATATATAAATTAACTAGCAGTAAAAAGATCTTGGATTTCCTGATGTGCAATGTCTAACAACAGGTCAGACAACCAATAAAATTCCATACTCTGTAAATTCTATACAGCTCAATGTCATAAATAGACTAAACTAAACCTTGAGGGCCACTTTCACCACCATCTGTGGTTTAACACTTTCATAAACAAATGCAAAATGATTTCTTCAAACAGAACTTGCAAAATGTGCAAAGTTCTCTTTCTGAGACAAGTTTATTAATCAAAGTATAAGGGGGATACGGTTTCTAAAATATCAGATGTTTTAATATTTGCATCTTGACTGCTTAAAGGGATATTTTACCCAAATATGAGAATTCTGGCATCATTTACTTACTCTCAAGTCATTTCAATCCTATATGATTGAAGGCTACAAAATAAATATTTTGAAGAATGTTGGTAAAATAATTGTGGTACTTATCGACTTGCATTGGTTTTGTGTCTACACAATTTAAATGCATGGGAACCGCTTTTGTTGAGTTACCAAAATATCGACTTTTGGGTTTTGTATTAGACACACTTGAAATTTCATTTCTGTCACACTCTCTCCAGGATTTGGCATTTGATCAAACATCTAGCAGTTCCACCAACAGATCTTGAATATAAATTCATCTATATTAGGGATCACTAAAATAAATGACTAAAATAACAGTGTACGCTGTTTCAATACATAAAAGTTATGTATGTATTTTAGTGTAAAACTGATTTCTTTCCCTAAATTTGTTGATTAAACCCCCAGATCTGCGTCGAGCTGACTTGCAATAAAAAGACCTTGTTCATTCTCAGCCCTAACAACCAGATCAAACGCAATCCAGCAAAAATGACAGAGCGGTCTTAAAGCATGTGAAAATGTGAACACGGCAAGCAGCAAATGTCAGCCGGCCATCGCTTTGAGCTTAGTGGCTTTGAGATTTCTAATAGAGAGAATTGCTATCGACAGCTTGTTGATTTTGGTGAAATGTCACACTCAGGAAGCTGTATCGGGACAGCGGCGCGGGGCTTCACTCGACGGCGTCTGTTTTTTAATGTCAGTGGACCTCCTGGGCTAATACAGCAGTTCAAGGGTGACAGCTGTCAATCTGTGTGAGTTAAAGGAGCCTGGAAAGGCAGTAATCGCTTTCAACATGCACACGGATCAAGACAATAAGCTGATACTGCCTTTGGCAAAACACAACCAGAAGGTACAGCTTTGTGCTCTAAGTTTGTTCTTTCAGACGTACAAATAAAATCTGAGAATGTCCTTATCCTTTTATAAAAAAGCAGTTACATTTGAATAATGTAAATCATGCTTAAGTTGATAGAAAGGAACATTAAGTAGCATTTACTCACTCTCTAATCATTTCTAACATAAATTACCTTTTATTTAACAAACACAAAAGAAGATACTTTGAAGAATGTTGGTAACTGTCATCCAGTCATTTGCAATTTTTTCTGTCCATACAATAAAAGTGAATAGATGCCGGGCATGTTCAGTTACCTTCTTCAAAGTATCTTCCTTTCAGTTCTGCTGAAGAATGTCAAAAGACGTGAGTAAATGATGACTGAATGTTCTTTTTTGGGTGAACTATCCCTTTTAAGCAAATCTAAAGCCTCCACATTATCAGAAAAAGTAATCCATACAACGTGTTCATCTTTTGTAACATTTTTTAAAGCGTGCATTCAAACACAGCTCCACATTCAACCATTAGGCATCACCTACAAATCAAGTGTCTGAAATCTGAAACAAAACCGGCAGGTGCTCTGACACTTCCTCTGTCCCAGGGCACAGAAAAACAGGTCACATCTACCCATACGCCACACAGATTCAAACACTCTCCACTCCGAATCTAACACAGTGAC
The DNA here is from genome assembly GCA_033220385.1 of Triplophysa yarkandensis. NCBI lineage: Eukaryota > Metazoa > Chordata > Actinopteri > Cypriniformes > Nemacheilidae > Triplophysa > Triplophysa yarkandensis. Next base: position 3,258,195 of record CM065672.1, on the reverse strand, counting down.
AGACAGGTGACAAAAGCATTCACCACCCGAAAATAACACCTTAAACAGGCAGACTTCTGGTCTCGTGGACTCACTGAAGACTTACGGATAGATGCCTTTTCCCTTCTTAAACATGTCAGCCAAAACCCTCTGAAATCCTTCATTTCACAACACTGAACCATCCTGTTTTGCTGTGGACAAACGTAGTAAAACTACTCTTCACCGGGGCATATGACTGGAATGTGTTCACATCCGCATTCAGTGATGTAGCAGAACAAAGCCAAGATATTCTTCTGCAAACAGGAAACACAATTGTGTAAGCACAAGGGATGAAGTGCTCAAGCATTCCTCGTTTGTGAATCGCTTTGAATGAAAGCATTTGGCACTTAATAAATACACATAAATGTAAATGTTTTTCATGACACGTTGGGGAAAAAATGAAGCGAGGGAAAGGCATTTGCTCTGTGTTACACGTAATTGGACAAATTAAAAGCAAGCGTGCGTGTTGCCATAATAGCAGCCCGTGAGGTGTGATCTGTAGGTGTGTAACCTTGAATTACTGTAATTTATAATTCACTTTGACTGGTTTATATAAGGTTAGCCTGGTGCTGCACGTTATGTGATAACTTGCTAAATGTTGTGGCATATATTATGTAACAAAAGTTATTAAAAAAATTGGACAATGTTTAATATTAAAAAAAAATCTTGAAGTCAAAATTAGATATTTTAGGACAACTACACTGTGCAGCTTTAGTTTAAGCACGCATTAAATTCATAGTTAACCCATTTTGGTTTTATTTTTTATCTACCCTTGTGTAATTCCAAAACCATGTGACTTTCTATTTTTGCAAAGCACATAATAGATATTTTGAAGAATGTAGGTATCATTAAACAACACTGGCCCCCACTGAATTCTATTGAATGAACGTACACAACTGACTTCTTAAGGTATCTCTGTGTTTTGTTTATTCTTATTCAGGAGGGTTTTTTTTTATTCAAAATGAATATTTGATGGTGAATAAGTTGAACACATAAACCGCTCTGCTGCTGGGTCATTGCGACGTGAAGTCAAAGACTTCTGCATCTTGACCCTCTCCGTAAGAGCTTAAGGGATCATACTCGGCTAAAACTGAAGTCTGTTTTCAGCTCTGGATGTAATGAATGAAGCGAACAGCTTGAACTGAACTCAAATAACCTCATTCTGTAGATTAAGCTGGGCAAGTTCGAGCTGACAGCCAAGACAGTCAAGGGCTTCTAGAACTTCTCACTTCACTGTGCTAATTCGAACAAGGCCTTTATTTTTCTATTTGTCAGTAGAGTAAACTGTAGCATGGTTGTTAAACCTCTCCCAGGCCCAATTAGGGGAGCAATGCTAGCATTCATAGCCCAGATCTCGCTTCTGGTCTGGGAGGAAGAGGGGGCTCCGGCGATGCCCCTGGCAGCCTGGTCCTGGCATCTCCAAGGCCCTGTGGCAGCAAAATGAAGTGACTGCTTAAATTCATGGTCTGTGCAACCATTTTATATGTCTAGGTGACAACCAGCTTTCATATGGTGCAGGCGTTTTGAGACACATTAGCAAATTGTGTCGTTTCATTATTCATTAGAATGCTGTCGTGCAGGCTTGGTGTGATAAACACGGGCATTCCCTTTATGGTGCTTATTGGCAATTCTTGCGGTATAAGAGATTTTGCAGAGATGTGTTGTGCAAGTGTGAAATCACTTTTAAGATTATAATATATGACTGAAAAAAGCGCCAACTGGCTTAACTGCATGCAGTATGTCAATGCGCTTCATGTCTCAATGCAAATTGTTATTATACATGGATAATATGAGAGCTTATGTTAAAGGGATAGATTAAAATTCAGAATTAACTGGTTGCCTTCTTATTTCAAACCCGTATGACTTCCTTTCTTCTGCAGCACACAAAAGAAAATATTTTGAAGAATGTTGGTAACATAACAACGGCTGTAACTCTATCGCTTGACTAACTATGAAATATAAAACAATATCAATTGGGTACCATTGCTGATTGGTTACCGTCTTTCTTAAAACCATCTTTTGTGTTCACAAAAGAAAGTAAGTCTGACATGACATAAGGCTGAATAAATAATGACAATTTTATTTTTTGGTGAACTAAGTGCAATACATCTTAGATAAATTCTTATGCTCCTATCTTCTTCTCCATGATAAAGCATTGGATCTGATTTATAGGCTTTAAAAAATGGATATGATGTCATCAAATACTCACCCTCCTTTCATATCGAACAGGACTTTCTTCTGCAGAACAGAAGACATTTTGAAGAATGTTGGTAAAAAAACAACAGCAGTACACATTCGCTTCCATTGTATGGACGCAAACCCAATGCAAGTTAATCAGTACTGTTGTTGTCCAGATACCAACATTTTTCAAAATATCTTATTTTGTGTTCTACAGAAGAAAGTCACGCAGGTTTGAAGCTGAGTAAATGATGACACAATTTTCCCATCGGGTGAACGATTGCTTATACAGAAAAAAGATGCAATACAGATGAATTCGTATGCCCATTGCTTCTTGTTAAAGCATCTGATCTGATCTATTGACTTTAAGCTGATAGGTTGGCAAAAACTGTAAATTAATTATGAATCATGAATTAATCAACCTGCTGTCATTTCAAACCTGACTTTCTTCTGCAAAACAAATTTTATATAATAAGAAAGCTTATAACCAAAAGGTAATGGCCATCATTTATTCAGTGCCTGGAAGCCAAACCAAAAAATGTGTACATGCAACATTATTCAAAATATCTTCTTATCAGAATAAAGAAAGACATGCATACAACTTCTACTCATATATCTCACAATATACATAACTAAACTACTTTATATAATTTTAGGATAATCCTATCAATTCATGATAACCCAAAATCAATTCCTAAGTCAATTCAAACGTGTCTGCAAATCAAATGTACAGCACTTGAGTTTGACTTGATAAGACGTTCTGGATTGTTCTTGTCAGTTCTAATGTGCTGCCAAATTGATTCCACCCACGCAGACAAGACAATCGCAAACATCTGAAACCAAAGACTCATACTAGGCTGCTGTTCATTGTTATCCAAACTATAACAACGTCTGGTCCCACATAGGTTTTGAAAGCCGCTCTGCAGCGTTTTCTACCCACGCGCATAACCTCAGGCTAGACCTCAGCTCCAGCGATGCAAAGAGAAGGCAAGCTTGCCCTCTCATGGCCTTTTTATGAAGCAAACCTTCTCCGAGAGCAAAGAAACTTTCGATCTGAGCCGGTGCCAAATGAAAAGAATATTGCCCTTCCTGTAAGACAGTGGGTGAGCGTTCGACTAAGTGGACCCTGTAATGAGTCTGGCCGTATGATTAGAGTGATAGACACGCAGGAATCCAGCAGGCTCTGCCAGGGACCGCCGTGCCGAGGAGAGGAGCGAGGACAGAATGTCTGACAGACGTCTGGAGGTAAACATCGCCCTAAGGTCCAAGCAGGAACGCATAGCTTGCGTTGGCTCGGAGCGCCCGCGAGGGAGGGGCTGGAAGAAAAGAACAGTGCATTTCCCATGAAAAGGGTGAAAAAATAAAACAAAACTCAGCGGGGGAATATAAATTGCACTTCGTGAAATGATAATTCAACGCATGAGCGAGGACGTTGACAGCCTGGGCTATTAGTGCCCATTGAAATCTATCTAGACAATTTGTGGCTGGGGGGTGATTCTGAATGTCTGGATGGACATTTGAAAGCTTTCGAAAACAAAAAGATGCTCTGCAGAATTAAAGCAGCTCCATTGATCAAAATCACAGCCTTCTAAGTATAAAGCTCAAAGCTGTAACACAGACAAATCTTTCCCTGATGAAACAATTCCTCCAGTTGTTGGTAAGATTTCTTTTGCTTCTGACCATCAAATTCAACGCTTCATGCACCTTGAGCTTAAAGACCCGACTCTCAGACCAGCGCTAACCAAGCACCATGGTAACGTGTTTAACCGAGGGCAATACATTGGTGCATCCGTCTGTGGCTTTCAAGTTGAATTGGATGGTGGATTTTTCACTGCTGTATGGGGGATGCATTTTAAGAGCAGGCTGGCTCAAGAATATTACTAAAGCTGTTTCACGCCAAGCCTGCATGACTTTCTTCCACATATCATGGAAGACGATATTTTGAAGAATGTTGTTAAAATGATGGTTCACCCAAAAAAGGATCATTCTGCAATCTCTTGTCAGATTAAACCTGTTTGACTTTGTTTCCTTGGCAGAACACAGAAGATATTTTGAAAAATGTTGGTAACCAAATAGCAGATGCACTTATTCACTAAAATTGTAAGGACATAAAACCAATGTCATTTGGCGTCAGTCACAGGGTTTTTTTATATTCTGTTGTAGTAATACAGTTTTAAATTTTCATTTTGGGTGGACTGTCATTTTTCTTATAAAATGTCTTCTCATCTCAAAATATCTCCTTAAGGTCACTAACTGCATTTTCATTGATTCAATCGACAGCCAGTGCCATTTCAAAGCCGCCTCTTCACGCAAACTTTCCTATTGCTAAAACACATGGTTTCTTCACAACGGACACAAATGCAATTTGGTTTTTGGTCCTACAGACCTTCACAGCCTACAAGGAGTGATTGACACAACCTGGCAACATCATTACACAGAAAGTGCTGCACACCATAACAGCCTTGCAGATTCAATTTTCTGGTACATTTCTATTTTAAAGGTTTTACTATTCGCCATAACAAAAGAGCTCTCCGCTGACATTTTCCATTCGGTCATGCCTGAGCTGTTAGCAGGGGAAAATTCTGGAATATCTGCGTAACTGTGTTTTCTCCGGACACTGGGCTATAAAGCCTGACAGCTCATCCAGAAGCATTCTGGGAATTAAAAATAACAGAACCTAGGTTGTGGACCAGACACGTCACTTCTCGGAAATCTTTTCTTTAGCTACGGTCGGAGATTTTAACCACGGTTTTCTGGGCAACAAGACATTCTGAAAAATATCTAAAAACAAAATCCGTTGCATCATATTTTCGGTCAACAAGTACGTTTTTCGGAACAACTGACAGCAGAGAGATAAGAAAGTATGATTTAAGATTTTTGCTAGACCAGAAAATGATCTCCAGCTGAATTGTAAATTCTCATTCGGCTTTTATATTATATGAAGATTATAAATCTACAAGGCCTTGAGTCATAATATTATGCTAGCGTATCGTGCTGGCACTAATACTCTTTTTGTGTCTGTTCAAGGCAAACTGTCCAGAACAAATCTAAACTCAAACAGGACAACTGAACAGTGCAACAAGACAAGTATTAAAAAACAGTAACAGTTAAGTCAGATATGAATTTCGTATAATTTCCTCAGCATATTGTAATTTCAAACCTTGACAACTTTTCTTATTCAAATTAAAGAAGATATTTAGAAGATTGTCGATAACTATCACCCATTCACCTTAATTGATTTTTTAATAAACCTACATAGAGCTGTGTGATTACCAACATTCTACGAAATATCTTCTTTTGTGTTCTGCGGAAGAAGGAATTTCACACGTCGAGAAAATCATGACACAGTTTCCATGTGTTGTAAACTATCACTTTAATCCCTTACATGTCGTCTGTAAAAGTGATTAATTTTGAAACCGAGCTCAATTATGTATAAAGCGAGTTTGTGAAAACAATCTTGAAACATATTACATAAACTAGAGTGCGCACAGACAGTATTATTATACATTATTCCGGCACCGCTTGTTTAATGACATCTCCTGAGAGTTTTAAATTAACTCACCGAGGAAGACGCCAAAGCCCAACTGCGGAACTCACTACTCCAGAAAACAATCACAAATAATTTTCTTCAAGAACAAACCAATTACTGGACTTGTGTTTTCTATTAATGATGACAACCTCTGCGTATTTCGCCTGTCAAAGATAATTTACAAAACAGGTATCAACATGAACGTGATGCTTATTTACACTCAAAACAATTCGTAATGTGTCTTCGGAGGACTATAATAGGACGCTCATTCATTGCTATGGAAACGATGCTGACTTTTTTCAGAAAGAAAGAGATGAAACCTGACCTCGCACGTGCAGTGCGTGTCGTATGTCAGTTGTGGCATATCAAGTTCCTTTACTGCTTCCTTTAAGAGAGAGAGACTCCTGTTGAGTTCTGGCAAGCGCAGAATGACATTATTTTCACATTATGAGCGCACATCTACTGATGCCATCTGGTTTTATGCCTTCAAAGAATAGAGTTTCACACATTAATATTTAACACTGTTGACATTGTTAAGCTGATATTTGACGTAATTTTACTGTCGCAAAAAATGTATTATAACAAATTATCCAACCAGATATTTTTGAGAGCTTTTTTAAGAGTGAAATGGCCAATACTTTTCCTGTATGCATGCTTATACTCATGGTCTGACATCCCATAATGAAGACTTGCAAGCAACGGAAATGGCCCTGATATTAAAGCGGAAATGACAAGTAGCGAATACTTTCTTCAGGTATTACTTTTAAAGTTTTGTGAGGGTATCAGAGCCAGATCTCCCCTGCTTACACTATCCATGATATAACTCTCACACTTCAATAATTCACCCGAAAATATTTCTAGCATTTATTCAGGCTCATGTCACTTATAAAATATGTTTATAACTCTTATTGTTAATTATTGATATTTCGGGAAACGTCTCACAGATTTTGTGCCCGTATGTAAAAGGAGGCCAATGTTGATTGGTTACCAACATTTTTCAAAATATCGTCTGAAGGGTTCAGCTTAAGAAAGTCATACAGCTTTAAAATGACGAGGGCAAGCAAATGATGAATGAATTTTTTGGTGAAGTACAGTTTATCCAACTGTATGTAACCTGTTTATATTAGATATGCATTAAATAATAAGTAAGCATGTCATAGTTCACTTAAAGGGATAGTTTACCCTAAAATTATCATTCTGTAATTTACTCATCCTCTTGTCATTTGACTTACTTTTATCCCAGATTAAAAAGAAGATACTTTGAAGAATGTCAGTAACCCAACATATGCAGTACATATTGCATTGGTTTTGTGTCTATTAAGTTTATATTTGGGTGAACTTAAAAAACAACTGAAAACAAACTGAAACCATGTGAAACTATGTGTTGTATAAAAAAATAAATGATGTTCTTTCTCTCCCTTGCTTACTTTAAGTTTTAATCCCCCTCGCTGTGCATGTTGACAGACTGTTTTATGCTCCCCTACTTGTAAGTGGCTTTGGATAAAAGCTTCCACCTAATGAATAAATCTATGTAAATCAAACATGTTCTACTTAAATACTTTATACAAATATAATGCATGGTTATCTTAAAGATCTTCAACACCAAACAACAAATAATTACCCATTAAGTCCCTATAATACATATTTTCCACTATAATAAGAAATAAGTGAGCAAACTCACATTACTTTACACCTACACATGAACAGTACATTTACATTAGCAACTTTTCTTCAGCTTTGCAAAGCAATGCCTTTTGAACTTAGTCAAATGTATGCAGAGTGAATTCATGTTCATACCAACGTGAGATAACAAGGAAGCACCTATTCAGGCGTCCTCGAAGCACTGACTCACTGGTGTAGGATGACAGATGAGTATTACTGAATAGAAAGCAACGTTCACCCCTGGTATGAATTCTGGGCATATACACTTTGTATTTAAACAGTGAATTAAGGTCTATAAAGAACCTCATGGGAAATGCACAGCAGCTGTGAAACTGTCTAAACACAGCGAGGAACATCAACTTCCGCCCACAATGACATGCGCTCAGAGCTGTCCTTAAACACAAAGATATCTGCATGCAAGAAAACATCCAAGTCACCGTGGCTAACAATGGACTAAGGCTAAATGTATAACTGTTTTTCTTCAATAATGGATTGTGCAACACACTGCTGTAACTCACATGGATGTTCCTGAGCTTCTTCTTGCCTCTCTCTAGTCGGCTGAGGAGTCTGTGATGTTCTCTGGGCGTCTGCTGAAGAAGACGGTCATCGACAGATGTGGTCTTCCTAAGAACCGTTCTATCCCTCCAAAGCTCGGGAACAGGTCTCTCGGAACGCACGGCCCTAGGAAAGCGCTTCACTTCCGAAAGTGAAGACGTCTCCCCTCTGTCATGGTCACGCAGTACTGACCCTGAAAGGGAGAATCAGACACCTGAAGTGATAACTGACACCTGACAGAAAGAACACACCAGAGAAGAGTCACACAGGAGACAAGAACGAAACCACACATGTGCACAGGAATCTTTAGATGAATGTTTTTCTCCATTTATAAAATTATATTAATAAAACATACTCAAATTGACTCACTGTAGAAGTTACACTGTTTGGAAGAAAGATATTTGGACAAATGCTTGTAACCCAGATTTTAGTCCCTATTGACTGCCATAAAAGAGAACTTGACAATGGTAGTTAAAAGTGCATCAGATTTTTTGCCGTCCCACATTCTTCAAAATATCTTATTTTGAGTTTGATTTTTCCAACTACGGTGGTGAATTGGTTCCAAGAATTATTCGGTTATAAACATTAATATCATGACAAATCTATGTATGTAGATTTGAAACTTAAAGGTGAGCAGATAACAGAAACTATCACTTTAAGCATAAACCTATAAAGCATTTATTTGCCGATAACATAAGAAGAATAAGCTTAGCTTACAGCATAAATCATTTAGAGTTTTTGTTCCTAATAAAATCCATAAATTTGATTTATGATGTTATATGTATAAGAAAACATAAATAGAAGTCATAAATCCTGATTAAGATGATATTGTTCAGGGTAACACACATTACTAATGGAAGATCTATAATACTGTTGGATCATTTCACAATATAAGAGAAAGTCTTGTATTGTTTTTTTTGTTCAGAAATAATGATTTTGCTATGGGTACGAAATAACTCAGAGCAAAAATTTGAAATCGGCAATTTTAACCCATGCCCATTTTAAAAGTCAGTATTCACCGTCTCTTCACGTGTTGAAATGATTTCAAAGCTTCCTCTGAATTCTCATTTGAATTTGTCTGATTATGAGCGCTCTATGCCAGTTCTCTAACAATTTCATGTTATGAGCAAGGCTCAACGTAATGACAGTAAAAAATAAATTACCATCTTTTGTACCACATCAATGAATAACAACTGTCGGTTGAATGGCTGGAACATGTTCGCGTTTTCAAACTTCTGATATCAAAACCTGAATATCGACAATTGCTTCTTAAATATGCATTTTGTCAAACAGTTGTATCAACAGGATGCGGGCATTCTAGCGAGTGTATATACAGTATTGGGCTTAACCAAGGCATGCTTTTACATTTTGAAATCTTGAGCCATACATTTTTTTATAAACACTTTGAATATTTCCAATTCACTGTGAATGTGTGACTTTGTTTACACGAAACAAAGAACATTTTTCAAAGAAAGTTGGCAATTAAAGCTCCCATTCCATCATATGCCAGTTACCAACATTGTTCAAAATATCCTCTTTTGTGTTTGGCTGAAAAAATAAAAGATATACAGATTTACAGTTTAAAATGACAAGTGGAAGAATAAATGATCTCATAACATTTTTTTGTGAATTATCACAAACTTGTAAATGGCCCATGTAGGATCGGATTCTTAATTAAACATTTGGGGCTTCTGCCCCATAGGATTTGTTTAGGTTATTGCTTTTCAACCGCCAATAATTTTCGTAGCAGGTGTGCAAACACAGTACACCTTGGGCTTACAAAGTCAACATCTCACTTACCAGTCTAACACCATTTTTGCTAACTAAACAAATTTAACGTAATACACAGTTTTACAGGTACACCTCAATTCGCTTGGGCTGGCTTTTCAGGATTTAAACCTGAGCCGTCGACACTGTCTGCTTTTTACTGATACGCACGGCGAGGCCTGTTTGTTATTTTAAAAGGCATTAACAAAGTTGAAAATAAGAACCTTTCTGCTGCTCGTATTATTTTAAACCTAAAAAAACTCACAAAGTTTGCTTTAAAATGCATGTTCATTAACACATTATCAAAGCAATAACAACCCATGAAAAGACGTACTGTTTAAACCATAACTGTGAAATAAATCTTGACCATGCCGGCGAAAACCAGGCTAAAGTTGGAAATTCTTATTCTTAAAAAAAACTGCATTAAAGTTTGATTTGACCTATTAATTTTGCTATAATTTACATCTTTAACCCAGTCTAACTCAGTCAATATTAAAGATATCAATGTGATATTCTCACAGAATGTTCTTTACTACATGTAGAATGATTAATGTATTACAAAAAAAATGACTTAAGAGGAGACTTCACCGGCAGGTTTACAAATACAGTTACATTTTATTGGCAAGGTCTCAAGACACCGACAAGTCTGCACCGTTACATGAAGACACTTCAACTATTTAGTTTCACACTTCTTCCTTAACATCTTTCTAACGTTTATAACGTGTACACAAGAAACTTCTGTTAGACGGGTGCTGTGGGGTGTTTGGTTCCTCCGTATCATCAGCTGGTGGACAGTGGACTTTTATCCAGAGCTTCTCCTAGCATGGCTCCCTCTCCTCCACTTACCAATAAAACTTGCATGAGCTAGCAGCCATTGTCATGCTTCAGAGCCTAAAGAGAATCCCTACCGAGGCACACATCAAATAGGCCTTTATGAAATGGGTTTGACAGCTCTGATCTGTCCGCAACAAAGGTTAATGCTGCTCTGAACCTTTTGATAGCGAACACCAGAAAATGAGCACAACTTATTTTCCTTCACCTATTTTACTCCTGAGTGTTCCATTGACAAATTTACAAGCAAAGCCAATAAAAACCTCTGCACATTTTGCCGTTCATTGATTTCCATTAGTCACCCAGGAGTCGCAAGTGGCCGGCATGCAACAGCCTCAAAACGTTATGTAATCTCACCAAGGAAGCTGTAACTTTGTAAGCTCATTGCCATGGCAACCATAGTGACTGTAGCAGAGAGAATGCAACACACACGGATGTGTGCGTGTCATACTGTACGTCCGATCGTGCCACATCGAGTTCCGTCAGTGCTTCTAAATGAAATTCCCGCGGTGTTCTGGCAAGTGCGGCACAATATTATTTTCACATTACGAGCACCCATCTACTCATCCCATCTGGTGCGATGCCTTCAAAGCAATTCAATAAAACCGTTTTTCTTTTTCAAAAGCAACCCGCTTGTGATACACACAATTTGAATCTCAAATTCTATCATGACATTTTTTTCTAACATTATTCCCCTCCTTCGTATAGTCTTTGTGTTACAATCAAAATGTAGCTTATTGGGTCACTTTGAGAACCTGCAAACAAAATGTCTTCGTATCAATACGTTCTGTCTTCACGCACAGCATGGAACACAGATGAGAGTGAATGAATATATCCCATCATCTTAGCAATTGGATGTCAGAGAAGATCCTGAACCGCATCGTGTTTTTAGTAGGGCTGTTATATCACATCACCTGCGGTGACTCTATTTCTAAACCCTCCTACAGATGTCTGCTTGAATTTACGTTTCCATTTCCCTCCGGGGCAGAGCGCACAAACCTAATTAGATCTAAAACCCAAACTCATTTCTTCACAAAGCGCCGCCACTTTAACTTCAAATAAGTGAACAAATCCCAAACTGTTGCAATAATTCCATTTGTCCAATTACCCGTGATGTCTGAAAACCATCCTTGGATGGATTCGAAGGTTTTTGGAGGGTTGATAGAACCCCGCATGTGTCTATCAAACTCAGCAGAGAGTAAAGCGTTTGATATGTGTAATTTAACACCAAGTCCAACTGAATTAAAGGACGTGAGAAGATTCTTAAGACGCAACAACAAACCACAGCTGGCACTAATGATCCCCAGTTTCCATGACAACCATTTGGGTATTATCTTCATCATCCTCAGGAGCGAGGGTGAAAGCTATGGGCTGTAGGGTCACGGGTCTCTGCGTTCAGGAGGAGAAGAATGTACGTCTTTGACAAAAGACACATGTTGACAATGTGCACTGAAGCAAAAGAATTATGGGATTTTTACAATGATTGAAAGGTACAAAAGGTTTTAACATTGAAGAACGGTTTAAGTGAAGCCTGTTATTCTATTTGAACAGAAAATAGACTGTGCAATAAATTGTAATTGATTCTCAGTTTCAGTTTTGCCTTCAACAACCTGAAAAAAGAATCATGTTAAAACAATTGTAGTGGCGTGTTTTGTTTTGATCTCTTTTATAATTATTATATAACAATTTTGGAAACTTTGTTGTTAAAATATATCTTATGTTAGTGAGTTGAATATATCTATTATCAGTTGAATAATTAAATAGTTAAATAATGAGGATCTCAACATTGGACAAAATAATCATGATCATCATTTTTTTCACAATCCATAAGCCCTACTTTATTAACACAAAGGCACCACATTTCTCAAAATATCTTCTTATGTGTACCACAGAGGAAAGGGTAAATAAAATCAAATAAAAAAACTGTTTAGAGCATTAGACGGTAGATTAATAATGTCAATTTTTATTTTTGGAACTCTCTCACATGATAAAGATTTTAGTTCATAGGAGCTAGGCACTGGGGAGAGCTAAACTGAACAGAGGTACATTTCTCTGCAATTTTTGTGCAAGATTTAGTAAAATAGTGACCTCTGGTGGACCCATGAGGCCTCATGACATTAGTTCAAACTTTGCATTCTCAAAATGTGGATTTTTTAAAGCAATTTTTATACTGTCATATAATGTGTTTAATTGTCAGTAAAAAAGCCTTAGAGAATATAAAAAAAATAAGGTTACGATCTAAGCAAAAACAATAAAATTAAATATGTACTTTACATTATAACTTGATACATTTTAACTTTTTGTCCCACCACTGCCGACACTAAAATCAGAAATGCTTTGATAAATATAATGATTTAATTTTAAGAGTGATATGGCATTGGCTATTAAGTGCATAAAGAACTTATGTTTTGTAACATAAAGATGCATTCTTCAAAATATCTTTGTTTGTGTCAAACAGAACAAAACATTCTAAAAGTAAGTAAATTACAGTAATTTTACATGACAAATATTATCAAGTTGTATATTTAAATTCATATCAATTTTAGTTGAAGCTGTTAAAGCATAAATAATAATCTTAGTAATAAAAGTGCTTGCGATACCAAAAAGAAAATACTGTAGATGAACTTTGTGAATGAACAAACAGCGGAATGAGTAAACGTGCCTTTTAGTGTCTCCCTCTACAGAGACAATAGTGAATATTGATTGTATCATTCAGCGCATTAAAGCTGACTCTTACATCGCAGGTAATAACAGAGATCCCAGCAAAGATCACTAATCATCCAGCAACACTCATTCAATTACACACAAGGGTGCCATTAGAGAAAACTAACACCCAGCATCCATTGGGTCTCTTTGGATAAAATATTGATTATGGCACCACTGCTGACATCAATATGTTTGCAGAGCACCGCTGTGGAAAGAATCCCAGAATGCCTACAGGGGCGTCACATCATCACCACTTTCCCTTTTCATTCCTTTCACTTGCAGCCCCAAAGGTTAATGTAGGTATGAAAAACACTGGAATCATAACAAACCAAACAGAAATGTGGGAGAATCTATTGCTGCATGCTCATAGAGGCCTGCCTGGAAGCAATGCTTTGGTTATCTTTATTTTGCCATTAACCTTTATTTCAATCGATTTATTGTTTAATAGTCTCCGACAGCAAACTGCATCCACTGATATTTGTTGTCTTATGTTGTGTGAGATCGAAATTTACCCTTATACCGAGTTCCGGTATTTTGTGCAGTATAGTTGGAATGTAAAATAGCATGCTTTAAATCAGTGAAATCTAATTTTACATGTCATAAAAAATATTTTGACAAACCTTTGGGGTTTTAAATCCTTATATTTTGGGTTTTTAAAACATTCACATGCCTTCTATAAAGTGTTTTACAGAATATAGAAACTATTTAATAGGTTTTCTATTATGGTAGTCAATGTGGTATGAGTGCAGTTTAGTTTCAAGCATTCTTCCATGTGTTCATTAGAACAAAGAATTAGATCCGGATCAATTTGAAGTAAATGATCACAGATTACATTTTTGAGGTTACCTATACTACCTTTAAAAATATATAAAATAAAAATAATCAACATTTTATACATAATTTTAAGAATTGGATATATATATATATATATTAAGGAACTTACATATACTTTTATATATATATATATATATATATATATATATATATATATATATATATATATATATATATGTATGTGTAAGTTCCTTAATGTATATGTGTATACAGGTCAATTCAGTAAACAGACACATATTATGTCAAGCTTTAATGCAATAAATCAAAATTATTTCATATAAACAATACTTTACGTTACTTTACTTTATATTTTTGTGTTGTAAGAATAATTTTTGTTGGGGTTTTGCTTTTTTAATTTACTAAACTTACTTAAGGATTCTTAGTTGCGGCACACCTATTATTTTATAAGCAGAAAGTATGATTAAACCGTTCTACAACAAAACTGTTTCATTTTTAGAATTGTTTTAAAACTCCTATTAATAGGAATTATAAATCTTTTACAATTTTGTTTATCCATTGAAATTCCTCAAGTATATAAACCAAGTATCACGTGCTGAGTGTATCATCACACCTTTTATGATCTACCAAGAAAATAAAGTCCTACTGGTTTGAAACAACATTTACAGATGACGAGAGGACTTGTCATTTTGGGGTGAACTGTTCGTTTTAGTAGCACACAGTAAAAGCCTCAAGTGTTTACATACCAAGGATAGGCAGAGCTGTTTATGCTATTAACAAAAGTCGTTTCCTGTCATTCCGTACCACCCCAAAAGATACTGATAGTAGTCCTCTCCTCTTCTGCATGGTAGGGGGTGTTGTGAAGAATATTGGAATTCGTCTTTACGTTAATCCGCAACCAGTTTGTATTAAGCATAAAATGTTTTTCTTGACATCTCATTCTTAAATGAATTAGTTATTAGTCTGTCCATAAGGTTTGCCACTGTTATTGTGATAGCACTAATGAACATTGCCAGCAGGGCACTGCCATGAATAAACCCACAATTATGAGTCATTTCCATGTACAAGCTGTACAGTAATGACAGGGCCACCTCTGCAGATTGACAGAAGAACAGCATGGACTCCACAACTGCATGAGGTCGGTTAAAACAAACTACAATAAAGCAAATGGCTTATGCAGCTCAAACTTAAATATCCAAAAGTGATTTCTATGTCCATTAGGGAAGGCAAATGGTTTTAATTGTTTTGTTGTGTGTGAATTTTGAAAGTATATCGCACAAAACATTAAAACATTTATGCCATTATAAGAAATTATTGCAATGTTTTTAAAATCCTTGGGATCTAAAGCGCCTCTGTTTGCAACTTCTACACATTACGTCTCCAACCATGGAACATAAAAAGAGACGAATTTTAGTATTTAATTACTATTTCTACATACGTGTTAAGGTAAAATTATTATTTTTTATGTCATTCAGTGAAAGTTCAATATTTCTCCCAAATGTCACAAAAATATTGTTTTTATTTGCATTTATTTGTAGAAAATAAAAACAACAAATTTAAACGGCATGTTTTTTGTACAAATGTCTAAAACGTCTTATATTAAGACACATTTACATTTTACAAAAAGTGTCCTACAGTGTGTTGTCTTGTTTTGGGAAAGAAAGTTCTTTATATTAAAGGAAAGGTGTGAAAAATAAATTTGGATTGAGTTTTACTGTTTCTTTACTGTTTTGCAGTGTAGAGAAACAGGTCAATATAACAGAAATGAGACTTTCTATTATTAAGACAACAGCTACTGCGGAAAATATGTTTATATTCACTCTTAAGGAATAAAATGGTAATAATTCTATTTTTATTGTGGTGTATTTATACACAGACTCTTGTCATGCTGTCAATCTGTTAGATATCATTTCTACGCTGGATCGGAATGACCATAATACATCTTAAATACATATATTGTTTGAATCATTAAAAGTAACTTTTAAAATACATTTTTATGTTCTTGACAATCTGTCTTTCATGATTTATTTTTAAATCATTATTTATTTTTAATCATTACTATAAACCTTTATAGGAATTTTATATTCCATTCCACAAATAACCTACACTGACAGTTTCATTTCCGCCAATGCAATTAGACAGATTACTCAAGTCATTAATTTTGCAGAGATCCTATGCCCTCTTAGACAAATATGTGTGCGACTCCTGAGCAAATTGCGTGCTGTAATCAGATATAACAGAAGATCAAGTTGTCAAGCAAATAAAAACAAACACCGATGACAGTCAGGGTAAATGTTAAGACGAACGAAAAGATGTCCCACAAGATCTTCAAACACAAGGTCCTCAAACCTCCCGGAACAACCTTTCAGGGTTCAAGGAGTTTCAAACCACACTCATCACACGCATAAAACAGTGTTTTGGATATGTGTATGATGAATCTCAGCAATCTGTATGATTGGCATACCTGAGGCATCCCAGTGCAGTCCTCCAGGGCTGGCTGCCAGGCGCCGCCGTTTCCTCACGCTCACGCCGCCTTGACAGGAGTCCCCGGTGGGCTTCGGAGTTGAGGTGGTCTGTAGGGGCTCCGTGGACTGAGGGGATGCTGAAACTGCCAGGTTCGGGGAGGGTGCCGCGTGGTGGATTTTCCTCTCCTGGCACCGGCTCAGATGGATAGACTCGTTCTCCAGGGGCCTGTGGAACAAAAGAGATTTCATTTCTGCTGTCACTCCACTATAATTAGCTGTCATAGAATGATGTTTTCATGATCACAATCGAGTTTCCCCCGTACCGCACAGCATGTCGTACCAGCAGTGATAAACGCACGGTTTTCCACAGCAATCAAGGCGGTGAATTATAGCTTACAGATTGTGCGGGGAAGTAAAGGGAATTATAGATGTGGAAAATGAGTGGGATTATAATATAACCCATTACATTAAAGACATGAGGAGGTTTTGGCGATATTATTAATGCTTTGAGTGGGCTATTTTACCTTTCCGAGAGCTTTGAAATGGTATTAAAGGGATAAAGGTATTTGGGTGGTTGAACACAGAGAAAGATATTTGGATGAATGATTGTTCTTGGTCTCCTTTGACTACCATAGTAGGAAAATAACATTCTTAAAATTTAACTTTGGGTTCAACAAAAAGTTAATGTTCCTACAATTGTAGGGTCCAAAAAGTGTTTGATTATACGCAATCTTCTAAATATATTCCTCTGCGTTTATCAGAACAAAGAAACCCATACAGATTTAGATCAACTCAAAACTTGAGTAAATTACAGAATTTCACATTGTTGGGAAACCATTATCCCCTATAAAAAACATCAAATTTTTCGTGAGGGAACAGTACAGTACCTTGAATCTGGAAGAGTATAACTTTGGCTTTTCCGTGATCCTCTCCTGTAGGATCCACTTTTTGCTTTCCCAAACAAAAACTCAAAGACTCGTTCAACTCCAAACATGATTCTTTATATTCCTGCTTCTTATCTAAAAATAATTAGCATAACTTTGCCCTGTGTTTCCATATCAGCCATGCGGAGCAAGTCAAACCAGAATGCATGTGTTACACAGAGTCCTTAAGCCACAGTTTTGCCCACGACTTCCCGCAGCTAAAGCCTTTTTAAAGTCAAATCAACAATGTTCTCGCACAGGGTATAAAGAAGACCCCTGATCCAAAAACGAAATAAAAAGCAGACCCGCCGAGCATTGAGTGCCAGGCATTAATATTAAATTGCACCTTCGGCTAAAGTGTGCCATTGGCGGGCACAAAAGCCATATCAGTCTGGTGAGAGTCAAGTGTACCGTATATCAGATGCTGGAGTTGCCTTTGTGAGACTTGATTAACCGTAGCGGGTTAAGAGGGACTTCCAGTCCAAGCTTTTGTTTCCGACTGGCGATCTAATAACACCTCCACAGCATGAAACCCTGTGTTTTGTTTTTAATAAATACCTCTGCGGTGACTTATGAATGCAAGCTGATTTCATCAAGTTCAAGAGAACAGCATGGCAGCATGTTGCCTTTCTGCTCCAGGCAGGATTAAAATAATATGGCCTTACAGCGACTGGGGCATATGCATTGCATTTGTATCTATACTTGGCATCGATGTTCTGTAGGATGCAGATTTAGTTTGTGTTTGAAAGTGACACATAAAAGAGAGCCGAGAAGACGACATGATTGACTTTGATTGGCTATTGAAACCTCAAAAGCCAAACATTTGCCAGTGTAAGTCCCTTTTATGTGCTTTAAAACGCATTCGAACGAATCTAAGAAGAAAACACGTTATCGCTTTAAACGTCATTGTTTACTCTCTTACTTGTCGCTCTATGGCTTTCTTTTCTTTGCAGGACACAAAAGAAGGTATTTTGAAGAATGTTGGTCAATCACTTCAATTGGTGTTATTATCATACAGTAGAATAACAAAGCTACCGCTGCTGTTACCAACCTTCTTCAAAATATCTCTGACACAAAACAATGAGAGTAAGTGAACAATGACATCTAGTGGTCACTTAAATCATTGTGTTCGAAAAATCTGTTGGAAAATGACTGTTTGGTCATAAATGACTCACCCTCATTTTGGTCTTACATAATCAAAAGATATTTTGAAGAATGTTAGCAGCTCACAGTCCTGGGGCATGGGTGACCACCATGGTAGAATAATGAAAATAGTGGTCCAATGTGCGCCAATACTTTTTACTACAGTTTGCTCTTCTTGATTCTTCAAAACATATTTTGTGTTCAAAAGATCAAAATATTTTACAATATTTTTTCTACAATGGTATTCAATGGTGAAGCTGAACTCTCAGTTGGTAACAATTTTCTAAATATCTTTCTTTGACAAATTCATTTTTACACTCAAGGTTTATTATTTATGTCATTTCGAGATGAACTTTTTCTTGAGATAAGCGTTAAATAGACTAAATGACTTCCTAGGTTGATAAAAATTTTCATTGTGATATGATTTATTTTTTAACCTTGTCTTTTATTTAAAAAGAAAAGAAATGCAATTCTATATTTCATATCTGGTGTATAATAAAAATGGGGAGTAAAGTAGACATATATCTTGTGTCCCCATAAATAAAGTTACTAACTAAAGTGATAGATTCCTTGGTTTATAAGGAAATTACTTTAACAAAAACACCAACACAAAAAAACAATCCAACTGGTCTTGAACAAAGGAACCGAAACTAACTTCTCTTCCGATTCTCACACAAACTTTACCTTGATTCTTTGCCAGTGTCTCCAGTGTCACACTCACGGGACGACGGCAGCAAGGAGCAAATCGAATCTCTGCTCCTGGGCAGAAGAGTAGAGGGCATGCACAGCCATGTCTCAAGATCAGTGAATTTGGAGTAGCTCAGCATCTCCAAGACACTACAACAGAAGAATATAAAAGCATGTATTTTTATTTTATTGTGTCTTAGTCACTCAAACTCACAATGTTACACACCTACGTGGCTCTTTTATCTATAATAAAAGTGAGTGGGGAATGGGACTATCAAGCACAAAAAAAGACAAAATAGCATAAAAGTATTATCAAAAGAATAAATCATTCTCTTACACTTTCATGACAGATCCCTCGTAATCCCAGTTCAAATAAAGATGAAGAAAACAGTCCGGATCTTACAAGTTCAGTATTACACGTTAATGGTGAAAAGTGGGAAAACGTCACATGTACGGCATGTTTCCATGGTGAACATCCTGGAATTTTCTTCATTGATCTTACCTGTCCTCTCCCATCCCAGGGATTTCATATTTCTCTGTCTGGAATCCACAAGATGTGTGAGAGTCCTGTGGGGCGAGCAGGCATGTTTTCTCCGTTTCATAAGACATCTTGAGCCATTTCTAAGAACAAAACATAAGGGGCAAGTTGTCACGTTGTTTAAATATCAAGTATAAATAAACACATGCATACAACATAATAGCACAATATGGCACACACCCATCACTTTAATCCAAAGCCAGCAAGTCAGAGAATCCACAATTTTACAATAAGCATCCCAGATATGTCCCACCAACAACTGCCAGACATCTATGTGATGTTTTTTGATCTTGTTCTTCATAATATCATGTATAGATGTATCTAAGACATGTATGATCTCAAATAGATGTAGAAGTGCTCTTTAAGCAGCACATGTCCATCTGTAAGATGTCTTCTGAAGTTTTGAAGACCAAGCATCTAAGACACAAACATCTTACAGAGATCTTCTGTCATCAGACCTCTTAAAGATAAATGCAATCCTTAGTGGGATGCTTCTATTCCTAAATAGGCAATGCCATTCACAAAATGTGACATGAAGAATCCAAAGGTTTCCATCCAAGAAAGTAGGCACATCCATCTTTAATTACTCTTCTTCATGATCCATGCAACACCCCATCTTCCAGTTTCAGTCTTAAAGTTTCCTTAGACCCAACACTTCATGCACTGATGTGTACAGCATTAGAAAAAGGAGGCACCTCTTTGTTCTCCGGATCTGGACTCATCGGAGACCTCTGGATCTTCAGCCGAACATCTGCAGCCTCTTCCCGTGGTGTCTTGAAACCGGACTCGTGTCTTCCACCGGGACTTACAGCAGACCTTGTGCTTTTCTCCGAATTAAACGATTGCATTTAGCACACACCGACACAGATTTCCGCGGAACTCCTCGAATGGGATCCCTGTGTCCCATCAGGAAGTGATGAGATGGCATCTGCTCCTTTAGAAACTTTTCATCTTGGACCAAGAGCTCGTGCCCACTGAGCTCGAGACTTCTTGTGTTTGTGGTCAGATAAGACAGGAAATCTTTATGTTGTTATCCCTGCAATTATGTCACATAAACAGTTTTTCATCTTCACGTGCTGCAGTCCCATCTCTGCCACGAGGAATGTTACAGAACACTTCCTTTTTGTATCAAATGGAACATGTGGTGCTACACTGTATTTAAACTTACAAACAATACAAAGAATGGACTTAAAGGGATTATTCACACGTATTGATCCTCATTTACCCCCTCTTGTGATTTCAACCCTGCATGACTTCCTTTTTTCTGCAGTACACCGAAGAAGATATTTTGAAGAATGTTGGTAACTTCAAAAAACTGTCGGTTTTGAGTTCGCAATGCGAGTTGTTCGCAGTTGTTCGCTTACAAACATGTTTTGCGTTTGTCTTGTTTTGCTTTTAAATCAGGAACATTGTGTTTACATAAAAAACTTTAAAGTATTCTATGCTTTATGGATGCATTGTTAATAATGCAAATAATAATTTTGCTTTTGTTTGGAAGCCGTCTTTTGTATCTAAGTGTCAACAATTGTCTTATTCGTGTCGATTTGTGTATTTCTACTTATTAATTATTATGATGACGATGATATTCATACTATTGACTTTCTAAAGCTTCTTAATGAGATATGATAAAGATTTTACATGATATGAAAATGATCCCCTTTTTCTGGTAAAATCTCATTTTAAATTGTATAATGTGTTTCTTTTTTCTTTAAGTTGAGTCACCCTATAGACCACACGAGGGAGCTTTCACCCATGTCCATCTAAACAAAGACTGAACATATAACACATGTGTTTCATAAAATAAGACTTCTTTTGCAATGCATGATGCCTCGATAATGTAGAAATAAGAAACTAAAACCAAACCTTGCTAAAGTTAACACTGCATTAAATACATTACCATGCAGGGCTAAAAGCAGGGTTAAAAGAGGTGGAGAACCTTGAACATCTGGCTGTAATTGAAGGCATGTCCAGAATCTTGAAAGGAGTGTGCGGCCCGCAGCTGTGCTGCACAGATTTGTTTTTGTTCCATGGATACTGTGGCACCCTGATGGCCAGACTGTGACCCACCACAGGGATGATTCTGTATGATACGTGCAGTCTGCGTATAAAGGGTTAAAAATCAAAAGAAGTGCTTTAAAAGAAAGAGAAATGTCTTTTGGTACTTCATTTCAGTCCACACTCCGCCTCAGACATGGTGAGTTTTTCCTTTAAGAGTCTAAGATAGTGTTTTCTTCCTTTGTTAAAGTTATGCTGTACTTAACAAATCTGTTAGTCTTAGTTACTGTGATGTTCTGTACATCTGATGGAATATAAAGATGTGTTTTATGCCATCACCTCGAAGACTTGGTTGGATTGAAAAGCAAACTATGATTAATACGAGTTATGAAACCTAAACACGAATTCAGAAGAAAATAAGGGTTGATATGTAATAATAATTTCTTAAAATATCACTTTGGCACACATTGTCTTTGTTCGGTCTAGTTCTGCTCATTCATTTCTTTCAACATTCTTTCAGAATTTCAGAAATGTTGCCACATTCTCAGCATCGCTATTGAAGAGGCCGCTGCTTCTGTTTTAACCAGACCAAAGTGAATTAATCCCATCTGCTTTAACTGAACACTCACTGGACAATGAAGGATGATCTTTCCTTGACAAAAACTTCATCCCTGGTCAATGGAAGAGAGCTGGACATGGCTACTGGAGGAGCCGAGGGGTCCTGCTCTCGATGCACCCTTCCCTTCGGTGTGGTTCTCCTCATCATTGGCATTGCGGTCACAGCGGTGGCTTACAGTTTCACCACCCACGGCTCGATCATCTCCATCCTTGGACTCCTTCTCCTCACCAGTGGACTGATGCTACTGGCCTTCAGTGCAGTATGTAGAAGGAGATGTGGAAAAATGGAGCGATCGTGGGAGAGTCAGACTGACCTTGTAGAGAGAAATAGCTTCAGTTGAAATGTACTTTTTTGTGAAAATACACTTATATGAATTGTTTTGTTGCTGAATTATCTAAGAACAATTTAATCTGAATTCCCATGTCAAAGTCATTGATGCTTGATGTCAATTCAATACAGAAAAAAATCTAATTTATGCCCCAAGATATACTTTGATATACCAAAGACATATAAAACTATACCCAAGCATGAATTGTACTGAAGTGTACTGACCTTCTATAGCAAATAGATCAATAGTATTTACTGTGGGTTGTCTGCAGATATGTGCAAAAAAAAAGTTTTGATTAAACTGTCTCAATCTCTTATGACGTTCTTTTGTTAAAACAAACCTGCTTTAATGCGGAAATATTAAATATACTTCAATCCAGGCGAATAAAAAACAGAGCAGCTCGTTCATTCAGACCTTGGACAGATTATTCTCTGTGTCATACATGGTTTACACACGTAGATCCCATCGGTGACCTTCTTTTAAAGCCTCTCGTTTTTCTTTTTGTCCATCTGGTACCTTTACACCATAATCCTTGTTGGACTATAAAACTTTGGGCAGACGGTCCATGCCAGCATCCACTGCAGCAATGTAAGCTGTAATTGATGCTAATGGAAAAACCAAAACTTGAAGTGACAGATGTTGCAACCCCAGATTAAACGAAAAGCACTTTCTCTTATTCATTTTCATTAACTTGAACATTAAAGCGATAATTCATTCACCCCAAACTAAAAGTCATCATTTACTTATCCTTGACTTTTTCTAAGTGCTTATACATTTCTTTGTTAGAATGAACTTAGAAAAATATATTTAGAAAAATGCCTAATACAGTTCAGTTCTTGGAACCCATTGACTACCAAAGCAGGAAAAAATATTTTATACATTTTGTTCTTTTGAAATAAATAAATATATATTTTGAAGAATAAGCAAAAAGTTCCAGAAACTTTTGATTTCCCATTATCAATTTTCTAACTGTTACGCGATGGGGTCTGATTACAGTTTGGTTACAACATTTTTCCAAATATCGATTTCTGTGTTCAACCAAACAACAAAATATGTGCAGGTTGAGAACAACTAGAGAGTGAGAAATTTATGAAAAATGTTTTAATGTTGGATGAACAATCCCTTTAACTTAGTGTTCTGGCTTAACAAATAAAGGCAAAATATTTTTTGTTGGCCTGCTCTTTTAAAATAATGTTTCTTAATTACTTGGATGAATGAACTTTTTTGGCTACAATGTAAAAACTGTTTTCAAAAACTGTTTTATATAGAAAAGCAAACTTTTATAAGGTTATTGGTTTCAATACTATTTGATGTGTCACCAATGACATTGGGTTAGGGGGAGTGGCTTAAATAGATTAATTCTAGATAGCTTAAGATCCTAGAAGACAAAACATATGTGTTATTAAAGTAGGCTCAAAACCTTATCCTTATTGTTCTGATAAAAATTCTTACTCCCTCCGCATTCCTCACAAAAAAAAACTAGGGGTGAATAATAAACATTTAAGGCTTAGAATCCATAAGGATCCATATGCAAAGTTTTAATGAGCAAAAACAAGTTTGGGATCCCAAAACCAGACAAACAGTGATCCAGACCAAAGGACCAAGCAACAGCAATAAAATGGACCAGATTTTGCAATAATGTAAACAGATAAAAAGAAAAAGTAGATAATCTGAGATGTCACCCAGGCGTGACCAGAACCGGAAGATGACATGGCGAACAAGACACCTCGAATTTTGCGTCTGAAGTTAATAAAATTTAAAGTATTTTGTGTCATCAAAACATAAATGCTTCTAAAGATTTAGTGCCATTTAAACACAACAAGCATTTATCCCCATCAAGAGAGCAAATTTCCGAGTTGAAAATATCCCATCTTCGACTTTGACACTATATTAACTGCTGTTTAATTTTTTGTTCATTTAATCTAGAAAATAATAATTTGCAAACCACCACCGCACACAAAAGTGCTGAAAATATAAAATAAAATTACTCAGAAATATCTTAACACATCAAATCTGTCTTGGCCTTCAAACGTTATGTCACGGTCCATTTATTTTGATATAACTAAGAAGTCATTCATTACACAACACTTGTTGAAATCCCACATTGACGCACTTCTGGCAAAAAGACACAGGGTAGGATATGCTAAAAATTGTCATACATTCTGCAATGCGCAGTTTGCAAATTAAAGCAGGAGCTTAAGCTATTAAAGTGAGCAGCTTTCCATCATTGGCTGCACTCAAGGTTGGTGAAATAGAAAGGGGAGGGGATTAAAGTCTTTCAACTGACATCTCTGATCTCTGCACAGGCCCTGCACTTCTCTATGGGAGATCTCTGAGGAATTGCTGCACGGTTTGCCCAAGAGCCTGACGGGGTCCATGGTGCCCAAGTTTCTCTCGCAGCGTGGAGTCAGGGATGCTGCGTTGCCATGGGTCTCATGGAGTTTTACCTGGAGATTGATCCAGTCACTCTAAACCTCATCATCCTCATCGCCAGCTACGTGATCTTGCTCCTGGTGTTCCTCATCTCTTGCATTCTGTACGACTGCCGTGGAAAAGACCCATCGAAAGAGTACGTGTCGGAGCCTCCGGCCTCTCAGCAACAACAGTCTCCCATACGGCTTGTGGTGATGCAGAACTCGCCGACATCGTCCCGTTATAATGAACAAAATAACACAGCTGCCTCCAACTTTGCGCCCATGACCCCTGACATGAGAGAGAAGAGAAGCACGCTGGTGTAATGTTATGTGCAAAGGCACAAATGTGTTTTGGAAACACATCCGATGCTATTAGAAAAAAGGTTTAAATCTAAACCTTACATGGGCTGAAATGGGTAAGTCAATTAAATAAGTTTACTGGTTTTCCTGGTGGTATTTGTTTTAAATTGGCTTCAAATGAAAAATGCATTTTCATTGTATTTTTCGTTAAATTTAGAATTTAAAGTACGCACAAATTTTTCTTTATTCAATTGCTACAATAGGCAGTATTGTTTGCTGTTATAACCCTTTGTATTTAAGTGACACATTCGAGGAAGTTGTTTTAAAAATGGACAATATGTTGCTTTACAGTGTTTTTTATTGACAGAAACATTGTGTGCTTACAGACGGATTAATGTTACTCTGTTACATCATCATTCTCATCACTGTAGTGTGGCTTAGCAAGCCTAAATGACTGTTTTGAGGACTAGGGTTTTTCGTTCATATGGTATGCCAGTACGGCCTAAAATTGTAAAAACTGCACAAAATTAAAATGTAAAAAGAATTTTTTGGCCAGCTGTAATATTTCAGCTGAAGCGTGCATGCCATTTGGTTTAGATAGAGCACGAATCCACTATTTTGTACACATGATACATATGAAGTTAATTGGTCGAGTTGCATAAAACAAAAGACATTTCTTAGTATGCATATGGTTGTGCACCTGAAAGAAACCACACCAAGGTTATTTTGCACCTTGCTTTTGTTCATGGCCTGCATATGTTTATTGCAATCACAAAATATCTTGTGTGATTTTGAAAACACCTGCAACCCAATACTCACAATCAAACTCACTTAAAAGTCTTCGAACAGCATTTGAAACAATGTTTTCTTTTTCAATTTTAACACGTTCTTAATGAAAAGTTTTTTTAATGTAATACAGAAGCTATATACAAACTAATTCAGAACAGCATAACTGAATATGTAATTACATTTGTAATGTATAATCTGGGCTGTCCGTATTGTACATAGTGTGTAAATCCACATTTTAATCTCATCCTACATAGTGAACTTTAAAAATTGTTAGGATTTAATTACTCTTTAAAATACATGTTTTTAACTGTTTATTCTTAATTTCAAATATAATGGACAGTTTAATCGGACTCAGGCTCTGTGTTAACTTCCCGTTTATGTGTAGTAATATAATAACCATTTTTAAATGCTTGAGTTATATTAACATTAATATTTATTGTAAATTATATTAAAACTTCTTAACAATTATTAAATAATTTGTGGATGTCTACCAGAAGACAAGTTTAGGCCTGAAACCATCTTTTTAGTGTGGTCAACTGATGGATCTCATTTGACACTTTGCCTTAATGATCATTCCTTAATATTGCAAAAATTTTTTTCTTCATTTATTTTTCCTATAATACTTGTTTTTAATGATGGTGTTTTAAAGCATCGTGGTTATGTAACATAAGCCTCCCTGCACTAAACTGACAAATCATCAAACACAATTTTGCTATCAGAGGCATAATCAATAAAACACAATGTTTAATGGTCTCTTTTTTCTGTTTCAGAGCATCCATCCATCATTAGTTCATCGCGGACAATTTCATTATTGAAATTGAGTTTTTTTATCCCCTGGACACTGGATAGAGGTCAGCAAAAGAAGCATACCTTAACAAGACAGACATCTGTCACGTGCACATTTAAATGTTTTTTGCAATAGACAATTGACATTTGATTTTGCTTGAGCTTGGTCAAAGGATGGTTGCATACAATATCTGATGTAAAAAAGTACACATATATAATACATTTTAAATATTTGTTTGTGTGTGATCGAATAATTATGAAATAATTTAATTTGTAATGAGGATGAAGACATTAGATTTCAACGTGGCCAATGTACGTCAATCACAACTTTTTCATAATTCTGCATTAAAACTGGCTTTGTTTGTTTGTTTTATTTCACTGACTAAAGTCACAGAATAATAACTAGGAACGATTTATTACAGCTTAAAAATACATACAAATAACAGCTCTGGTTTATAAGAAAATTCAGAATGCCTGTACATATATAAATTGCAAATCAGCAAACAAACTGTTTTACAAATTCTGTAAATTGTAACGTATACTATATTAAACATGAAAAATGACTTAGAACTGTTTTTGCTCCACTGTACAGTAAATTGATAAATAAAAACAAATATGTGTTATGCCCTTGCATGACCTTTTATCCAAATATTGTGCAAATTTACAGGTATTCCCAATCCATCCCATTAACCCAAGAGCTGATGTTTTTTCCAATTTTAGGTTCATTCATTATATTCTTATCATGGTCTCTGGGAATAAAAGCCTCAATGCATTGATAAAACAAATCTAGTGACACATTGGTCGTACATTATAGCTCATGAACGACAAACCTTAAACTATAGGTGACCAGGATCAGATGGGCTGTAAAGAGTGCAGTGGAGTGTCCAGTATGGACAGCGACGATTCAGGATGGGATATGACCAGTGTTTGTGATTCCTGCTGCCTGTTTTTTGTTTTCAGCTGGATAGAAACTAGGCTGAACGCACGCTGGGATTAATGTTAGATCCCAATCTGCTCCCTATGCATTTACAAATGGCTTTATATAACTCCTAGTCTATTTGATAAATGCCACATAATCCCCACAGGAAGTCATCAGTGTTTGTCGGAGTTAGGTCAGTCAGGCCACAAACAGAAACAGCACATACTGAGGGTCTGCTCAGAACACATGTCATTGCAAGAGAAAATTTAATGCAGGGCTGTTAAAAATGTCTTTTAGAGAGAGAGAGAGAGAGAGAGAGAGAGAGAGAGAGAGAGAGAGAGAGAGAGAGAGAGAGAGAGAGAGAGAGAGAGAGAGAGAGAGAGTGAGTGTGAGAGAGAGAGAGAGAGAGAGAGAGAGAGAGAGAGAGAGAGAGAGAGAGAGAGAGAGAGAGAGAGAGAGAGAGAGAGAGGGGAAGTGAGTGTGAGAGAGAGAGAGAGAGAGAGAGAGAGAGAGAGAGAGAGAGAGAGAGAGAGAGAGAAGTGTAGGAAGCTTATTGCATGGGCTTGAAAGGGGTCTAAAATTATATTCTGTTCATCTACACTATATTTGATGAAAAAGATTTAAAGAAATAGTTCACTTTATTTTCTTCATGTTCTTCCAATGATATGACTTTCATTTGCAAATCACAAAAAGATATATTTTGAAGAATGCATGTATTATTATAAGCTATTTTAATTCTTTCATTATTTCTGTCTTTCACTCATTACCTTTGCACCCCCTGGTCAGTGTTCCTCTATCATTACAACATTTGATGACAACACATGAAGAAAACAATAGAAGAATATTCTCCATAATAAAGGTAAAATAAAGGTTAAAATTCCACTATGGAGGACAGAGTCATCTAGTGGTACACTTTAGATTTATGTTGTCTATTGCAGAAAAAAAAGATGACATACAATCAAAGAACTCTATAAGAAGTCAGGACCATGCAGCTCAAATTGAAGGAGAAATTACAAAACGGAAGTTGCAAGACATGTGAAGATAAATAGTGTATTTTGTAAACTGATTGCAATGAATATAAGTAATAACAGATCAGATTTTAGTATAAAGAGCATCAGGCCAGAGAGCAGCACAGTGTACTGTAAACCCAACATATACATTTCTATAGGTGTATAGGTATAAAATAGGGTTGTCAATAGATTAATCGCAATTAATCGCATCATGGATAGATGTTGATATTTACATCATTTGTATCAGAGGACTGTGTATATCACCTATAAAATAAACAAATTACTAACCAATTATAATTCAATTAGTGGTAAATACAAATAAATTAATCTAAATATTTTCTTACCATACATATACATATGTGTATAGTATATATATTTTTAAATATATATATTTACACATATATATGCTTTTGAAATTAATACACAAATATATTTATTATGTAAACACAAACTTTTCTTTTGAATGCGATTAATCGCAATCAATTGTTTGACAGTCTAAGAAAATTTTTATATTTTTTATATATTAAACTAAAAAATCATCACATTATAACAAAATGTATTGTATTTGACCAGTTGCTCTTGTAGATTTTTATACTGATTATAGATCATTTTATATTGCTCTTAAATGAAACATACTTTTTATAATAACATTGTACATACAAATATGTTAATGCTATATTTTGCTTTTGTTTGACGTGTTTTATATTTTAGAATTATGTAGTATTTAGAAATATTGTAATCAATCCTTGTTACTTTATTTAAGCAGCTTAAATTCAGCTTTAAAGTAAAGTTTTACTAAACGGATGTTATGAAACAGAATAAGGAACCAAAAAAAGGAGCACAGCAAACAACATGTTGCAAATATTTTAGTTAATTATTGATCTGAAGAAATTATCTGTGGTCAGTTTTTAAACATGCTGTTATGTAATATATTTCATATAAAATACATTTCTGTTTATTAAAATACACAATTAAACATTTTATATAGCCAAGAATAGCTTTCTTTTGCCACGTTTGGCAAAACATACAATAACATTATATTCAATGATTGTACATCACTACCAATGCATTAAAGGTTTCAACAATATAATGTAACAACAAAACATGAATCAAATAAATATGTCTCCAAATTGATGCACAAAAAAAACAAAGTGTCTGTATAAGAATCGATTATTGTATAAAGAAACAATATTCACGTGTGCTGAATGTATGGTAATAATCCCATACAGTTGCCTGTAGAACTTACAAGTCAATCATATAGTTTGATGCCTATATATAAATATATACATCAAATTATATATATACATATATATTTATAGAAATTCATATTTAAAAACTGTACAAAAAATATATTTCAAAAAGCATTGAATTGTAATATGACAAAAAACCTTTTGGACCCTATATAATTTGGTTTGTAGTAAAATTATTAACATGAAATACACCGTACTTCTACATTCATTTCACGACTATCCAACAGAAGTCAACATATCGTCTATTTCAATTTCTTTTATATATAAGGGTGCTACCCTATCACAGTTTCCATTCAACTAATAAATCACTGACTTTCTGAATGGTTTAAACTTTTTTATGCATTTAAACAAACTTGATTCCAACCTTATGACAAGTATTTCAAAAACTTGCTACATTCTGTTCTGTCTGTTAAAAGAGACACAAATCTTGACACATCTGAAGTAGCTATGCACATGTACTGTACCACTCTCATACAGTAGATAACATCAAAGATTCAAGACTTTGGAGAACCATCTTCTCCCATGATAAAGTAAACTTGTTAACCCAAGGCAAACTGTTTCCGGACAACTGAAGTGCAGTAACACTAGAATAAGATTACATCCTAAGAAGACGCACAAACACATAATTGTCGAGTAGGTACGATGTGTGAAATAAACACAACAAGAAACGTGTTCGCCTTCTAAGGTGCCAAGAACAGATTGAGGTGTGGGCTGGCTAAAAAACAGGCCAAATGGGCTTTAACCCAGCTTTATAGTCCTTCAGAATGGAAGGGCCATGGGTGTAGCGACCTCAGGAGGGCCTCACAGAGGGCCGTGCCGAGCTTCATACTTTGTGAGGATATTTTTGCAACGCCCAAGCTCTTTCCGTAGCTCGGCGACTTCCTGCCGTAAAGCCATGTTCTCCTTCTCTAGGAAACCGGCCCGGATGGCAATCTGATTTTCCTTCAGGCGCCGAGCATCCCGTGACCTCTTGGCGGCCATATTGTTCTTTCTGCGCCGTGACCAGTATTTCTCATCCTGCTCAAAATGTGCAGAACAAAGGGAAGAGGTGGAGATGGAGATGGAAAGGGGGCGCCATGTTACAATATGTCATTTTAATACAGAAGCATAAACACTTTCCATGATTACTAATGTTGAAAGATTTATCAGGTGGTATCTACGCATGGGCAAATTACTCAGATGATAAATAATACTGTATGATTGACAGCTCAGAGAACCGTGCATCATTGCGTTGGCTGCCGTGCAATCAGCTTTGAGCAATCTACCACCCTGCAAAGCTGGGAAGGGATCCACTTTTATTTGAACAAATTAAAAAGCCCAATCCTTTAATCCTAGACCAAGCAGAACTGGAGCTATACCAGGAAAAATAGGATCACGTGGGCCTGGCTAGCATGAGGATGAATGAATGGATGTAAGCTTCTTACTAGGAGCCTGTAGCCCAGCTGGTCAACGGTCAACTCATGGGACCAATGACATGAAGTCAACAGGACTGAATAACTAGACCCTAAATTACCTTATATTCATTTGGAATGAAGACTTTGCGTGCTTTCTTGATCATGGGTTGAGGTTTCAGCTCCTCTTCTGAGAACTTGCGCTTTCGTGGGTCAAAGATCTCTTGGCCGGGTACGCTGGAGAGAGCCAGGTCTGCCGGGTCGGGCTCGTAGCTCATCGGTATCTGAATGGTTTCTGGGTCTATTGGACTTGGTGTGTTTCGTGAAGGCAAAACTGTAAGAGAAATGATGTTTTTTGTAGCACAAGGATAATTCAGAGGGACTTTGAAATGTGGAAAGCTGATGTGAGTGTTGGATTCCACTAGGTGGCAAAGAGAACATTTGTAAGAAATTCAAGACCACAGTTAAAGCAAACTCTTGTGAGACTTTCAGTCTTGAGATGAAGATGATCTTTTATTTTGACTGGGTGCAAATTTCAGTAATTTGAACCTGACGTTATTTGCAGGTAAAGGGTCAAACGTTCAAGTCAAGTTTGATATTTCTATTTGCAAAACTTTGTGAACTCACGAGACAGTTCATGCCATTTTTATTAAACAGTAGATTTGATCGAACTGTGTGTCACAAGAAGCATAATATTCATAATTCTCAAATGTATTTAAAACAAATAACTTATCAGTACAATCAAACAAGAACAAAACATAATAAGTCATTCTTATTCAATTCAATTTCATCTGACCTTTCTATATCTTTGTCAGCTTCATTGGCCTGAATCCAACATTCACAGCCAACACATCAATACATTCCCATAGAGGCAAACTAAACCATGCATGCTCCCATTTCTCCCTTTACCACCCACACAAGCTCATATATACCCAGCTTAATTTTCATTGACAAGAAACTAGGTCAAGACTGACACCTTAGGACTTCCAATGGTTTGTACCTGCTCTGCTGGAGCTGTGGAGGCAATTCTGAGGGACCATGCCCGTGTGGATGCTGGCGATGGACCGGCTGCTGAGGTCCATGACTGAGATGGGGGCCTGTGGAACGGGAGCCTGCTGTTGTTGTTGCTGATGGCGATGAAGGGTTTGGTCTTGTTGTGCAGGGCTTGAAGGAATGCCATTTTCAGAGAGAAACTCCTCAAGGTCCATATACTCCAACTGAAAGCTGTCCCCATCATAAGACAACGTTTTATCCCAAAGAGTTGGGCCCAGGAAAGCTGACTGAGGAACGCTGCCCTCCTCATCCAGACTTTTAATCTTATCTCTCTCCTTAACATAGCCTGAAAGAATATTAACAATTCAGATTAATGCCAAAGAAAAGACATTAACAAATATTTGTTCATATGTTTTTAATGGCTTTTAATATAAGATAATAAATATACGGGCTGCTTAATCTACGTTATTGTGTTTGACAGTTTTACAACGAAAAATCCAAATATTATTCAAATTTTTCTGTTTTTGTTTAAGATTGCACAATTCAAATGTTAATCTGTTTTTTTTCTATTTTAGTTTTGCAATGCAAAATTCAAATATTATTCAGTTTTGTTTTACAATAAAAAATCCAAATAATTTTCTATTTTTTCTATTTTTTGTTTCACAATGCAATATCCAAATAATTTTCTATTTTTTCTATTTTTGTTTTATAATGCAAAATCCAAATATTATTATTTTCTATTTTTCTTTTAAAAATCAAAATCCAAATAATTTTCTATTTTTCAATTTCTGTTTCATAATGCAAAATCCAAATCGTTTTTTTTCTCCTATTTTTAGTTTACAATGCAAAATTCAAATATTATTTCATATCTTATGTTTTTGTTTTACAATGAAAAATCCAAATAATATTTATTTTTTCTATTTTTTGTTTTACAATGCAAAATCCAAATATTATTTTTTTCTATTTTTCTTTTAAAATTCAAACTCCAAATAATTTTCTATTTTTCAATTTTTGTTTCATAATGCAAAATCCAAATCGTTTTTTTCTATTTTTAGTGTTACAATGTGAAATTAAAATATTATTCCATATTTTATGTTTCAGTTTTACAATGCAAAATTAAAATATTATTCAATATTTTTTATGTTTGTGTTACAATGGGAAATCCAAATATTAATCATTTTTTCAATTTTCGTTTTAAAATTCCAAATCTAAATATTTTTCCATTTTTGTTTTACAATGCAAAATTCAAATATTATTCAATTCTTTTTATGTTTGTGTTACAATGTGAAATCCCAATATAAATCATTTGTTTGGATTTTTATTTTTAAATTCCAAATCTAAATATTGTTCCATTTTTGTATTACAATGCAAAATCTAAATATTATTTTTCTATTTTTAGTGTTACAATGGGAAATTAAAATATTATTCAATATTTTATGTTTTAGTTTTACAATGTAAAATTCAAATATTATTCAATATTTTATGTTTTAGTTTTACAATGTAAAATTCAAATATTATTCAATACTTTTTATGTTTGTGTTACAATGAGGAATCCAAATATAAATCATTTTGTTTGGATTTTTCTTTTAAAATTCCAAATCTAAATACTGTTCCATTTTTGTATTACACTGCAAAATCTAAATATTATTTTTCTATTTTTATTTTACAACTTAAATCCCAAATATTATTCTATTTTTTTCAAAATTGTTGCTGTCCACTATTTTTATGGTCTTGCAATTTTTTATTAATATCTATATTTTATATATACTTTATACATAGGTAACTTCTTAAAAAGAATAAACACCCGAGTGAAAACATTTAACCCAACAAAAGTTAAAAGTTTTTATTACCTTCATTATCTCTGCGCAGATGAAGTTTCATGGGTTTTTCCAGAAGCGCTTTTAAAACTCCGTTAGTTTGCGGAGGTAAGAAAGCCGGATTCATAGTGAGCTGTCTGGACATCAACAATATTCTCTCTATCAGAGAAAGTCTGGAATGAAGATCCTGGATCCAACAAGTGATGCGAGTTCTTCCCACAGCAGCTGCGTCTGTCTGCGCGTCTGTGTGATGATCATGACCATGTGTGACGCTTGTGACGTCATACAGCAGGAGGCGGGGCCAGATGGACATGCTGTTTAAAGAGCATGCCAATCAAGATGAATACATGTCAGCCTTCTTAAGACGAGATGCTTGATCTTGAGGTTCCTCTCACATGCAGATCCACACGTGGAAAAATCAAAATCATGATTTGAGATAAGGGGGCATGGCTTAAATGCCCCCATGCATTCAATTCTTTGTGCATATGAAGTTTTCAGTGATGTTTTTGTTGTACATGTTTATTATATGTTATTATGCATTCTTTCTTTATGTATTATATGATGTTCATGTTATAGGTGGTGAGAATGACACATCAAGCAGACACATGGCTGTGAAATGCTCCCATCAATGGACATGAAATGCCATGCGTGCATTAGAAATGAATGGAGACTATGGTCATTGGTCCTTTAAGCATTAGGTTTGTTTAATCTTCTGTGATGCTTTTTACTGCATCCATGCATGCAATAGCAGGTAACTTACGATACGTTGCTCCTGGGTGCCCGGCGGATGCCCTGCATGCATGGGTGGTTTAACTGGGCATAACATGGATAGAAAGCACCCAATGTACAAGAGGTTTTAACATAGAAAACACATAACATTGTGATCACTTCTAATGTCATACATGGGCCGGGTCTCCATTATGGTTCTTGTTTTGGTTTAAATCTACATTGTGGTTTGTGCAAATCGTCGCACACTTTGTATGAATGGCAACATGATGAAGCACAGCATCGG
The DNA here is from genome assembly GCA_033220385.1 of Triplophysa yarkandensis. Taxonomy (NCBI): domain Eukaryota; kingdom Metazoa; phylum Chordata; class Actinopteri; order Cypriniformes; family Nemacheilidae; genus Triplophysa; species Triplophysa yarkandensis. The sequence goes on along the minus strand of CM065672.1, from coordinate 3,222,778 downwards.
ACAGCAGACGTGAATTCATTTGAAGTCATTTACGAAATGAACGAACTCAAGCTCAACAACAGAAAATGGATTTTTGTATCCGAGTTCTATAGAACTTGTCTTTCTTCTTTTAGTTTCCTTGGCAACGGTTGCTAAAGCAGTCCGATGTGACGTATCTCACAGAAAGTAGGCCATGACAGGCCACTCCTCCTTTGATTTGGAAAAACTACACCACATGTTATAACATGTGTCTGACAAATTGAAAACAGACTGATGGCAACCGGCATGGCGAGCAGGTCTAAACCGAAATAAACTGTTTTAAAATGAATCATGAATTGTGTTTAGCTGTACATTTTCTTAAAACCAAACTTCATAATCGTGTAAGCTAATCTTCTCGAATGCCCAGTTGGTTTTTGGGGGTGTTAGAAACTGGCGAGATTTACTTTACACTTTTGAAAACATTTCATCATGTTTAATTTTGAATACATATATTTATTCAAAAATAATTAATAATAGAAAAAAAACAAGACACATTTTATTATAAAATCGCACACATTTGGCATTGCTGGCTATAATTTAACTTACGATTGCTTTGTTACGTTTTGTTCAAAATGCTTCTTTTGTAAACCTTATTTGTAAGTCGCCTTGGATAAAAGCATCAGGTAAATGACTAAATGTAAATATAATTGTTTTTATTATAAAGATAAAATGGTATGGAAAGTGTACATTTCTATATACACATATGCAAATAATAAATGGCTTAACATCTATTTCTTTACTCTGCACAGAGTAGCTTTGTGTGTTCATTTCCGAGGCCTTGAGAAATAAAAGAACCTTGTGTAAATTGTAATGCCCGATAAACACATATAAACTGTGATTTAAAACTCCTGAAAGCAACTCTATATACAGTTAATATAACACCACCAGCTATGGAGAGAAAAATCAATAGCTCTTACCTTGGATGTTAAGAGTGTGTGAAGTGAGCACTCAGCCTAAAATAGAAAGACAAATCCAATGCATTTTCAAAAGGCCTTAAATGTAGATGGATTTTTATCAGCTGAATTTATTCTAACCGCAACAAGTGTGTTTAGAGATTTGAAGAGAAACATGTTTATCTATCATCTTTGTGGTAGGTTGTGTCTTTACCAAACAAATACAGATAAAGTTATTTTCATGACTACCTTGCAAAACAGCAATTTATGGAGAAAATAATAACATACAAAGTAATATTATCATGGGAAAGTTCCCATAAAATTATTAAAAATAATCTGTAGACTAAAAATATATGTAAAAATGAAATACACAGAAAAGCAGTAACCCAAATAAAGTTTCATTATAATTAAAAGGCATGTAAGTTGATATGTTATTACGTTTTAATTATTATAAGTATTAAATAAATGTATGTTTAATGATTAGGATGTCTTTTTATTAAAAAAAATGCTTTCAGTAGCAACAAACAAAGGTTAAATCTAACAAATTCCACAAAAAGTCGAGTCTTTTTATATGATTGTGTCATATCCCAACATCACCGAAAAAGAACCTGTCCTTTGTCTTATACACTTTCCTTGTTTCATGTATTCTGAATATCTGAAAACAGACTGGGCCTGGCTATTGTTTTGTTGAGGTATGGAATAAACAGAGCACAGCATACAATATGACAGGAAACGACCAAATTGTAAGAAAAACAAGGAAAATTCAAACAATTTTGAATTTCTTGACGCGTCAAAGCACTTTCACTGCAAGCAGTCCCAATGCCATCTCAAGGTTTTAGTTTAATACTTTCACACACTTTAACCTTGAGAGTGACTTCTGAGCATTTATATTAAATTCACTGATGTTTCAAACCAGATTAATCTAATGACAGATTCACTCCTGTGATAAAACGACTGCACTTATTACTTTGTGTTGCTGTGGTTTGGGTGTTGTGTGAAACACAGTTCTTAGGAAAGTGACAGAACATTAGAGACATTGTCTTAGTATCTTGCCTTTAGCTAGTTGCTGGAATCCAGATTTTGTAGTTTGGTTATTTATTCCTGCTTCTGACGGACACAGAGTTTGAGTAATATGACCATATGAAAAATAAATATATCATTGATTATTTTAGCAAAATGAACATTTTTAGAGACACATGCACACTTGCAAGGGCACTTTGAGGGAACCCTTAAAGGTGTAGTGTGCATCTCTCAGTTGACTGATTGATGAGGTTTTCAAAGGCTGTTTTGAAAGTTATGCAAATATATAAGGATTGTCATGCACAGATAGATTTTGTTTTTGTGCCAATAGAGGTTACATTATTCTTGCTAGACACTTGGGGATAAAATACAATCGCAAACTGTAAACCAAAAATTAATAAAGCATTTTAAGCAGACAATATAAGCTGCAGAGAAATCAACTAACCATATGTAAATGTTAACTAAAAATATAGAATAAATTCAATAATTAATATTAAATATTAATTCAACTGTAAACTAACCAGTTAAGCAGACCAAATAAGCAGCAGAGAAAATAATAAATAAGTAACTAAGAATAAAACATAAAACGGTAGAGATATAACATACCTTTATTCAAATTAAATGAATAACTGTAAAGAAAACCTTTATAATAAAGTAAAAATAAATACATTAAAAAAACAGAAAAACCAGCCTAAAAATAATCAGCCTAACTTAAAAATAAATAACTAAGTAAATAAAACTGTAAACAAAAATGTAAAGTGCATAACATAGTATTTCTGTGCTCAATACAGTCCCTTTAGATGGCCAATGAAAAAAAGGAAAACTTAACATAAAAAATATATAAATGACCTTTTAGCTGATTAAAAAAAGTTCAGTCTTTTTAAATCATTGTGTTCCTCCAAAATGTATTCCAACTTCCAACTGAATTCAATATTTCAATATTCAATATTCAATATTTGATTTATTCTGAAAGTCTGAAAACAGACTGGACCTAGTATTGAGCAAATCATAATAAATAAGTAAATTTATTAAAACTTTATTTATTAAAAAAAGTGAACAAAACACAATGTAAATATATTTTATAAGTTTTTACTATAAAGAAGATATTAAATGACTCCCAGGGACTTCTACAAAGACCCAAAGAACTTCAGAATGGTTTCAGTTAATCAGTTTATTTTCCCTCTTTGCACAAAATGAAAATGAACTGAATTTTTCCGCTGGTTCCCATGAGAGAATAGAGTTTAGAAGAGGCCATTTAATCATTCAGCTTGGGTTGCAGTGTCGTGTATGCAAACAATGTGATATAAAACATCCTCGTTTCTGCCTAAACAAAAATGGATCCTGGGCAAGAAAACACCTCTCACACAAAGAAACTTGATCTCATTAAAAATATCCTTTATGATGAAAAGAATATACAGAGTATTTGTATACATTTTCCACTGTCTATATTCCCACACAATTCACATTTTGACAGGAGAGGCCAGAGAATAAATTATGTTGTATCACATTTCCACAAAAAACTTCCCCCATGAACCAGTAATGCATACAGTGCCAATGGGCTTTTACAATATAGTGTTTGTGTACCCGAGTGAATTATTGAACAGACGGTTGAAAAAAATCTTTGGGAAAAAGTTCAGTTGGTTCAACAACTTGCTTTTCGCCTTCAACATGCCACAGAAATCCACATTTGTAAGATCATCGGAATGAAAATAACTGAGCTTAACAAACAAAATCACTTCAGTTGTACCATTTATTGCACATGGTTGCCATTTTCAAAGCAGAGAAAACAAGAGCTGAATGATATTTAAACACACATGCATGTCATTTTATTACAGAAATGTATTTTTAGGTTGTGTAATATATGTGATAAAAATGTATAATCCTCCCTCTTATATTAAAATTTATTAAATAACAAAATATAATGTTATATTATATTACGATTGTATTTAAATGAGTGATATATTATTACTAGTATGACATGTTTTTTGAATTTAAAATAGTTTTTTTGCTGTACAAACTAAGATGTCCTCAAAAAATATTTTTTAAGCTTAAACAATACAATTTTAAATAATAAATAAAGTTTTTATAGCTTACATGAGACTGTTGCATATCCCAGCAGAGGTCTATAGAAATCATACAATCGTGACATGATTTTACGAAGTCTAATTTCGGTTAAAGAAGAAGCCGTGTCCCACATTTCCCACCATTACATAAAGTTTGTCTTTGAATTGTAACACAAGAGAAGTGACATCACAAAACGGAAATGCAAGTAAACGAAGCCAAACCTGCAAACCTCACTTGTGAAGGCTAAGCAACCTTTTACTGACATGTCAGTGTCAATAACAGACTTTGTGTCTTATTCTTCAACCAATTAATGAAAAGTGCTGAAAGCTCAAGCCTTGAGGGCAGTACAGTACTACCTCTTCATAGTAACTTACTCTAATTCAATCAGCTCTTTGTTTTCTAAGAGCTTGTACTTGTTAAGTTCAACACTTCCACAATGACAAAAACCAACTTCAGACCACTTTATTTCTTCACTTTAGAATATGAAGTCATTGCTTAATACGTTACTGTGGCTTGTGTGCATCCCACACAAACATATTCCTTTTCTTTGAACTTCCCTAAGCATATGGCAGCCTTATTGATAAGACTCGAAGCAATACAAAGCCTATCACATGGCATGGAGAATATCCATCACGTGGAAAGCAATGAATCGGCTGAAGTCGCTTTCAATGGTTTCCGCTTTTTCAAAGGAAGGTGGCTCTCCATGTGCAACTAAAAACCTCTCTCGTCTCCCCCCCATAGAGCATCCGGCACAAACGTGAGCATCACTCACAAAGGGGTCACATGCAGGCGAGTACATGAAACACGTTTCACCGTGCCCCATGCACTCGCTTTAGTTCATCTTTGCCACTCTAACCACCCTCCCAACCATTTATCCATCTGTCTATGTTCCTCGGCATCACTTGAGGAGGTGATTCGAGGAGGTGTCCGTGGCAAAAGATAAGTGATTTATAAATGCATAAAAGTCAAAATCTCAGATGATGACAGTCATACAAGTATTTTAAATGCAGTAAAACAATTATAAAAGATAATAAACTGTAAGATTCTCTTAGCAAAACACAACATTCATAGGTGTTAAGTTAAGTTTTGTTAATGAGTGTCAAATTGGTGATATAGAATAGTATTTTTATCTGATATGTACTCTAATGTAATGTTATTTATTCTGATAAATAAAAAACATATTTTCCAGAGCAACTTACAGATAGGTCTGTAACTTTGGACACAATTAAAGGTTAAATACGAAATACATTTAATTTTTAATGTTCAATATGAGGTTACCTGTTGTAAAGTGATCCACATTTTAGATCATATTCAGCTCTTTCCTTAAAGTTAAAATATAAATGAGCAATCACGTCCGTGTCTCCGGAAAAAATCTATGGGGGCTCGCGAGGGCTTCTTCCGGAATGTATACGATGATTGTCGTGCTACTCTCTGATTGGAGTGTGGATGGGACTTTAAGAGAAAATGGCCAAAAAAGATCTAGATTTATAAAACTTTCGGAGTGTATTAAGCACAGAAATACTAGGTCATGCGTCTTAACCAGTTTTAACACAGGGATGACATTGAACATGAGAACTCAAGTCTAAAGCAACCAGATTCCTTAAAATGGTGCCATCCCTTTAATTGACTTATTGTTTATTGTTAAATCGGAGTTTGTGTTTGGAAAATAAAGGACAGAGACAGCAGTGTGTCAGTGTTATAGCATATCTCGCTATAACACTGTCAGTTTCAATCAGGTCAAAAAAAATTGAAAGTCTGTTGCCAGGATCAATGTTCTTGATACAGAAAAAATACAAAAAATTGCTTTTTCTTCAGAATATTTTTTTATCTCACTTTTATATCTTTTATGTTTGTATTGAGTTTTTAAAGTTCGTTTATAATCGACCTGATGTATTAAAGTTTATTTTAACATTTAAGAAGTTGCGCTCTCGGACCTTCTCTGGATCCGTTCCTCGATGGTGGAATGATCTGCCACTTACAACACGTTTGGCAGACAAAATGCCAAAAACTTTATTTATAAATATTTTGGGTCTACACCTTACCAACAAAAACCTCTTCCTACTCACATTTTATAAAAAATGAAAGTTATTATTGCCTTGTGTCACTTTGTAAACTTGTTATAGCGTTTTTTATCTTTTTGTTAACTCTGCTACTTACCGCTTAATTGTTTAATTAATAAAAGATGCTGCTATATGCCTAAATGTAAATGTAAATGTACATTTTAGCAACATATTAAACCATAGACTAGTAAACAACATGAATACATCTCTTCTGCAGAACACAGAGAAATATTTTGAAGCATGTTGGTCTCTGGCAACCATTCACTTGCATTTGTTTGGAGTCAATAAAATAAAATGCCACTGCTTTTCAGTTACATTTTTCAAAATACCTCTTTTAAAGTTCTGCAGGAGAAAGTCGTACAGGTCTAGAATGAGTCAATGCCAACAGATTTTCAGTTTGGGCGAACTATGACAAGTAAGCGTTTCGTACCATTTGTCTTAACTTGCACCTCCCAAAGAGTTCAAGTTTGGTTTTCCGGCATGATTAACTTTTTGAGAAAGGTTGAACCTATTTCAATCAGTATAAAAGACAAAATTTGCGAATGAAATATGTAAGAACACTTTCTTTTTAAGTATATTTGTTCATTTATTTGTTCAGTGTTAGAAAATGAAAAGAACAAATGAAAAATTACAGATATCGCAAATGGCAAACCTCACACAAAATGATTAGAAAATAATATTTGGTTTGACTGTGAGTTTGACAATAAACCTTAAGGTACCTACAGAAGCCTCTTTGACCAAGCATTTGGCAAAACAGCAAGCTTTAAAACATAAAAAAGTGTGTTTGTTTTAGGCCAACATGACATTTAGACATCACAATTGTGAATAGAAAATCACTCAGAAGAATATCCACAATTTTAAAAACTCATACCACGTCCCATTTGTCCCATTAAGGCTAATTTTCAGAATATAACTGTGTAGTTTCTGCCATGATATACAATTTCCATAAAGAAGCAGACTCTAGTTGCGTTCCAGTAGCTTTGTATCCAGGCAACGATAGCCGCAGCAAGGGGAGTCGGATCTGAAAGGCTTGTATTAAGAGCAAATGTACCGTGTATTGTGTTTCCTTATTGGATTGACCTAATTCTATTTCCAAAGTGTATCTAAATGGATTTGATTTCAAGATTGTAGTCGTTTGCCTTATTTTTCGGCCGTATGTAAGTCAAAGTTTTACATCACACGTAATCGAGCAAAAAGGGAAATTATCTAAAGCAAACAAATAAATGACTACATGAACATTACAGTAGCTCACTGGCCTATTGAAAATCACAAACGATTTACTATTAGATGAATATAATGAATGTGTTTTGTACAACATGTGTGACACGCGTCTAGTGTATGAAGCTGATAATGAGGTTGAATTACAAAATGACTGACAGTGTTTTAACCTCTATAGGTTAGGAGATGCATTATTCTAAGGTCATGCATTGCTGGAAGGGCTGTGTCATATTTTCTACAGAGATAAATGGGGTGAGAAGTTTAAGCAGACTCTACCAATCCCATCATCTAAACCAAAGTCAGAAATTCGACCTAATGGGTTTGATCATCGTCAACGTTTTTTTGATTACGCATACTTTAGTTTAGCTTTTACTTGGCTTTACATTAATATCTTAAAAGTATGCATAATTGGCTTTAAAACAATTTATAATAACTTTTCAGTTCACTTACATTCAAATACATTACATAAAAACATATAAATCACTATGAACCTTACATAAAAAAAACTTGCTAATAAAAAAACAGCCCAATTATGCTAAAACTGAAATGCACACCACATTTTTTCATTAAATACTTTGGAGGAAAAACAAACTATGCACAAATTTGACACAAATGTCCTTTTTTGAGATGTCATGACAGGTAATACTGATAAATGTGAAATGTGTCTTGCAACAAGATCTTTCAGAGCTGAGATTATTTCACAGTGGGTCAAGGGTCAGATAGAGAGAATGTTCATTGAAGTTTTAGGGAGACGATGGCAGTTAAGAGGTTTGTTATTTTCATGGAGAAGCAGAAATTGTGGCTGCAGGCATCACTTACACTCCATCTCTAAAATGGCTCTGACAGCATGACTTAATTCCTTTGCTTCCAAAGCAAGAGCAGACACTGTCCACGCTGGTTTCTTCACCTCTTGAGACAGTGTGCCTGACTTTTGATCCCTGGCAAAACTGAAAAACAAAAATCCAAAATGTTTTCTTTGAAAGCAAATTTAAGCGGTGTTCCTCAATTACTCCCAAATAATTCAGCGAAAATTATATTGTTATTTGATCCTTTATGACTGTCTTTTTAACAAACTTGCTTTCATTTTGTCTCTCCTTTAAAAGTTAATTTTAGCCACTTTCTTCAAAATATCTTCTTTGTGTTCTGCGGGGGGAAAAGAGTAATGCAGGTTTGAAATGACAAGAGGGTGAATAAAAGATGACAGATTTTTCATTTATCTATCACTTTAAAATCTGATCTATCTTCTATATTCCTATAAAGTATATTAATATAACTACATATAAGGGATAATAGGATGCACAAATATTTTAAATCATGTTTTAAAGGGATGTGTTAAAAGGCATACATATCAGTAGTTTAGTTCCAAAGAATGTTATCAGGTTCGCCATTTTTTTTGTTTGTGAATGGCTGACCTTGGAAGTATTCAAGCACTTCCAAGACCAACTAATAAAATAAGCAATTATTTTTTTCCTTAGCCTTACATTAGTGTTCCACATCCACATAAAATAACAACTGGATTGAAAACTGTGTCAGTCTTGTATGATTTCCTGTGGACTTACAATAAAACCGCCGTGGAATAGTGTGCTCGCTTCGACCATAAGTGAACAAAGGACGTCGGCCAAGTTGGAATAAAAGAAGAGCGCAGCATGACCTCCTAATAAAGACTGGACTCTTGAGGAAGGGGTCTCAGACCCACTGACACGGATGGGCCGGAGTTATGAAAGCACATTATAAAACCACACTTTTGGGTCAATTAGAAGGAAGCGGCAACAGTATGAATCGGTCCAGACTGATTGAATTATCACATGCACTTGAAACATATTGAAACATATTCTAACATCTCGTCTGAAAAGACTTCAGTAATTACTTTGAATTAATAGCGAATGAATAAGCATATTATAAGAAACAGAACATAATGTAAGATGTCATTTCAATATGGCATCTTCCGATGTTCTAATGTATCTGCTGGTGTTATGACACGTTTTACATTATCACACACCTCCGGTGTTCTCCTGAATATGAAAGGATGATTGTTGGCACAAAATTCTGAATTCAAGATAGGATAGCGCATGGACTTGTACATTTTGTTGATGATCCCCACACCGACAAAAGGGATTTTCACCCGAAAGTTTTCGTCAACATTTTTTCATCATCATGTCATTCTAAATCTGTATGATATTTCGAAGAAAGTTGATAGCCAAACAACATTGGACCCAAATCACTTTCGCTGGAAGGATTTTTCTCAAAATATCGTATTTTTCTATTCTTTTTGCGTGAGCTATTCCTTTAAAATGATAGTTTAACAAAAAATGTAAAGTCTGTCATTTAAAAAAACATTCTTGCTATTTCAAAACTGTTTTCTTTCTTCTGCAGAACACAAGAGAAGATTTTTTAAAAAAAAGTTAGTAATCAAATAACAATGGCACTCATTACTTCCAATGTACAGGCACAAAACCAGTGCAAGGGAATGGATGACAACATTCTGCAAAATACCTTCTTTTGTGTTCTGCTTACGGAAAGTCATACAGGTTTACAATACAAAAAGGTGAATATATTTTCATGCTTGGGTGAACAAAAAAAGAATAATTCTGTTGTATTAGCATATTTCTTTGACTCAATTTGTTTCAGAAAAGCTCAGAGCTTCAGGGGTTATTTAACAGCATGCACCCTCTGGCAAGAATAAAAATCATACCAGCTCCAGGTTGCAAATTGCTGACAGCATTCAATTTGATTCATCGGGACATGTGTAATATTTTCTAGCCCCTATAGACCAGGACACAGCAGCTTCTTTATCTGGTGAAGATGATCATTAGGAGAAAAAAAGGCTCTCCAGATGTTCTCTGCTAGATGAATCTGCAGGAGTCCATGTTGATTGGTCATAATCAACATCACTGCCATTGACAGGTGTTATCTTGAGCTTCCTGTCACCATATATTCTTGCTTACTGACCCAGAAGTGAGGTACTCTCAGAATAGATTGTACTTACTATGTCACTCAAATAAGTTTTTATTTTCATAAAGATGTGTGTTCGTGTATTTGTGGGAATAATTTGTGTAATTTGTTTGTAATGCTTGTATAGGCTTCTAAATTAAAAGTGTATTTGTACTATATACCTATATAAAAAAATGTAGAGGCTTTAGTCAGTAAATTAGCTTTACCTTTAAGCTTCCCCTCCATATAAAAATTATTTAATTGTTAACTCAACCTCATGTCATTTCAATGGACAGATGACAAGAGACTGATTGTAAAGGAATTTCCATTTTGGGGTAATGGTTACTAAACTTGGTTACTAAAGAACACAAGAAAAGTAAAAAGTAAAAATAATAGGCTTACCTTTGGCCTTTTGGACAGCTTTGCTTTTCAGAAAGAGAGTCTTGGACAAGCTGGGGAGTTATGAAAATAGGGATTTTTGAATGAGTTTAAAATAAATGTGTACAAAACAACTATGTAACACAACTGTAAAGTGTGTTTTTATACACTTTCTCCTATCATAATGAGCAAGGCACAGAAAACTACAGGATTCCATAAATAGGCTGAAATCTTCAAATATTTTTTTTTACAATTTTTGTTCATATGTAATACTCCGTTTATGTACCTCCACAAACTGTAGAAGTTTTCCAGTAGACACCTCAAAACCCTTCTTCGCAGCTTCAGTCTTTCTTAGTTGACTTTCAAGAATTGCAATTCTCTTCTTCAGGTCTTGTAGCTCCTCCTGTATAGAGATCATCTTTAACCATTTCCAAGGTTCAATGTTCATGAAACGGCACAATTAAGTTTGTCAGTAAGCCCTAATAAGTGTGTACCCTGCCATTGAGCATCAATGTTGGTTGTCATGCTGTATGTATTGTATATAAGTATGTAAAGTTTTAAAAATATACATTTTATCTAAAAATTATGACTAATACAGACCAAAATTAAAGTTTTTATTGATGATATTTGTATTTTCCATCAAACAAAATCAAGCCTTTTATAAATATCATGTCTGAAACAGCATGTTAATGACAACCAAAAGTCATTTTCTTGTCATGTGATCTGTAACTTAAAAATACTAAGTTAAGTATAAAATATAAATATTCTGTCATCATTTACTCCCCCTTTTGTCACAAAGGACTTTCTTCTGCAGAACACAAAAGAAGATTTAAAAAAAAAGTTGAGAACCTAACATTCACATTAGCCATTCAAACCAGTAACTGGATGCTGTCGCCGTTTTGGTGAACGTTCCTCAAAATATCTTTTTTTTGTGTTCTACAGCAAAAGTTATACAATGACAAGAGGGTGCGTGCATGAAGAAAAAACAGCACACTTTAATAAGTTTTCATTTATTAACCCTTGTGTCAATCCAAACCTGAATAATTTTCATTAATCTGCAAAACACAAATTAATTTTAAAGGAATAGTGACAACCAGAGAACTGGCTCCCACTGACTTCCATTGTATTGCTACACCATTTATCAAAATATCTTGTCCAAAGAAGAAAAGGTCAGGATAAATAAAGGGCAGAACTTTCATTTTTTGGGGTTAACCGTCCATTAAATGCCACCCAGAGCACCAGCTGTATAAAGCACATTTATGAAACTTATGGAAGTGTACAAGTTTTAACAGAACAATTTGTTGTATTTACAATCAAGGTTTCAGCTTTTACTCGCTTATGACACTTATTGCCAACACATACAGACAAATTAGAAATAAATTAGAAGACCATGTATAAAACTTTTAGGGTTCTTGTCATATTGTCTTTCGATATACTGAAAAAAGTGATCAGGACAAAAAACTAGAGCAATAAGGGATGATGCAATGGTCTGTTATCCAAAAGCGTTCCTGTCCAAAATCAAATAAATATAAATGTGAGATAACCTATGTGAAAAATCAATTGCCTCATGTTGTTGCTCAAGGTTGCTAGCCAGAGATTTCAAAAATAACCTCATCAGCCCACGTCACCCTGCAAGATCATGTTAAAGCCTTCACAGCACATCAGCCCAGTTACTGAATAATACAAAGCAAACAGTGACCTACTTTCTGCAGTACACGAGAGAGAAAATAACTGGACTGGAGCTGTGCAACATTCTGGATTGGGAAGGCAAATGAAGCGACGTACCTGTCCGGGTTGCTCTGCTCTCTGACACTTCATCTCTGCAATCTCGGCCTCCAGGAGGTGGATGACCTCTTCGTAGTCCATCTCCATACCCCGGGCCTGTTTCTGAGCCGCCTCCGCCAGATGTATCCGCGTCCGTAGTGACCGACTCTCTTCCGCTGCGGATTTTGCATCCTGCAAGAGTGGAGTTCCACTTAGATCTGTGATGCTGAGAATGCGAGTACAGTAGAGCGGGGTTCAACGCATGGGGCTCCCCCCAAACATTGCAAACTCATAACACTTGAAGAAAGGCCTACGGTCTCCCCCCTCCGCTGTGACATAGCACTTTTTGTTATCTCTAGATTTGTTTCATGTGAATTGGAATACATGATGCATACATGTGTGTTTCTCTGCATATGTGTCAGGAATAGAGATGACAGAAGAGTTGTTGGCAGGCATAATGTACAGCTAGAAAAACAGGCTGGTAGTAGATGTGTTGGCATTAATGTAAACCGCGGCAGTATTGGATCACTGTCAGTCAATAACAGACATATAATGGGGTCAGAGAAATAATAAAGCAGCATGGGATGATCCTGTGAGTCTCATTAATAGACAGGTGACATCCTATACTTGCTGTACATTTTATGAAAACCACGCTGTGCGGAAGCGTGGCCCGTCATAAAACAGGGCAGTAATTTCATCTTTCATTTAACAAAGCCGTTATACTAAAGCTTGAAGAACACTTCATTATGAGTATTAGTAGTCATTCCTGGTATTCTAAAAGAATAAGTTCTATGAAAAGGGTAAAGATGATTGTCTACTGGATAAGTCTTCATTAACTAGGCTTGATGGATCATACATGGACCCCATTTTGATGGAAGGATGTATCTTGGCACTTGTGTCAACTTAACATGCATAATGAAGATGTGATGTCTTTCAACCAGTCTATAAATGTAAAAGTATAATGCAATGTAAAGTGTCTGCCAAACGCGTATATGGGATTGTGAATGTTCATTATAAAGATATTGCATTGATCGCAGCTTATGCAATTTGAATGGATCTGGCATTTAAAGACGCAAATGGAGCAAATGGAGATTCTGCACAGATTGAAATAATTTACAAAAAAAGAACAAATTTTACTGTTTGCATGTTATGTTCTTGTTAGTAAAATAATTCTGTTTAACTAACAAATTTCAATTAGAATTGACAAAAAATGGTGCGTATTAAAAATATTTTACATAAACTTAATATTGTTATTTAAGGAGAAACTAATCGTTGGATTTTTAATAGATTCTTTAAAGATTTTCCACTGCAATCCATTAAGATACTATAACTGTTTATTACTGTGATATTTACTAAGCCATTTGATTTCTTATGTTTAATGTTTTTTTTGTAAGAAAGTTAAACCACAGATCAAATCTCTGTATTATCTCACGATAGTTATCAAATGTGACATATTAAAATAACATTTCTATCATTTTTAAGTCACCTGTGTGACTTTCTTTCATCTCCAAAACAAAATTTTATGTTAAAGAGTTTAGAAAAAGTAGTGTGGACTACCAATATTTTTCGAAATATCTTTTTAAAATATTTTGTATATATCTTCTTGAAAGGTAAAAGTGTAAACAGGTTTGAAATCTTTATCCATGTACATTGGCTCCACATAGCAGCTCACCTTGAATTCAAAGCTCTCCTTATAGCCAACAAGACCGCCACAGTTCAAAATTTACCTATTCTTTCCTCCAACAGGTTTTTTCTTGGCTTGTGTAACTTACTGAACTCGTTGTAGCACTTTTTCACCTATTGTTATCTCTGCTATTCACCTCTTTTTTCTCCTCGAATACTTGTAAGTCGCTCTCTATAAAAGCGTCTGCTAAATGCCTAAATGTAAATGTAAATGAAATGTCAAGAGGATGAGTAAACGATGACCGGATTTTTACATCATCCAATTGAAACATGCTTTTTGTGTCTGTACTTCTGCCTCACAGCCTCAGTGAAGATGCATTTGTGCAAAATAATTTGTTAACATTATTTCAATCCATTCAATATAATGCATACAAAGACAAAAATAAGCACTCTCAATGTTAACCCCGTCACACAACGCATAAGTGATGCTAAAACTAAGAGTTCTTTTCCCAGTAGGCCACATGGACAGTCACACCTCACATCAGTCATGACTGCCCCCGCACACGTTTCCCTGTAATGTACCCGGGTAGTACTGCGTGGATGTGATATAGCCTCACATTTATCTCAGGAGAGCAAGCTTAAAAGCCTGGTGCTTCGATGCTGGAAAGCCTATCGGCCTACCTGTAGCCCTAATGGCAAATATAGACGGCAAAGTGTGGGTGGAGGTGAAGAGAGCAGAAAGAATTCAATGCAGAGCTGAACTTTAAAGAAACATACAGAACTGGGACCACCGACTTTGTATCAGCGTCATGAACTGGATAAGCAACAAAGCTCTTAATAGTGCTGCAGGAGAAAGCTCAGCTGCGATTCTGCACGGTCAAGCAAAGCATTCTGGGAAGGAGGGACAAAAGTTACATTGACCCCATCACCGATCAAAACGCAACGGGGACTCAGACAGCTGACCAAACATTCTTGTGTGTCTCTTTGGTAGAACTACACTTCTCATAAGGTCAACTGCAAGTGAAGTTGGTTGAAATTTCTGTGAGAGAAGAAGTGCAACAAGTTTCATTTGTTAGTGCCGACAAAATCCTGCAAAATATCCATTCAAATACTGTGCAAAAGTCTACGGAATGTCAACCTTTTCACTCATGATATGTTTTTGGTGTCATCATGTTTTTCATCTATTATTACGTAATAAAAAAGAGAAAAAACATTAACTGACTAAATCCAGATGCCATGTGTCAGTGTAAAGCTTCACAGACTTGCATTTTTACGGCATAATAACAAATGATGAAAAAAAAAATTCTAATGACACCAATTGCAAGTTATGTTAATACTAACTCCAGAAAAGAAAGTACTGCACCAAAGAAAGTACTGACGTGCCTAATAAATTCACACCCTACTGTGAATAAACAATATTTCAATGTTTTGTAGGATAAAACGCGATGCTTGAAAGTGCAAAAATGTGGGTGGCTGCTAAAGTGTTTATGTTATTTTTAGATCATGGATAGGCTGTTATTTCCATCATACTCAATGTATTTCCACTATATACAGTATTCACCTATAGTCTCTATGCAAGACGTCAGACTTTTGGTTCTGCTTGTTATCGGATAACAAATAAGCTCAAGAGGAATTCTTCTCAACAAACTAAATAATTGGATATATGTAACATAAGGGTTCAACTTTAAATATAAAATATTATGAAGATCATTTATATGATCAGATTTAAGCATTAGTGTGAGAGAGACTAAGCTGTATTGGGATTATGTCACGACTGAAGGGCCCAATAAAAAAAAACTTCAGTCCTCACCTAAAGAGTCAAAATCTGTATACGTTTCTTTGTTTTGACGAATGTAGATATTTGGTAGAATGCTTGTAACAAAACAGTTATTGGACCAAACTGACTAGAAAACATTTCTGTTGAAAACACAAAAAAAGGATACTTTGAAGATTCTATAAAGTGGCAGAATGAATCACAGAAAATGTTCTGGGACACTTTGATTACCATGTAATTTTTCCTAAATGGTAGACAATGGCGTTCAATAACTTGGTGGTTAAAATCAGTCATCTAAATATCTTTCCCTGTGTTTATACTTTATAATGTTGGGAACAAATACAGAGTTGTAACTCTTTCCCTTTAAATCCAACAAACATGTACTGTATCAACTTTAATGAAATAAAATTACTAGAAGCATTCCTTCCCTGGAAAATAATCACAGAAACATTCACTGTTTATGTGCGGTGATATTGAAAATATAGCACAGCTATTGACAATAAACACTTCAAGTTGCATTCACACGTGCTGATAATACAAGTAATTCTTTCCTACATCTAATTGAATAAATGGAGTATTTGTTTGCAATGCTCGACTGAGGCATTACACTTCACCTTTTCAGCAAAGCAAAACTTTAACATAAATATAAAGAACCATCAAAACTTTAGGGGATATAACTTTTTGGGCAATCTAAGCCCAAGGCATGAGTAATAATAATACTGACGCGTTCCTCAGCATTGAGTAGGAGCAATCTGTCAAAATTTCGATACAGGCGAATGTTATTTCACATTCAGACTGTACTCCTCTGCTACATCATTACCACTCTAATAAATCAATGAACCTCCAAAGAATCTTGAATAGAATGCTAAACCTCTTTGGATTTGGGTTTATATAATAAAATCTTCTGAGGATGTGAGACGAAACCCAAAGGGCCGGTGGGAGCCCTGTTTTTTAGAACTTATGGAACAGAACTATTTCCAAACACTGACTGCCGTCCCATAACATCCTACATGCTTCACCTCCTACATCACGCTCTGATGTGGGTGTTTAAGCTTCCTGAGGTGGGCACATTGCACGCAGATGCTGAAAATAGATTTGGGATATTGCTCATCATAGTACAACATCTTCAGATTTTTTTTACTGTTGGAAAGCACCAAACTTACTCTACAGAACATCTAAATCTCACCAAGGAGCACATGAGTGTTTGCTCAGAGCACCACCTTCTGGTATATCTAACACAGTGACACAACACTGACCATAAATAATTTTCAATAAAAATTATTAAAATGATTTCAATTTAGTTTCACACTGCATGCACAAAAACAGAGCTGAAGCTTAAACTTGAGCTTCGCTAAATCAAAAGGGGAAGATGTATTATTTTATGTTGCATTAAAAATTCACACAAAATATTGCGTAGAAAAATAGGCTTGTATGCCTAAAATATCAAACAGTGTAAACATTTTGAGCATCAAGATAAATGTACATTTCTTGAGTTAAATAAAACGTACGCACCTGTTTAACTTTTGTTAGTTCCTGTTGCACGTTACGATTAAGGCTCTGGGATTCTGCCAGCTTATCCTGTTGGAACAGTCACCTTCGCATGAATCAGCATTGAAGTAAGCACACTCACTTTCACAAATAGGATTAAGAGTTGCAGGAAATAACACATGAATGACAGTCACACATTCGGGCATGTGACATGTTGCGGTTAAAGCAGAGAAGT
The DNA here is from genome assembly GCA_033220385.1 of Triplophysa yarkandensis. NCBI lineage: Eukaryota > Metazoa > Chordata > Actinopteri > Cypriniformes > Nemacheilidae > Triplophysa > Triplophysa yarkandensis. The sequence goes on along the minus strand of CM065672.1, from coordinate 3,205,312 downwards.
TACCTGCAGTCGCTTGATCTCAGTCAAGGCCTCAATGTGATCTTTTCTTAATCTCTCCATCTCATCCAGATCCTCAGAGTCTGATAATGATGGCTAGTAAAAACACATTCTCTTGTTAATATGTTTTGATTTCTTGGAATTGGACATTTTGTATATGAAGATGTTTGATGATATAAAATATATACCGTAGAGTTGGAGGGAGGATCAATAAAATCATCTGATGTTAGTCTTGCAACTTCCTGTAGTGAGTTAGACTTTGGCGGTAGTTTGAAGAGTTCCTTTGCCACTCTCTCAAAATCTTTAAAAAAAAAAATTATAAAACTAAACAAAAGCAGACGAAATAATACAAAATGTGTTCTCATTTTAGATAATGAGACCACATCTCACAAACAAACAAACAAACAAACAAACAAACAAACAAACAAACAAACAAACAAACAAAACAAACAAAACAAACAAACAAACAATTTAAAAAGTAGCCGTAATTTTGTTTACTGCTTTTGGCTATGATATAATAAGAAGAATGGAAGTATTCACACCTTCATAGGCCACTGTCCCATCTGGGCTCGAATAAAGTTTTTCTCCAAAAGTTTGGACCTGACACGCTGTAGGTTTCAATCCCAGGATCTCCAATGCCTGTGGATCACAGACCTTTCATTCCATGCTCATGGATTTATCGCTAACAAACACATGCATGTAAATTAAAATACTTTTTTTCATCTTTACACATTTATATGAATATGGTTTCCATTCCCCATACAGTCTATACAACTATAAAAGTTATATCTGAAATAATTCATGACTTTTGAAATGCTAAACGTATTCTCTAAAAATGTTAGTGTCCCCCTACTTATGCTGGCATTGACTCCACCAGCATGATCCATTCTTACCCTGCAGAAGCAGTTTTTTATTTTAAAGTTGCACATTAGATTTTTGATTGGTTAAGCAGACACAACGCAAAAAAATCAAAAGTTATAAACCTCCTTTGTGAAAAGAATCACTTTAAAATGTTCAATCCCACCATTTTTCCTGCAGCAAAACAAGTTCTAGCTGTGGTATTGTCTATATTGATTTTTCCAGTTTTTCAAACGCTTACAGCCTGACTGTGGATAAAGCTGAGAGTAACTCCAAAAAGTACAGTACAATTCAATACAAATGGAACACTAAAGCTGATGGATGATCAACATTTGAATTTGCTGTTAACACTATTTGTTTTCATTAATTAAGAAATGTAGGATTGATGTTAGTGTAACGCTGTCATTTGATGATTCATGTAACTTAAAAACAGATCTATTGTTACACATGCACCATTGGTTTAATTCCCAAAAAAATCAATCGGGATAAATGAAAGTAACTTTTGATGATGATCAAAAAAAAGTTAAACGTGTAAAATTTGTGAAAGCAAGAGAGACCTTCTTTATTTTCTCAGGTTTGAGAAGGATGCTGGAAGACGGTGGTTCGGATGTTCTGAAGGTTTCGCTGGGCTTACAGGCAGCATTTACACACACATCTGCAATGAAAATAACACCAAATAAGTCTCAATAAAACAGCTTTTAGTTTTTTTTTTTAATTATTGCAAAAAACTGATCAAGGAAGCCAGTCTGTTATGTATGGTACCTACATAACTCTATATCTAAGATATTTCATAAAATAATTTAAAAGATGTTGAACATAGGTAAACATAAGTCAATATTTTTTCTTTTCTTTTTAAACTTAATTCAGATCTGAGTAAAGTGGAGGATAAGCACAATGCTTCTCTTATAACAGTGTTAAAACCTGTTATGATGAATAAATACAGCTTATAACTTAGCTTATATCGCAGCTAGGTGCTCCAACCTGCGTTGTCTTTTTGCTTTTTATACATGTAGCATGCACTCCTACATATTAAAACTAATTTTAAATATATATAGATTCACTTGTAAAGTGAATGCAATTTTACAGTATTCCTCCAAAGCAACCCTTAGGTAATGAGGTTTGTTGAATTGTGCTATTATTTTAAACTTAAAATAGGAAGGTTTACTTTTATAAACTAGAAAGTGCTATTGGTTCACGAAAATTTCCACTACAAGTAAATTGATATTACTATACTTTTGTACTTATCAATTTTACATAAACTTGACATTTACTTAAGTTTATTTATACAAACAAACTTTAAGTTCACAAGTTGCTAGAAAAACCCCAAGATGTTAAACAAATGTATTTAGAAATAAAACTTGGGAGAAACCAAGATTGAGACAGAGTATAAATTGTGTAAGGCTCACATGACTCACATGATTTTGTTAAAGTGGTTTTTAGTATACTTGCTTGTAACCTAAAATAATTTTATCAACTAGAAAGTGGAATAATTTGTTCTAAAGCGTATTGGTACACTTACAAGTACACTACAAGTACATTGATATAAGCATACTTACTAAATAAAGAACACTTTTCCATATACTTGACCTTGACTTAAGAATACTTGATTTAATTATTTTAAATACACTTTTTCTTCATAAGGGTATTTCACCATCTAAACACTTGTAGATATGTACGATTATGAATTTCCAACCAGTGACTTTCTCAGGATATTCCTATCCAATATTAAACAAATCACCTCTGTTATTCTCCCTCCAGCCAAAATCCACTTGTCAATATATTATATCAGAGTTTAGTCTGACCAAACACTCAAAACATTTGGAAGCATACAGTTATGTTCCTCATTTCATGATTGCCTTTCAGCACAGCTGTTGTTTCAATCTGTTTCAAATCACTGCTAGAGACGGCTTTATCAGAGGTGCTTGTCTATGGAATGAAACACTGTCCCGAACAGAGTTCACTTCCCTCGAGTTCACCTGGAGTTAAGAGTCATGTAGATGTTATTATCTATTTTCAGAACATAGAGAGAGCACAACCATTTTAGCTGGATTATCATACAAACACCCCAGTATCTCATCAGTGCATGGCATAAAAACTTTTGAACATTTGCACTAATCCAGGTTATGCCAGAACATTTCATACTTAGTGTTTTAAATGTAAAAAGGGCAATCGGAACACCAAACATACACATGCAGAATGCACTGATCTAATCTTAAAAACATCTATACAAGTGTTTAGGGTACATTCAAAAAGAGTTGCAGTACCGGCAACTGTGGTACAGGCACTCCCAGGTGAGGACACGAAGGTTAACTCAGGCTTTCCTAGTGTGGTTCTTACCTGAAGGATAAAGACAAATAGGATATTCCTTTAATTAAACATCAACAACACTGTTTAAACTGAAGATATAGTCCTTGCAATTGTCTCACTTTACTTTTATGGTATAAATTGAGCTTGGCTTATGATAATAGTATAATTTGAACATGTATATACATGGATTTACACATATGTATTAATATTATGATAGATGTATTGATCAAAAATAATGTCCAAAAAGCATACTTGTACAATATTTAGATTGAAGAAGATACAAGAATGGAAATATAAGGAGTGTTGTAAAATAGTGGATAAAATACTTTATGGTGGACATCAATTTTAGCAACTACTTAACATTAGAAGAATACAGTACATTAAACTGTTAACCTTACGGCATAACATTTTAATCTGGCTCAATATAAAAAGGTTTGTTCGTTGGCTTTTGTGCCCTTATTTTGGATTTAAACTCGGGTCATTGGAGGCATATTTGTGTCTCATTTTGTCTCACGTTATCCACGTTGTTAACGGCTACTTGAAAAAGATAATAATGTGGGAATTATGCTCTTCGTTCAAATGAAAAAAAAAGTATTATATTGTGACCCTGTTTCGGAAAACTAGGCTAAAATCGCAGAACTAAATTCTGAGAAAAGTGCATTAAAGTTTGATTTTTCCAATTAATTTCACTATGATTTCAATATTTGATATGGTTTTACATAGTCAATTTTAAAGATATCAATGTTACATTCTCACAGAATGTTCCTTACATTGTGTAAAATGATTATATGTGTCAAAAGGTAAATACAAAAAATGACTTCAGCTGGGATTTAAAGGCAGTGCCACACATAATAATGCACTTATTCTTTTGTCCAATGTATGTGTACATTTCTCATCGATGATATGTAGACTGTCATGCCTTTCCCATGTTAAATTAATCAAGCAAGAGTTCCTTATGTCTTACCTTAGTAAGCTCCACAGAAGGCAGCGTCTCACTTCCAGAGTTGGGTGTATTGGCTATCTTGGGAACAAGGCCTCCAGCGGGCCTGAGTTGAGGAACAGTACCGGACGGGGGCTGAAGGGAGATGGGACTGTGTGGTCCACTGCTGGAGCCTGAAGAAGACCTTCTTCTGATAAACGCTATCTCTACTGTAGGGTCTGGTCTGCAGGGTCAAAGACAGACGTATTTAAACTCGTGAGCTTTCCTGTTTCATTCGTCTAGCTGCATTACTGTTTTTGAATGATTTTGAACCTGAGTTTTGTACGAGTGATTATGCTTTTAGCTTCTTCGTGTGTTACTCCGATGAGTGATTCTTTATTGATGGATATAAGCTGGTCTCCGGGCTTTAGTCTCCCATCCTAGAGACAAAAGGAAACTTCAACAACCAAATATTTTCACATGAAATGCGCTTGTACAGGATTTTTCAATTTGTTTATTAAACACATTACAGATGTCATTCCGAAACCATGTCCAGATTGCATGTTTTTCAGGACATTTACAAATATTGTGGTTTAAATAATGTATTGTCAAAATTGACAAGCATTTGTAAATACATTATTTTGAATATATTTTGCAACCAAAGAGGAACAAGGATTACTAATGATAATGATTTATGTTTTTATGCAGATTTTTTAAGTAATGCTATTTAATGAAAACTAAAAGAATAAAAATACAAAAATACTTTTTGACAATCGCTCCCTTGCATTATTTCCTGAATGAAGACCATTGGCCCTTCTGCACGGTTGGCTCCTCCTCTGATGACCAAGCCTAATCCTGTCCCCTTTGAAACACATATCAATTGAATCATGCAGTCTCTGTTGGGGGGAGAGGGGCAAACATAAAGGCCTGGCTCAACAGCACAAACAATACCTACTGAAGTGATTATTTTTCTCAATGACAATACATTAATCTTTCGTAGGATTAAACTTTCGTTCAGACTATTACATTAGGCAGCCCTAGGCTCAAAAACTTTAACCGTGACACTATTTATAGCACCAGTGTGTCGTATCTGCTAGATTCTCCTAAAATAATATTTATATTTATGTTGAACTATCAAGAATCACTTCATAAAAATCCATGGATTTTTATTCTCACGTGCAGACTTGTGTTGATGAAGAGGCGATGCAGGCGGTGGTGTGCACCGGATTGAAATCTTTAGGGCTCAGAAGAAGAGGACTGGTTGATCTTGAAGATGAAGAAGAGGAGGCTGTGTCAGTCGTCTTACCTGAAAACAAGAAGAAATGAAGTTAAGAAAATGCTACATGGTTGGCAAGAACAGCAATCTCTGTCAAATCTGCACAACAAGTAGGAAAACATGATGTCAAGAATAAACTTCATGCATGCTAAATAAGGGATAATTGATTCCAGTCGAAATACAGTCTAAGGTTGGATGTAATGGAAAATACCTGTGGAAACAGAAGTGGGAGATGTTCTGTCTGATCCAGAACTAGTACTGCTGCTCGAACCATATTTTTCCATCAGTTCAGCAAATTCCCTCCTGTTAATGATAATTCAATTAAAGATTTCAGTTTATTTCTACTATTTACCGTAACCATCAAATGGGTATAATATTTTTTTGCATAAACATCCTCTCACAATAGTTGATTTTTGGATATCACCTGGTATTCTCTTTCTGAGAAAATTATGGATAAGAGCATTATAAATGATCTATTGTATAGCCACGCTGCCAAATGAATAAATGTAAATGTGAATGTAAATGTACTTGATTTTAGGGGCGTCTAGTAAGAATTTGAAGTGAACTTATCTGATGCATTGTTTTTAATCAAAACCATATGCAAAACCATCTTCTTTTGTTTAAACGATCTTTCACGGGGTCATGCAATATGATGATTCCAATTGCAAATTAGGAATATGCATTAGAAATTCCTAAATGCAACTTCCTCATTATCCTTAAAGTAGATTAGAAGCACTTAATTAGATTAGGAGAGTAATCAGTGATAAATTGTCCAAGCATCCATGTTAGAGACAATCCAGAAATGTGATTTATCCCTTAATCTTTAAATTCTTGACACAATGTTCTGGGATTCTGAAGCATGTTGTTTGAATTAGATGATTCCCAATTAATGATGCTGGTAATCCTTTTACAATAGCTTAAAATCTGCTCTCAGCTGGATCAAGTCAGGATACAGACTGTGGCCCAAATACGTCAACAGTCGTCTAGCCGCGAGTACAAAAGGACACGTCAGGAAGTCACCGACACCAGCAAAATGCCACATCTATTTAAACTAGCCAGAATCTGACAACTGCTAAAAAAACAGAGACATCAGGCAATAACAAAAGGACAAACATTGAAAAAAAATTGCTTTGTCAGGCAATTTGCATATTGTGGTCAAATTTAAATTATCCGGTTTTATTCAAACGACACGTTATTTAAAATGATTACATTGATTCAATTGAATCGTAAGAGAATAAATAACGTTATATAATCTCTTTTGACAACGATTTCTTTTTTATAGATTTGGAGTTACAGAACAATCATTTTATAAGTGCCAAAATATAGTGCCAAAATTTCTATAAACCGCTAAAGACTATAATGTCCTTAATCAATTAAGACTATTTTTATTTTTAAAATAAGACACCGCTGTTTTGATCCATTTACAGGATTAAGTATACGATGACCAAATACTGGCAAGCAATTGTATCTTGTTTGTATATAATTCAAGTTAAGAAACAAACCAAACGCATGAGTTCTTTTCAATTTACTATTCATAAAAAATGTTTTAGGGCAGTTAAATTATTCATATCCATACATTTAGAGATTACAATTTAAAAAAAATGTTACCTTGAAGCTTCATCACGAACGATGAGTAAAGACATGTTATTTGTAGATGATGCCATGCGAAGAATTTCCACTGCCCTAATAAATTGAGAAACATACGAGGAGTTATTTGTTTATATTAGATTCTCATACACATTTCTTTATTTTTTTAACAATTTAAAATTAATTACCTATCAGTTGTAACACCCCCTAAATTCATGTTGTTGACATCTAAAATAAGGTCCCCTGCTTTCAGACGTCCTGAGTAAAGAAAATAAGGCATTGTCCACATTTACAGGATTGTACAGAGGTAATTTTTATTGTGATATTTGAGATTTTCAAAAAGAGAACATACCGTCCTGTGCAGCCACACCACTCGGTAAAATCCTTTTAATAAAAATACCAAACTCTTCACCAGTCTGTTCCCTGTAGCCCCCAATAATCTTCACCCCTATTGCATTGAGATGACATTTTTAGGATAACTTGTAAAAAACAGAACTGTGGCCCAAATGCCTTTTTCTTACCAAGTCCTTTCTTGCAGTCTGTAAACTCTAGTCTCTCCACAGCACGATTGATGCCATGTGGTCCCATTATTGTCCTGAAAAGCAGTTTTTACTTATATTTCAGTACATAAATTAATTCATATAAAACTGCCACAGTGACAGTTATTCTTGAATCCGCTCCAATATAACGGTTTCAAAAAATAAAGGTTAGGTTAATGCAAGTAAGGTTGATGCAACATTTACAAAATTCTATTCTTTTACAAATATATTATAAATGAATTATTCATACACCCTCAGAATCAGAAAAGTTTTATTGCCAGGTGTGCCTACACACAAGAGGAATTGTCTCGGAAGATTTCAGTACACATACAATGTAAAGTGACAAGACAAGTAACAAGTAACAAAAGATAACAAAGGGTTAAAATAAAAATAAACATGTAAGATAGGACACATTGGTAGAAATGCAATGTGAAATAACCTGAAAAGACCAAAATATATGAATTCAGAGTAAACCGGCTATAAAAATGAAATAATAATAGAACATCCATTCATAAAATAAAAATAATAACATAGTTCAAAGTAATGTCTATGGAGCAATTGGTTGCAGTGCTTGGATTTATTCTAAAATAACCTAACCATATTTTAATAAGTAAAGGCTTTATAGAAATGCATGCATGTATGCAATCTGTTAAACGACAGCTTGATCGCTATAGTTTGTAATCCTCATAATAGAAACATAACACAATGTTTTGTCTTTAACTAGGACATTGACTGATGTCAATGAAGCTTTTTATAACAAAGATATCATCACACATTTAGCTTTATTCGTTTATCCTTTGCAACAAATGTTGTATCTTTTTGATAAATTATATTTTGTAATAAACAGAAGTCAGCATGGCAGGGGCCTGTGAAAGTTATTACAAAGCAGTTTGTGTCAAAAACATGAAAATCTTATTCTTTGAGGTCATGTGGCACTGAATATGACAGAATTCAAAGACAAACTTCAATATATTTGCAGCAGTTAGTGTTCTATGTTTGCTTATAATTTAACTGTAAATAATAGACTCTAACATGTCATTCCTGCAGAGAAATCAGAATCGTTGCGTAATGATCTGTTGTCTAGTTTACAGCAGTGAATGGACCTCTATGCTGGTGAAAGCATTACCTAATTGTCCCTCACATTGTTATTATAAAGCATCATGACAATTAAAAGAATCTATTCCTCATAACGTTTAAAGCCAATCTGTACAAGGTCAAACATTGCGCTTGGTATTGTTGCAGTAGATCCAGCATTAAACTGATCACTTAATTCTACCTAATCTGTCTTACCTTGCACAAGCCATGTTAGGATATGCCCTACGAGAATATACCAGACTCATACGGGCATCCCCGCAGGGTGCTTCCTATTTGTTTTGTCCTAACTTTACACTTACTGCTGGTTTGTATCTATGGCGTTGATGATAAATTGACAAATTCTACGTGGCATTATACTCTACTGAAGTTTAAAAAAAGTTATCAGATTTTTTATATAGAATTGTAATTGAGCAACACAAATGGGCAATTCCATGAAAATGTCAACCCTTCTGTGAAAATAAAAGTTTTACAAAAGGTTTTACAATACTTATATCACAAATTTCAACATTTGTTGTTTCAATACCCATGTTATTTCTCACTTTTTAAGATTTTATAGCATTATTTTTATGTTAGTGCATTATTTTTTATTGTCAAGTAAGGGCTATTTTTAGGATTGTCCCATCCATAACACTACGTTTCACTCATAAATTGAAAAATAAAAATATAGTAATAACTTATTCAAATGCCGTTTTTTGAATATTATTGCTTCTGGTTTGTACATTTCTTTTCATAAAAATCTTGAGAAGTAGAAGAAATTTTGTTCATAGACTGATATGTTTAAACACTATCAGAAAGGTTTTGTATAAGGAAAATAGTTGTTTCCATTTACTAGCAACAATTATATTCTAAGAGCATTTTTATGTCATGTCCATAACACTACAGTTTCCCAATAAGAAAACAGAAGGTATAGCATTGACATCCAAATATTCATTGCAATACTGTGACACCAAACAGAACTACCTACATATCCACAAAAACTAAAACAGACACTCAAAATAAGCCTTAAAAAGCATCAGTATTTGCTTAATCCAAAATCACTCAAGCCATATAAACTCAAGATCATGTCATTTCCTACCAATAGAGGAGTGAGAGTCCGTCAAAGTGTTCTGCCTCCAGTGACTGTGGGAGCAGAGCCATCACAGATCCACAAGCTACTGAAGATGTATAATAAAGTCAACCTTGTCACTGGGCAGAGGGGGGACGCTGGTTCAAACCGGGACAGTCCTGATGGCCGAGAGACAGCAATTTGCCCAGACAGTAACAGATTAGTGATGTGTGGTTTGGGAAAGAGCCGGCTCTAAGAGTCAATTCTTTGTAGTGAAAGAGAAGAGTCGACTCACATCAGGTAGAGACAAATCTTTATCTGCAGGTGGGACAGGACTTTACTGGGATGGGACACCATGCATGGAAAGAGGGCCCAGCATCCTACCATTGTGTAAAAGAGGCTAGGGGAAAACACAGCTCAATAATAGAATTCAGTTTTTTCAGTAGTTTGTTTATGTACAAATATATTCAATTATTTTATCAATGATGTGATAACAGCGAGCACTCCAGAGCATCAGAGAGAGACAGAGGAGCCCTGTTTAAGGGTCAGCTAGGTGAAAGAAATGACCGAAAAATGAAATACAGCATCTGTTCAATTATTAAAATAGAGGGTTTTATTTATTTTAAAAAAAAAATTCTGTAGGAGTTGTGGTTTTTTTAACCAAAAATTGCATCAAATTAAGTATTTTATGCAAAAATGGCTAACTAACAAATAATTAACAATTGCTAAATTGTGATGCAATAGAAAGTTGTTAAAAATAAAGAGCCATTTGGGAGTTTCTTCAAAAATTCAAAAAAAAATGTTTTTCGTAAGAATTGTGTTTTTTTGTAACAAAATTTGCATCAACATAAGTATTTTATAGTATTTTCTTTTAAATAGTACACAAATCATTCACTATTGCAAAATTTTGATGCAATAGATGTTGAAACAAACAAAGAGCCATTTGGGAGTTTCTTCAGAAATTATAAAAGTTGTAATTATTGTCGGAGTTGTGTTTTTTTGTAACAAAAATTGTATCAAAATAAGTATATCATAATTTATTTCAATTAACAATACACAAATAATGTACAAATTCTAAATTGGGATACAATAGAAGGTAAAACAAATAAAGAACCATTTGGGAGTCGAGAGAACCAACTCTTCTGAGTGAACCGAGTCAAAAGAGTCGACTCTCTAAAAGATCCGAACTGTCCATCATTATACAGGGACATTCTCATACCGTCACTAATCTGTCACGTGGTTCGCCTTACCTCTGACGTCACTGTCTGGCTCTCAGGGGAAATAAAAACAAACAACTTTACTTTCCGGAAGTGACGCAATGTGTTCTGTCTAATGTTACTATGACAACAGATAGTGAACATACAAAACATAACAAAAACAAACAAACAAATGTAAATTGAAGGGCATTTCCCGTATGACGTAATTTTTGTTTTAAGCACTTTGGTAAAATGTCGGTTTTTGTTTCCCAATTCTGAACCCCAATCAGAGATAATTGATTGATTAGTTATTTATAACAACATTAATCGCATTTTAAATTAATTATATTTAATGTAAATATGCGTCGCATACATCACAATTTAATAATTATCTATCTGTTGTTGTGATGTAAATCAAGCTCGAGGTCGGAACGTTTTAATCAACACACCGGAACTAAAGAAGCGGAAGTTTGTTTCTGGAGGGGAACATTATTGTGTGACACAAAGTGTTATAACCAGCTGCTGAAGGGTGTACACACACATAACCGCATGTTTGTGTCAAGTAAGGCTTTAACAGTTTATTTATTATTATTTTTGCTTTTTTAAATGTATATTTATAAAGATTTAGTCACAGGATCATTATATGCGTACAGAAAAACATGTTTTATAAAAGTGTTATTGCTTCATCTTAATACAGTGACATCATCAAACCAACAAGTTTGGTTTTTCATTACTTAACTATGTCATGGTGTGTAGTAGCAAGTCCAATACTATTGTGTTTAAAGTTACATAATTTGTTTCTTTAGGCTCCTCTGTGATTAAATAATCTGATAAACTTCTTAAAGCTGTTCTACATCCAATCTATATCATAAACATCTTATATATATATATATATATATATATATATATATATATATTAGAGGTCCATGACATCTGATAGATGATATTGCAGATGAGCAAACAATGTCTACAAGATGAAAATGTATATCAAATAGATGTTTGCCAGATATATGTGTGCTATCATGGTAAATATAATAACTAACTTTTAATATTCCTGTTTTGTGTTTTAGGTAAATAACGCATGTCTTGTGCTGGACTTCACTTATAACTTTGGGATTATGCTTGGACCGTTTCTCCTTCATGGGTGCGCCAAGAAGTATGTACGGGCAGCAATTTCCAGCTCTCGATTTTGCATCGATTGCTGCAACATCAGAGGAATAGGTACATCCAGCAGTCAGCTCTTTCTGAGGAAGATCCCACAGCGGTTCCTCAATCCGTTACGAGGAGCTAAAACCCAAAGGAGAAAGCAGAACCAGGAAGATGACTGGAAGAAACGGAACAAAACCGTCCTGACATACATCGCGGCCGCTGGAGTCGGGATGATTGGCATGTCTTATGCTGCTGTGCCGCTCTACAGACTGTACTGTCAGGTCAGTATTACACAAATAAACTCAAAGCTGATTTTGTAAGTAGATTTGAGTTATTACAGTAACACGTTCCTCTTCTTAGGCAACAGGGTTGGGAGGTGCAGCTGTAGCAGGACACGACTCTGAGCAAGTGGAGGCGATGAAGCCAATCAGGGATCGTGTTATTAAAGTGACTTTTAATGCAGACACGCATGCGAGCATGCAATGGAACTTCCGGCCACAGCAGTCAGAAATTTATGTAAGCCTTGCACAAATAGTGTTGAAGTTGTTTTGTATTTTTAAATACCGTAAAGAGCATTTCAATGATGGCATTGATGAAATGAGACCATTCCAGGTGACTTATTTGCTTTTTTCCCCCCAGGTTGTCCCAGGGGAAACTGCACTGGCATTCTACAGGGCAAAAAATCCTACAGACAGACCTGTGATAGGAATTTCTACTTACAACGTTGTACCTTTTGATGCCGGACAATATTTCAATAAAATACAGGTAAAGAAAGTTTTTATTTAGTTTCTTTCTTACATCACTGCACTCATATCTGATATGATGATTCTCTTATGCTTCCTCAGTGTTTCTGTTTTGAGGAACAGAGGTTAAACCCACGCGAGGAGGTAGACATGCCTGTTTTCTTTTATATTGACCCAGAGTTCGACGAAGATCCCAGGATGGCCCGTGTTGACACTATAACACTCTCATACACCTTTTTTGAAGCTAAGGAGGGACAAAAATTGCCCATTCCTGGATACAGTTGAATTAACAAGATGCTGTGTTATTTAGTGACTTTGAATATGATAGAACTTTCACAGTCAATCAAAAGATTGAAATAATCATAATTTAAAATATCATTTATTTCTATATTTTTGTCATTTTGCATTATGTTATAGCTTGAATTTATCATGAATAACTATGATGATCTGAAGGTCAGTGCTAATATTGAAGATTAATGAAAGCATTTCATATCTGCTCTTCATCCCTTTATTCATGAGATTTGTGGTCACAATAAAAATTAATGTTTATTATTTATACAAATGTTTCTTTATAGTTATGTTATTAACAACCGGTTTAAAAGATGTTTTAAATGTGGAAAAGTTTATAGGAATGTAATGATTATAGTTTGATTATAGATGCACCGGTATGGAAATTTTGGCCGATAAAGATAACCTTTTATAGATAACTCTTTTATTTGTAGAAGGCCGATATATATATAATTTAGGTCGATAAATATTTTTTCTAAGCATGAAACAAAAGGCAAACACATACAGTGAAAAACTGATTTCATTTTTAAACTTCAAAAAAGTTTGAACTGATCTGAACAATAGTTACTATACATTTCTATCGTAACTTTTTTGAATAAAAATAAAACATAAATAAAGTAAGTAGGGATTAAATCCTTAGTGAGCAGAAGCAAGTTTTAGAGGTGGTTCAGTCAGCAGAAATAATACCTATTTATCGGCCTAAAGATATCAAACTAATTTTATTATTGGACCGATAACAATAAGACTTGCGATATATCGCTCATCCATAGTTTCATGTTGTTTTACCGATTTTTGATTTACAAATTCTTCTTTGTTATAAAGTTTGTGTATTCTTAGGAATTTTAACCACCACCACTAACCACAAAGCTTAAAATATACACCACCTATAATTTTGGTAATAATACGAAAGCTATAAAGACTTTGAACAAAAGGACAGCTTAGTGATGTGATGGACGTGAGATTTTAAACACGGGAGAGCTTTATGAAGAATAAAGATTTATTTTTAATACAGTTATTTATTTTTAATTATATGTTTGGGGGAAGTTGTGGGGGAAACATATTTAAAAGGTGTTTTTGATGTGGAAAATCTGTAGAAATCTTGTGATTATTGTTTCATGTTGTTTTTGTTTTACAAATCCTTACTTAATATAAAGTTTGTTTTTTCTTTGGAATTTTCACCTCAAACCAAAAAATATAAAACAACTATAATATTCGTAATATTCAAAAACGTGAGATTTTAAGAGTTTTATGAAGAATAAAGATATTTAGTTTTAAACTAGATGTTTTGTTTGGGGAAAGCATATTTAAAAGTTGTTGTTTTTTTATGTGGAAAAATTCTTAAGAAATCTTCCAAATATAGTTTTAACTTATTTTACTTATTTTTGGTTTTACAAATCCTTCCTTGATATAAAGTTTGTTTTTGATTTCTTAGGAATATTTACCACAAACCTAAAAATATAAACAAACTATAATATTCATAATAATACGTAAGCTATAAAGTCTTTGAACAAAGGGACAGATTAAGTGATGTCTTGGACGTGAGATTTTAAACTTTTATGAAGAATAAAGATATTTAGCTTTAAATGAGATGTTTTGTTTTGGGGAAGCATATTTAAAAGGGTTTTTTGTAATGTGGAATGTTGTGATTATAGTTTCCATTTTTTTCTGATTTTTTGTTTTACAAATTTTAAAACTGTTTTGTTTGGGGGAAGCATATTTAAAAGATGTTTTATTAATGTGAAAAAGTCTTTAGGAATCTTCCAAATATAGTTTTATCTTATTTTACTTATTTTTGGTTTTACAAATCCTTCCTTGATATAAAGTTTGTTTTTGATTTCTAAGGAATATTTACCACAAACCTAAAAATATAAACCAACAATAATATTTACAATAATTAATAAATAATAAATAATAAGTATTAAGCTTGCTTTCCTTCAATAAAAAGCAACCTAAACTTATTTTTTATGGAAAAACATCCAACAACATGACATGTACAGTTAAACTTAAAGGTATTTATTAAAATAAAGTATTATTGGTTAATAACAGACTGTTATATAAATGCATTAATGTTATATTAATGTTAATAATTAAAAATATGAACAATTAAAACTTTTAATGGTCTATTGTGCTACAAACTGCAGGTTTGTCCTGCTGTGAGAGTATAAAGAACTTAAACAATGCATTTCTTTAAGTACAATAACAGTTATTACGTCATTGTGACATGACGTCATGACCCCGGATCCGCCCGCCAAACGGAGGAGCGCCGATCCGTCATCCTATTGGACGAAAACACCGCCGGCCACACCCTCCCCAACACAAACTGGGCGTTCGAGATTTGACGGACACCACAACCGTCCAATGAAACGCGAGAGCAGCCCTAGCAACTCAAGAGCCAATCACAGAAAAGCTGCCAGAAGAGAGCAAAGAGTGGCTCAGTCATGTTTGCTCCAAAGGGAGCATGAACAAATCCTCAATATTGTGAGTATTCATATTTATTTATTTATTTTGCGAATATAAACAGATTCAGGAAGTTGCTGGCTTGTGTTTACACAATTGTAAACATGTTTTTGTTTATTTCCTAGTGTGACGTAACAGCATCCCAGAACCAGGGCAGCTTTGTGATGTGTTGGACCACAGATGTGCAGCTTTGTGAACATTAAATATTTAGATGTTTTTGGGAAGTGTTGGTGTGAGATTGGCAATAGAAAGTCCATTCCATGATGTACCAGAATGGGTCATCGGGCTGATGTGAACATGAACCCCAGGAGCAGTCCAGCAAAAGCTTATGATTTCCTTCTGAAATTCCTGCTGGTTGGAGACAGTGATGTGGGAAAAGGGGAAATACTGGCAAGTCTGCAGGATGGGTCCAGTGAATCACCCTATGGGTATAACATGGGTAAGTTATTACGACTGTACACATCAGACTTAAGTAAGTTGGTCTGTGCACTTTTCTTTTTCACATTTATAGATTATGCATGCTTCCTCTTATATGACATCTAATATGTCTATCAATACTCCTTATTCATTTCATGCATGGGGTTTATTTCATCTTCAATGTGCATTATATCACATAAAGATTGCAATTTCAGCTTTTATTTGCTGCTTTATCGTATTAGTGACCATCATTTAAGACTGACATCTTATATGGCTTTCTTAATTTTGGAGAACATTGGCATCGAAAAGTTGGCACCGTCGGTGGCAAGTCGTGCCACTGCCCTCATGTGATCATATTGTGTGTCCTGCAAGACAAAGTCATACGGTTTTCATTTTAATTACACACCTTGTTTTGGAAAAAGTAACGCTGCCCATGGGACGGATCCACAGTTGTAGACCCCAGCGGAACTTCACAGCCAAACCCGACATATTTTTCATGGATCTACAACATCAACAACATTCTTTATGGGACGTATCCATATATCTGAATACATACTAACTTAAAACACCACAACTACAAATAAACGTTACTTTTCAGCATTATTATTATACTTTACTGTACTATAATACAATTGATTTTCTTATATATTAGCATAACAAGGGAAACATCCGCCACATATTGTGTTTCATATTGTCACAAGACCAAAGTTCAAGGTTTAAAGGCCATTTTTTCCAGCTTAGATTACATTGGTGCCATTTATTGCTGATTGTATGAGATATGATAAGCAAGCGAATTAACAGGTTGTCTGTTTATTTATGGTCAGATACTGACTGAGATCTGGGTGGCTTGCACACTTGTGTAGGCCATTTATCCAAGCAGCTGACGAAGAAATGCCATCCACTTTTAGAAAAGGGGCAACAGGTTATAGCCACAAACACAAGAATTTAAAGACTTTTAACTGGGATCTTTGGATCACTTAGACAGGACGAATTCAGTCTTGCTGATATGTATGAATGTTCTTTTTTGCTTGCTATCTTTTCACAGAATTCCAGATTCGCATTTGTAAACAAGCGTAAGCCCCGACAGGATCGACACAACAGTGATAAACAGTTAATTCACCGCAGGCTTGTAAAATGACTTCATACTACATTAATTTACATACTCCACAGCAAGTATATTGGCCCCGGAGGGGTAGTAAACAGCTCTGCCAGGATGCTTATGCTCAGAAAACTGATACTAAGACAGTTGGTATGCAGGCAATTGATAGAGCGGGACCAGTGCTTATTTACGCTATGTTTTGTGCATCATATTCCTTAACATATTTATATTCTAGAACCTGGATGTTTATTATATAGCGTAACCTTGGGAGCACCTCACCAAACATACTTTCTTATAAGTGCAAATGTACATACCATGGTGTATAAACTCCGTTCTAAATACACAGGGAGAGATCTCGACTAACCACCATACCAGCAGAAGACACTGCAGGAATTTCTGTTTATAGAAATTATTACTAGTGGCCAGATCTCTTACGTAACTCTCCACCCGCTCCCAGGCAGCAAGCGCAAAACTGCTGAAGGGAATGAGGATGCAGCCAAGGTTTGCTGGCGATAGACGGATGGAACATTCTGATGTTTATCTAAACACTTGCGTGAGCCTCTCAAGTCGCTTGTTTGTTTGAATGGTGAGAGAGAAGCCCTGACTGTAACGTTTGTTCTCGAAGGAACTGTAAGAACTGAGGCCTTACAGCGGTTCTTCACTTTGGTCATGGTCCTTGAAATATCAGAGGCCACTTTACCGTCTTATCAAAAACATGCAGACTGGTGGTTTGCTCGATGTAAAGATTATGCATCTCATCTGGATTTTAAGCAGGGTAGACGTCATATTGATTAGACTGTAGTGCTATCTCTTTCAGACTTTTCGATTTCATTTTCACTGGATTGCATTTGGCGTCCACCCTGACTTAGGTCAACTGTCTGTTTGATGCCTTGTAAAGTCGGATACATGGGAAGGGTTCAGTATGTGGAACAGTGTCATGACTTTCTCTGAGATTTCACAATTTTAGACAACAAAATCTTACATCTCTGAATGTGTCATCCTGATGGAGAAGGTCTGTGGCTCTCTGCTGGTTGTTGTGAGGGAGGTGAGGAGAGGTGTAGAGCAGGGTAATTGTGCGGTGAGACAGAAAGAGTTAGTGTGAAAAAATCTGTCAGGATGAATCAGAGCCTGCCCACACAAACAGGAAGACTGCATCCTACAAGCACACATTTTTATCAAGAAAGAATATCATTGGAGAGCAAGAAATACACAA
This sequence comes from Triplophysa yarkandensis, assembly GCA_033220385.1. Classification (NCBI taxonomy): domain Eukaryota; kingdom Metazoa; phylum Chordata; class Actinopteri; order Cypriniformes; family Nemacheilidae; genus Triplophysa; species Triplophysa yarkandensis. Next base: position 3,187,127 of record CM065672.1, on the reverse strand, counting down.
TTTGTCTCTTTTTGTTATTTAGAGCATTGAATTACTTTGGGTAATACATAACAACATAGGATGTGATGCAAAAATGTTGGTGATACAATGTTAGTTCATGTTTACAAAGTGTTTTGGTACTGCAATTAAGATATACTGCCAATAAAATTAAGAACTAACACTCCTGCGATGTTAAGATAACTTTCATTGTCTTTATGTTTGGAGTTCCAAACCTATAACAGTGAAATTTCATCCAAACTCCTGACTCACCTGCCTTTTGACATTTCAGACTCGTTTGACATTGTTTCTTCTAAAGAACACAAAAGAAGATATTTTGAAGAATGTTTGCAGTACCCATTGACTTGCATTGGTTTTGTGTTCATATAATAGAAGTGAACGGGTTGCGTCATTGTTCGGCTAACACCATAGTTCAAGATATCATCTTTTGTGTTTGGCAGGTTTCAAATGGCATTGGAATGAGTAAACAGATTTTTGGGTCTTATAAACCTGTATGACTTTCTTCTGCAGATATTTTAAAGAAAAATGGTAATCTAACAGCAGTGACACTTATTTACTTTACTATAGCAATGACAGAAAAGCAATTCAAGTGAACGGGTGCCTGATACCAACAGTTCCCAAAATGTCTCCTTTTTGTGTTCTGCGGAAAGGAAGAAAGTCATATAGTGTTTAAAAGTTAAAATAATTTTTTTAATAGTAGTAATTGTATGAGTTTTCGTTGGCTTTTTCCAGTATAAACAATACTTTTAACCTAACAATTAGTCCATACCATAAGTCACCTCACAGCTGACCAGTTTAAATAGGACTAAGGTTTATTTGGTTTCATGACAGTAATGCTTTTAAAATTCACCTTTGGCCATCTAAATGGAATCTCCCAGTTGTTCCGTGTATATTTTCTCAGTGTTGGATTTCAGTCTCATCACAGTGGAATGTGTAATGTGTTGTCAGTTTCTCAGAAGAAAAGAGTGATTAGAATGTGTTTGGAATCCAGGACCCCCACAGAGGTGATGCTTAAGCATTCCTATTTTGGCTCAGGCATCTCTAAGGTTCACGATCCAAGGCAAGATGGATTGAGTGATTATCTTGGGAGAGGTGTGCTATGAAAAATCATCTTAATGAATGATCTGAATGGTATGTTAGGACCAAAATATCATGTAGTCTCCAACCAATGCAATGATCAGTACCCACAAAACCCCAAAACATGGCAGGGAATTTTTCTCAATTATATATATAGGCAATATAAAGACATACATTTCAAACGGTGTATGTTGGAGAAAAGTGTATGTGAAGAATGTTTAAATCTTTTTATTATTTCATCTTCACTTTAAGGAATCGACTACAAGACAACCACAATATTGCTCGATGGACGCAGAGTCAAGCTCCAGCTATGGTCAGTGTCATTGTACCTAATTCACTGGAAACTTTATTTACTAATTGTTTTCTATTAAATGTTAACTCAATTTTATTTAAACCAGCCTACGGAGAGACTGCTCATCAACATTTCCATTTCACCATGCCTGTGTGCACAGAGATCTAATAATCCTCCACTGGTTTGCTAAATGTGAAGTGAACATGCCAAACGTCTGGGTATGTTAATTATAGCGGTCCGTAACAAACCCCAATAAAGTATTCAGCCAAGTCCAAGTCCAGAAGATGTTTATAAATTGTGCAGCATTTTTTGAGAACTGTGCTTAGCTGGAGTCTGTATTCAATTATCTATTTGGTATGGGCGGACAAAGCATTTCAGAGAGCGTTTGCGATGCTCAGATCCTGCCCATCGCATCACGACTGGCACATCATGGTGCTGCGCTCAGCCTTGGATGGTGAATGATTCATTTCACTGCTCCTACTCAAAATCTGGTGCCCTGGCACCAACCACAGAAAGCTTGTCATGTCACCAGGCACAGGACAGACAATAGCTACAGATGTTTTGAGGAAGAGATGTAAGCTGAATGTGATCTTTGTGATTCAGACGCTCAGTGTTTTGTCTATTTGTTTCATGCAGGGACACCTCAGGACAAGGCAGATTCTGCACTATTTTCCGATCGTATTCCAGAGGGGCACAGGTACAATATTATAAACAATTAAAAGTATTGCAAACTTAGCGGGAGTAATTTTTATCAAATTATTTAAATCAGATTACATTAAGCGGTGGGTATGTACAGTATAAACGCATAATATCAAGGAAAAAGAGACTTATCTCTAAAAAAGTTATCTCTAAATCCAGTTCCCAGACAGTGTTTTTCAACACTCCACCCATAGATCAGCAGTTCCTGTTGAAAACACGGAATGCTATAAATCGGACTGGGCTGGTACTGTTGATATGATGTTTCATTGTTCTGGTGTTTCAACACTGATATCTGACAACCACTACAATTTTCAATCATCATCTCATACAAGAACACACAAGTTGTTAACATACAAGATTTTAAACTATAATTTAATCATAGAATGTAATAGTAATACATTTTTAGCATTACAATGTTTTTGTTTAATATGGACACTATTTTGTCCATTTAGTCTGTGGTCTTACATTTTTATCCACATTGTCTAAAAAGGATATTTTGTTTACCAATTTTCCATTTTTATCCAGGAATTAAACCTAATCTTAGAGGTAAAATCCTTATGAGCATATACCTATAATCTCTTAGAACTACAATCTCTATTATTTTAAAACTATAATCAGAACTATACTCTTTTATCATTTTAGAACGATAATCTCTAAAATCTTTGAACTTTAATCTCTATTATTTTAGAACTATCCACTTTATAATCTTAGAACTAATATCTCTAAAGATTTCAAACTATTATCTCTATTATTTTAGAACTATACTCTTAGAACTATAATTTAAGAAATGTAATCTTTATGATCTTAGAACTAAAATCTCTATAGTTATCTCTATTATCTCTATAGTTTTAGAACTATAGAACTACTGAAACAGAACATGCAACAAAACATGACATGTAAAAATATTTGAAATGGCTAGCTAGGAATTACATTAACTCTTTAATTGAAAGTACATTTCAGAAAATGTTAATCTGTAATACTAAACAGATGTGTAATTCTTACAGGGTGTTATTCTTGTATATGACATCACAAACCGGTGGTCCTTTGATGGCATTGACAGATGGATTAAAGAGATTGATGAGGTAAATTCAGATCTATATGATTCCAAACTGTACACAGTAACTGTACGATATCTGACAGACCTACGTCTTAAATATGCATTTTTTGGTTATTGGTTTAATAACCCAGTCCTGTTGATTCGGTCAGAATAAATATTTTTGTCTAAGATGTTGTGAGAAAACATATTTTTTACAAACAATATACAGTTACATGATTACAATGATTATAACCATGAACAGAGAGTTTTGTAACTCATAGCAGGAGGTTGATGATGTGCACAGCATTCACTGGCTTTGAGAGCTTTCTAAAAATGGTTTATAATAATAGCAATTGTCTACAAATATAAAACAAATCTGGAAACCAGTCAAAGGCTGTTTAATAACCACTGATATACTGCTTTGTACCCAGCATGCACCAGGTGTACCCAAGATCTTGGTGGGGAACAGGCTTCACCTGGCCTATAAGCGTCAGGTGACCACAGAGCATGCCCAGGCTTTTGCAGAGCGGCTGGGCGTCACATTCTTTGAAGTTAGCCCTCTCTGTAACTTCAACATTACGGAGTCTTTCACCGAACTGGCTCGGATTGTACTCATGAGGCACGGTATGGAGCGATTATGGAGACCCAATAAAGGTACACACAGTTTGAACCTGATATAGACTAAATGGATTCTCACGGAAAGCCTGAAATATTTATATTTTACTTAGATAAAAACGCATTTTTACGAGTGAATAAAATCATTGTAACCAATTGAAATTTGTCCACAATCAATTGACTATTTGATGTGTGAATGACAATCAGACATACATATGTTAATTTTGGAGGGTTTGACATATTATTTCCATCATAATATAAAACGCATTACAGTTTTTGGTGATTTATTATTCATATATAAATAACTAAACTATGTTAGAAGGTCCCTAAAATTGCAAGGGCTCCACATTCCACAATTGTCTTATAGTCCTGCACGACAACACTTTCTCACAGCATCTCTTTATGACTCACTTTAGTACTGAGGTTGGAATTTAAACATCATTCACCATGAATGCCTTTTTGACATTAGATGAGGCTTCAAAGAACACTTGTCAGAGATTAAAATAGTCCTTCAGCAAACCCTTTTCTGAGAATGACCGCGTATGGAACAGCAATTGGACGTTTTTCTTTCCCCAGACCACTGCTGCAATTATGTATAGACCCAAAGAATTGTAAAAGACCTAAAGTATGCAAAGTTTCGAGACGATATACAGTTAAAAGCAGTAGTGTTCAAATATCAGTGTAATAGACTGCCGCCCACAGCTTTCAATAATCATAGCTTTGGTTTATGTTGGAAAAGTGCTTGTAGGAGGAAGGTTAAGTGAGAAAAAAACGTTCGCTAGGTTACGATATGGCACTTAAACGGAAGCATTATGTGTTTGTTTTGACTGTAGATATATAAAGGACAAATCACTCTGATAAAACATATTGTTGTGTTAATCCAAATACTGCTTGTAGACTCCAAATCCTAGATATGGTCCTGACTGTTTTATCTTTCTTTGTGTAGTGTTGAGTCTGCAGGACCTTTGCTGTCGCTCTATCGTGTCCTGCACCCCGGTGCACCTCGTGGACAAACTTCCCCTTCCTGTTGCCTTAAAAAGCCACCTGAAGTCCTTCTCAATGGCCAACGGTCTCAACGCCAGAATGATGCACGGCCGCTCATACTCGGTCATAGCCAGCAGTGCTAAAAAGAGGAATGGAACCAAAAAGTCCAAACTGATCTATCCACCACTGAGCCCGTCCCAGAACTGTGCACAAACAAGCTGCAAGATTTCATAGTTCAACGCAGGTTGTGCACTTAAAATACACACTTAAAATGCACTGAGCTAGAGTTAAAACCACCACAGTCTCACAATAAATAACAATCCAGAGATTTGTGGCTTTATGATGTATCTATGGATTTATGGAAGTGTTTAGACATGTTCACAATGATGGTTTGTTTAAACATGTGGTCCATGATTGAGAAAAGACCGATGTTAAAGTGAGGATCTGTTTTTAAGTGTTGCCAAGCCTTTTAATGCTCTGCATTGTTTAAATATACAAATGTACAAGTTATTTTGTCTTGTAAATGTATTGAAACTTGATGGTACTGCATTTTCTCGTGAAGAACTCTTTTTGCTACTGAACCTGGACCAAGCCAACAGAACCAGAGGGGCTTTAATGTTTTATGATCACTTTCAGAATGGACCTTACTGATAATACCAGCTTCTCTTCCTTTAATACTTTTCTTCACACACTTTTCAGGGGTTTTAAGGAACACGTCAAGGTTGACACCCGCAGAACTTTTTACTTTGTACATACTTTGTTTTGTTTGATACTATGTTGTTAGAATTCCTAATTGTTGTGATATACTTGATATGTTGCCAATATTGTAAGATTATGGGAAACACACCAAAGACAACGGAGATTAAATGTGGCTTCATTTGTCGCATTGAAAACAACACTAGTCTTTCGAACAAACACTGCAAGCAAACACAAGTTTCTAACACACTATCATATCAGGTTTTAAAATAAAGATCAATGATGAATCCATGGTCATGTTGTTCTTAAGCCATCCCATAGTTACCCAGTGGTGCTAGTTGTGTACACTTGAGGGCAGTGGTGGTCTTTTTAGGTGGTCTTATAGTGAAAGGGTGGGTTTGGTAAACCAGCTAACTAGCTTGCTTTAACAATAATATTGACAATTTATTGTTAATTGTTACAAATCATTGCCATACCTTAAAATCAAGTAATGGGTTGAATAAACAAATTTAAATCTTTATAATAAAAACTTTGACAGGTTCAACATTGCCAAACAGCCTGCAGAGGGCTCACTCTTCATATTTTATTGGAGCATTGAACAAAATCAGATTTTTGTAGCTCGCTGGACATTTGCTTTTATCATCTCAAAAATTTTTAACTTAAAATGTGTCCTGGTTTGTCCCTCTAATATAGCTGTTATATCGCTGACTGTTGCTCATTTAAAGTTAATAGATTATTTCAAAAGGTGTTGGCCTTCTTCAAATAGCCATGTGTTTAAATGCTTTGTATTGATGTATTGTACACAAAGCATTGTGAAGAATGGACTGACATGCAAAGGTTTTGGATCCATGACATCATTCTGGAAATGAATCAGGACATACCCTTCTTTAGGGCATAGGGTGAATAACCCTGTCACTGTAAGACGAATGGCTGACCGGTACCACTGATGGAAGGTCGAGAGACAGCATCTACACATGCATATGCTCTTGTACAGTGACACATTGGATTAGTGGACCTGTCATGCAGTTATAAAGGTTTTTTGATGCATGAACAACGGGAAGTTCCCAGTGGACTGGTCAGTTGGCCTTCGATTGTGTCCCGCATCATTGTTAAAAGCCAAATCAGGGTCAGCTGTCAAAAATGATAGAAGCAACATCTTTTCGCAGAGATGTTTGTTATGTAGCTAACCAGGAAGAATGTACAGTATACCGTGACCCCTCTATTCACACAAACATACGCTTGTTGTCTAAGGTTTTAATAGTTGCAAATGATTCAGTTTAACCCAATACCAAATTTTCAAAGTTTGGCCCTAGTGAACATGCATTTGAAATGTAAATTCTTATGGCATTGCTGATAGTCTTCAGTGATGGTTTCATGGTTAGTATATGCCTTGGTTAGTAAGAAATTGCTAAGAAATTTTACCATTCAACGCATATTGCTGTTAAAACAGATCATTAAAGACGTTAAATGTCATTGCTTTTTCGACGGTCCGTCTAAGGCCTACTTGCTCTCCTTCCGCCCCTTACTGCTGATTGGCTAGAATTTTTTTTGATACCATCCTCAGTTTATAAAAATTTTATAAAAATTATAAAAAGTTTATTGTTGCTGTGTGACGGAAATCTTATATCTCAACAAACTCAATGACAATTGCACGGAAATGAAAAACCACTATTAATAAACTAAACATTGTGTTAAAATAGTTTTTATTGGTTACATATTTGCAAATTCCACAGACAAGCATGAATTGGTAAAGAACGCAAAACTAATAAATAATCGTAAGAAATAAAAAGGTTTAAGGTTTTAACTGTGATGATTTTCTCGTCCTTACCCAAACACTACACAATTCTTTTGGATGTGGCGTGTGTTTCTCACATCGAGGTTTTTGATGCATCGCTGGATACCCTAATTACATTTATTTTACATCTAATCTACAGCGAACCATTACATGTTCCTGCTCATCTATCATAGCCTAACATATCAATGTTCTACTTTCTTAGCAGTGTTCTCCTCAGATCTTCTCTAACTGATAATGTTTGCATCCTGATGAAATATTCATTGCAAGTCTATCTTTGTATATTAAATGGTGCTTCAACTTATTTCATGTCAGAAATATAAATTGATGCCTTTGATAAAGACTAGATCTATTTTTCAAATGAATTTGCATGGTGAGCCCTTCACCCCAGGCTATGTTGTCCTAATGGTCAGATAAGATGTGCCGCACTGAGCCACAGCATTTGTTGGATGCTTTGTCTCGGACCACTCTCTGACTAAGATAAAAAACAGACAGATAGTCCACAGGTGTGGCTGCGCATATGGAGTCCAAACTCATTCCACCTCGCAGACAGCCATCTGGCCAGGACAAAGAGCAGCTTCAGACTGCATGATCATTTAGTTAGTCTGGTTGTCTGTGCTTCTGTCGTTCCAATGCTTGTGAAAATCTCTGTACTTATTAAAGTGAGAATATCAACTACGTAACAGTTGGATGTTAATAATTCATTCGCAATTAATTCACCTGCAGTTTAATGGACTTGTCAAACCATGTTACGGTTCTAATTTTGGAAACTAGATCACCAGGTAGTGCGTGTGTATCTAAAGAGCACCGAGTACTCGTGACTCTGAAATATTTAAAAGGACAAAAGATACATTCGTTCGTGTCCTTTGGGAAATGTTTCTTCTTTACAAAACCTTTGATTCCTTACCTACCAACCACTTGATTTTCCTCTTGTGTTCAATGAGACTCATTCATATTCATTCACAACACGATCTTAGTTCCTAAAAAAAGGTCTCTAGAGTAATTAATAAAGGTTAAACCGGAACTAAAATAACATTTTGGGGCTTGTGTACTTAAATGAAGGGATGAAGACAGAAGAACTTATGTAATTATATGTAAAGCCTGTTCACACAAACTATGTGTGCAAACATATAAAGCACATGGGCAAATCTAATGTCCTTGTATGATGTTCTAATACCTACAAATTAGATGAGGATTAGGCCTTAGAAATCAGAAAAATGATCTTAATGAAGAGTTTTAAAAGCTTAAGGCAGTGTGTTCTTTTGGAAGGAGAAGTTCTGATATATGAGGTGTGTGTTGGGGCTATCAAGAAATTTTGTGTCCCTCGGTCACCACGACAGCCAAGAATCTCTCTGGACAGTAATGAAGTTTTAAGCTCTCTGCGCATTCACAAATGAGCTGAGCAAAGGTCGGTGTAAATAACTTAATCGTCCTTTATCCCTTTATGGTCATTTGTCCTGTCCTCATCTAATGTAGATGGCAGCGAGATGATTCCATTGAGAGTTAGCTGCAGGGTTTCGAGCAGTCATGAAATATCTGGAAAAATCACCGAATTGGAATGGCAATTTAAAGGCCTGAAAAAGTTTTCGAAATCGAAATGAGCCACAAAAGTTTGATAGTTCGTGTAAAACATTCCTGGGTAGGTTTATGGTGGATAAATAATATTTGATGACATTATTTAACATAATATTGTCTGGCACAGTTGCCTTTTGTACTTGGAAGAAATTTGAGCAAAGTCATTCACTCGGACAAGCATAATGCATGGCTTTATAACCCATATTTGTTATTTTTATTTCATATAATGGGGAATCGATGTTCTATGGGACAATTTTTTAAAAGTACATATGACGTCTAGCTAGTAACAGATACATTACATATCTAAACAATGTGATTTTTTTATAAATGTTAGATTTTTTTTACCGAGATATAATGGAAAACCATGAGTCATAGACTACTGGTGAGTGTAGGAACTTGACAGCCTGTCCATGTCCCTTGCTGTTTCATTGATAAAGGTCATGTGGGATTGGAACATAATGGTGAGTAAAATAATGTTTTATTTTTCTCTGAATAACATTAACATTGAATAAAGTTTACCTTCTGGGATGTGACATCGAGATCATTATTAGTGATGAAATATCACACACGTTTTGTGAATATTCATTGTGTTTATTGTTGTCACCGAGATGTTGTGTCATGTGACCGGATTGTGGTTTCAAATCTTGACTTTAGTTATCGTCTGATATGCTAATGTTGTTTGTTAAACACTGTGAGATTTTAAGGGTTTGAAGCTAAGCCACGATCAGAATCGAGACTCCTTTGATTCTTCCAGTAGCCTCTCCGGGGAGATTTAACAACAAAGTTAACCCCAATGCACGTTTTCTCCTTATTTTCTGGCTTCTCTTACTAAAGCCTGTCTAAAAATAGCCAGCTGCTGTTATTTTAAATCCTGAATGTCGCATTTCATAGATGAAAGACAAAAGAATGGATTTATTTATATGCAAAGCAATGTTTCTATGTTTCTCAATGTTGGTATTTTTTGCTTTTGCAGTCTGTCTGATGCAGCATAAGGCTGGCAGTTTTTTGCCTTTGGCATGTTAGCTGCAGAAGGTAGGACACCTGATAGACAGGGTGTATCCACCTGAGCCCTTGGGAGACACTTGACCGCACAGGATTTTACCCCAGGGCCTGACATGACTGCCATAGGGGACCCTAAGCTACTGCATTCCAATTCCCACCTTTGAAAAAGTTTTTTAGCTGGACAAGAGATTTTTTGTCTGGGCACAGTATAGCTGGCCACACAGGTCTCATTTCACAACTCAATAACCGATTTCACCATAAATCACAAGCAACTAATCCACACATGTAGGTGCCGTGATGATGAATTTGATTTGATTTCACCCTTATAGTGCACTAAATTGCTTGGAACTGAAGACTAAAGATAATAAGAGAAAGTGCAGCACCTTGACTTCCACAATACAATTAATGATATTGACATTCAAACAGAAGCACAGATTAATTCTTTAACATGCTGTCAGTCTCCATGTACATCTCACTGCTTTAATCACAAAGTCATTATGCGTTCTTAAATTCCTGGATGCGTGGATGCTGAGAGTGTTTAGTTTTTTATTCCTGCAGGAATTAATCTGCCACTAACTTGTTTCTTCTTTCCGATTCGTTTGAAACTGAAATAAGGTGTACTCGGTTTCTTTGAATAGAAAATGTACTAAAATACGGTTGGGATCGGTACTCAGAAACTCAAGTGCTTCATGGTAAAGCATCTGTTTGTTCAACATATATGAATCGCGAGAATGTATAAGTAATTTTTTTACAAATTTAGCCTTTTCAGCTGTCATGCAGTAAATTGTAAAATTACAAGATGCACCTGGTTAAAGTTGCAGATCACCCAAAAATATAACTGATCTAATTTTGCTCTCTCTTATCATTATAACCTGAAGGACATTATTTTTTTCTGCGAAACTCAAAAGAAGATGTTTTCAAGAAAGCTGGTCAGAACAGCAGTGGCAGCCATATAGCTCTAAATGGGTGCCAGTTACCAACATTCTTCAAAGTATCTTCTTTTGTGCTTTGCAGAGGACAGAAAATCATACAGTTTTGAAGTGACAGGAGGGTGCTCAGTAAAGGGAAGCCAGTTACCAACATTTTTTAAACTATCTTCTTTTGTGATTTGCAAGGACAGAAAATCATACAGGTTTGAAGTGACAGGAGGGTGCTCAGTAAATGGGGTGCCAGTTATCAACATTTTTCAAACTATCTTCTTTTGAGTTTTGCAGAAGAATGAAAATCAAACAGGTTTTTGAAATGACAAGAGCACATCAATTTTGGGTGAAAATTGACTTTTTAAAATGTATTTGGTCTTAGAATCAACCTTAGGAAGGAATCTGCCCTAAGGTTAGTAAACTGCCTATGAAGACGGAGCACAAGGTTTCGGAACAGAGCTTGTGTGTTGTGAACAAATCCACGTGTCAAATTTGTACACAGTTCAGCTTGAGCATGTTTAAAGCAAAGTCACACTGACTCTTACTGTCAGTTTGTCTCTCTTTACCTGGTCGCTTCTAAAATAGCAGCATGATATTTTTAGTTTCTTAAAAGCTGCCATGTGCACAAAGCAATTTAGAAAATCTACAGAATTTCGTTTGAGAAGATGGAAGATGAAATGAGACAGGCAGAGATCTGCTGCTTTAAGTTCATTTTTAGTTTTGCACATGTTCAGCACTCGCAGTAGACATCATATTTATTAGTGGAGTGCACAATTTAGTAGTAATATTATTAGTTTTTGTAGTTATAAATTGAATCCACTGTAATTGTAACACCAGGGTTCTGTCATGTAATGTTAGTGATATAGCTTTAGAATCTTTTTTTCACATATAAAAAGTTTAATTCGCAGTGTTGGCTGTGCAAATCTGTGTTAAATTTTATTGGATTTTTAATTTGCTTTTGATCCAAGTCATGAAATTGACTTTACTTTCATCCTTATCTTTTAATTTAAAGTTGGATTACCATTTATTGGTTGAGCTTTTTGATTAATATCTGCACAGAGACCTATGTGGTTTTTTAACAGAATGAAATTTTTTTTTTACTATAACATACTGTTTGTCTATGAAATAACACCTACAACAAAAACATTTACTGTCATTTATCATTCCTACAGTACGATAATCCATTTAACGTGCAGATGTTGAGATGCATTATTTTGTTTGTTCCATGGATGTTTAAGCCAGTTTTACTCAAATTTGGTGCTTATTAAGGGTTGATTTTGTTTTGCAGAAAGAAGTTAATGGAAAATCAAAACCATGACAGAGGAAAAGATACGTGTGTGTGTGTGTGTGTGTGTGTGTGTGTGTGTGTGTGTGTGTGTGTGTGTGTGTGTGTGTGTGTGTGTGTGTGCACGTCAATGCATGTCTGACTCTACATGAGATAAAAACCCTGATAATTTAAATGAAACATTCGATTCAAACAATTCTTTACCCCTTGCTAGAAAAAATTAGGCTTACATTAGCCGAGTTTTACATTAAATCTAACAATGTCAACAGGTTTGTGTGAAGGGTAGGCTTATGGGAGAGGTTAGGGGATGGAAAATATCGTTAACCTCGAACGAAAGTAATGAAGGTCTGTCTGTGTTTTTGTTTGTGGTGAGAACGTGGATGGATTTGATAAGAGCCCTGCAGCTAAAAAGGACAAAACTGCATTCGGATCAACCTCAGACCTGAAGGACAGACAAGGTTGAAGGATGTTGAGCGATGACTACAAGTGTCACAGACATGGAGAGAGAGAGTAAGAGGGGGAGACAGCAAAAAAACAAACAAAGGGAGAACTGAGCAACAAACAACAGGAGCTTGAAGCATCATGTAAGTCAGACCTGCTCATCTCTTTAAGAATGACATGAAGCAGAAAAGCTTGAAATGAAAAAGACAGAGTTTAAATTGCAGAATGCCAAAAACAATGTGGGAAGGACAGGCGGGAAAACAAAAAGTAATCGAGGAAGAGAGACAAACAGTTTAAAAGGAGAAAAGCGATTGGACGAGTGGAGTGAAAAGGGTCTCAGGATGGAGAGAGAGAGAGAGAGAGAGAGAGAGAGAGAGACAGAGAGAGAGAATAAAAGCATGAGTAAATGAGGAGGGGGGTGGAGGCAGGATAAATCTGTACAGCATCATGATTAGGTATCAGAAGCTTGTTCTGGGGTCTGGAGAGCAGAAGGCAGATCACATCAAACAGATGAGGTGCACATCTGCTCTACAAACCGGACAAACATCATTTCTGAATTTTCATTTCGGTATTTGTTTTGGATCACTTTCATGATCATCTCAGTCCACAGCAACAAAACTTTCTGGATTGCATTGGAGCGGCACCTGTGGATGTAAAATATTCTGAACAAGGCAGAGATTGCATCACAACAAATGGACAAGCATCTTTAGGAGCTTCCTCAAAAATCAGACCCCACCAACGAGACGAAAGGTCAGATACCCAAGCTCCAGTCTTTGCTATGAATCTATTTTAATCAGCTGTACTCTCTTCTCAGCATCATCGTTCCATCATGATTATTCCCCAAGGTTGGAGAACTGGGTTGGTTGTGACGGAGCAGGTGGAGGCTATGGATGAGAGGTCTGAATGAGGGTGGAGGGTCAGTCCACCCTAGAAAACTGTGTTTGAAACTCTTGGACTTGCTTCAAAGTGAAATTCAGGCTTCTTAATTGCATACCACACAGGTAAACAAGATCCACGTTAGATTCAGGAGTCCCAGAGTGAGACCCAACCTTACACATTCACACACACACGCACACACACACACACACACACACACACACACACACACACACACACACACACACACACACACACACACACACACACACACATAGACGTGAAGGGAGTCACCACATTCTCTGAAGCGCAGCTCCCCACCTGCTCTCGCACCTTTCCTCAGTCAGAGATCACAACTGCGACTCTCCAGCTGCCTCTCATCGGCGTCTCGAGCTGCAAACAGCTGCTTTCTCCTCTTTTTTTGGACATTTGTCTCTCTACTTCTCACTCATTCCCCATAGCTTTTTTTTCACTGTGTCACTGACACCATTTTCAGTTTGACCCTCTTTGCCAGGAGGAGAGAGAGAAATGCCATCAACATAGCGGGGTATTCAGCTGCCACACAAGTAGCACAAGTGTCGAGAGAGGTGAGAGCGACGGCGCGAAAGATAGAAGAGGCCAAAAGGAGGAAAGGAGACGGAGACGTGCAGAACAAGAATGAACTGCTTGGGGTCGGGCTCGGATGCATTCGGAAGGCACAGGTAGGCACACTCCCTTTCGTGAAATCTGTCTGTGTTGATTATTAACTAGGGGAAACGTAGAGATCCTCTGCAGAGGGATGCTGGACCTTTCCGCTCAGGTTCAGGGACAAGTGTCTGCAGAGAGCAAATTTTTGTCCGTGGCTGAGAAATGTGCCTAAAGGGCTGAAGCCGGCGTAGTTAACAGGTGGAGCACCACTCTCTCTCGTGGCTGCCGAAACAATCCTAAAAAGCAGAACAGATGGAGGGAACAGGGTCTCGATGATCTCGATGCTTTCTGACACATGGGGTCTGGACGCATGCCTGCACTGGGACTTTTTGTCATTGGGAACGTAAGTGGCATGAATGTATCAGCTCACTGTCTGTCTCAATTTAATGGAGATGCTGGTGCTGTTTACGTACAATAAAAAGAGTAGGTTTGGCAAAACTGATGGTGATTTGTGGCATGAGAGAGAGAATGCAACAGTTTATATTGTAAAGACGACAACTTTTTGGTGGAATCTGAATGGTGTGCAAAAGGTCCTTTTTAAATTCAGTTATTTCATTTGAAAATGTCCCTTGATCCTTTTATTGATGTGGTCAGATATCCACACATTGGGGACCGGATATTGCGCAAGGTCAAAGGGGGGAAATTGAGTTTCTGGCTGTTGCAAATTGTTGATTTGTTTTGCTCATGATTTACATCCATATTCTAAATGACATTCAAGGTCTTATAAAGTGTCGAGTTTATTGTAGAGTTACCCAAAATAAGTCACAGAGTCAACATGCACCAATAGAAACAGTTATTCAGGAATGTAATCCGTCATGCATGCTGGGCTTGTACAGGTTTATATTCATGTGTCAGAGATAATGAGAGCCCACCACACAGATCTAACATGTTATTGTGATTTATTTCTGACAGACACTCCGGACCTTCTTAGCATTCATGAGACATAAGACTCTGATTATTTCCAAAAAGATAATCAGTAAATGTCCAATCACAACTGTTTGGACTGTGACTAATACATCACAATTAACGTCTGATTCCGTCTGCACCGGCCCACAGGTTACAAATGTTGGAAATGTTATGCTTGAGGTGCTGTTCTAATTTCTATACTGTGAATCGATTCCAATATGTTGAAATGAAAGGGAACTGTAGAATGTATGGACGATATATTGATTATTTAGCTCACTGAAACTGTGACAGTTTATAGAGGATGGTTAGAAACTAGTGATGCGATATCATGTAATAAATGTTAAGGTGTTGAGAAACATTAATGTGGCATCTGACCATGACATAACATTACCCTCTCACCTTGGAAAGCTTTTTAAAATGCATAAACTATGGAATAACATACACAGTTATGGAATACTAAATATGCCTCGGTCCACAGTATAATATTGGGAAACAAGTGTATAAAAAAATAACATTTTCAATATATGTCTTGTCTGTATCACAGCGTAATCACCGATTTGATATTTATAATATCAATAATTTCTCCTATGCTGAGAGTGCAGGACATGAAAACCGATTAAGATTTTGATCCTCCTGAGAAAAAAAACTTATATACATCTCAAAAATCAGAATCCAAATATCGCTGTGTGATCAAGCTGAATTGTAACTATTTGCATAGCGTATGCAAATAATTATTTAATTTTTGTCTGGATTTAAAGGGATACTTCACTCAAAAGTTCTGCCATCATTTACTAACCTTTAGATTGTTCCAAAGCTATATGAATAACTTTGTTCCGATGAAAACAGAGAAAGATATTTGGAAGAATGATTTTAACCAGACACCTCTTAGATCCCATTAACCACCATTGTAAAATATTTGTTTATACCTTTTGGTTCTATTGAACATAAAGTAATATAGTAGATTTTTAGAAGAATGTAGTGCAGCAAACAGTTCTGGGATACATTTTACTACTATTTTTTCCTACTCTTCTATCCAACGAGGTTCAAGAACTGTTTGGTTGCAAGCATTTCTCCAAATATCTTTCTCAATGTTCAACCAAAGAAATGCATACATGTATGGAACAACTAGTAATTCATTATTATTTTCTGTGTGAACCATCACTTCAATTCTCATCTTCAGAACAAAAAAAACTACATTTAAACAACATTCGAGCAATGTAGAATGTTTAACACTAATTACTAAAAATCACTATGTTTTGGTAGTGTGTTCATGTTTGCCTGTACGGTTCAGTGGATTCATTGACAGCCAGATTTCAGTTGCTCACCCAGTGGTTAAATAGCCAGTAACATCTGGACGGGGATGATTGTGTCATAACCTTCATGACCTCAAGCTTAAAAGTGAGACTTAGCATGATCTTACTCCTCTTCTACAAGATCGAAGACCAATGCCATCTCGGGCAGCTCATGTCCCACATAACAAAAAGCAGACAGATTAGCTATGCGTGAATTAACATACCTCAAGTAAGAAAGCGATAGGGGTTGTTGCTGTAAATAGCAGCAGTAGTGTAGTCGTGGATGCAATTCCGCCTTAAAGCATACTAACACTTTGATTTGTGGTGGCATTTTATCTCAGAGACGGGTACGTCGATGGAACACACAAGATGTAAATTCATGCTAATATAACACATCAGCTTTCTCACTTTCTCCACCATCTGTCTGCTGTGCAAAATTCCATGCACATTGTTAGCTCCTTGAGTGTCATTTTTATTTCCTTCCAATATAGAACATTTAAAAGTTTCGCCATGAATAGGACACAAAGCCTAGGTATTGAAACTTTTTTGTGTATTTGAAAAATTTTACACTGACTATCTGAATATTTTCCAATAGCTGGTTATGCGATATTTCAGACAGAGCTGTCACTTCTGTACATCAAATCTGTATATATTGTAAAAAAGCTGCACTATTAAAACAAAAATCTTTTTAAATGTTTTATACTTTTTTGTGAAGCACTTGCATGAAAAACTCTAAACATCTAACACTTAATACTAAAATGGAATAAACAATTATGGGAATGACCTAAGCACACAACAGCTTACCAAGTTTACTATCTTTGATTTACCAATGTATTAAGTTTCTAAACATACTGCAAAAATGAAAAAAAAATTGCACAAATGGCAAATATGTAATTATTTCATACATAATTGTAATCCCGATTAGTTTTTTTAGGAATTTTAATGAGCAATGTGCAGCCATGTAATCTGTTTTGTAAACCTCTTCAACCTGTCAAACCAAGAGAGTTTTTTAAAAAAAGCTCTTCTCTTGACTGACTTACATTATTAACATCCTTTGTCATCAAATCATGTAAACGCAATTAAATTTACATTTCGCTTTGTGTTCTGAGCTGAATGGCTGATGTGAAGGTTGTAGTTACAGATGTAAAATGTATTTAAAGCATTGTGCTTTAATCAGCTTCACCCATCCGACACCGCACGGACAGCTGGCACCTACAGCTGTCGAATCACTTAGAAAAGATTTTTATCTGCGATTATCTACATGGAAGGTGCAGATTACATTTTGGGATGATTCGTGTATATGTGTAAAGCTGTCGATCCATGTGTCATCAGCAATTTATTTTTCATTTATCTTTTAATTCATTCAAGAGGTGATGTCATAAAGTAAGGGTGGCATAAAAACATATTGATCGGCACTGTTATTCATCTGACACTGATGAACTCTGTTTCGTTTTCTTTCCTTTGGTGTTTTGTCTGAGTTTAATAAGAACACGTGCACTGGCTGTGATGTGATTGTCCATGTGATCTATGGTCAAACATCTATCAAAGTGTCTTGTTTAAAGGAGATCTGAGGACCTGAAAAACCCATGTGAAGATCCACATCAACAGCAGATCTAACAGACTGAAAGCAGGAGAGTGAATATATTAGCAAGCTGTGTGTGTGTGTGTGTGTGTGTGTGTGTGTGTGTGTGTGTGTGTGTGTGTGTGTGTGTGTGTGTGTGTGTGTGTGTGTGTGTGTGTGTGTGTGTGTGTGTGTGTGTGTGTGTGTGTGTGTGTGTGTGTGCGCGAGTGTGTGTGTTCCATTTGGTGTGAGTATGTGTGTTCCATTTGCCGCCATCAAAGCAAAGATGCAGGTGTCTCATTGCTGTTCAGATTGTCAGGTGTGGTGGGCCAACAAACACAAAATAGAAGAAACCAAACAAATGTGTTACAATTTCCCTCTTCTGGGCTGAATCATAAGTCATTAAAGAAATAATACACTGTATGATAAAAAGTGATAAAGTATTTCAAGTATACTTGTTTTGCAAAATAACAATGAATAAAAATAACATGAAACCATTATGCGACCGTAAGTAAGGACGTAAAAAGGGTTTTTAAGAAACACAGATTGAAGTACATAAAAAAGAAATCTATTTCTTCACTTTCTACACCCCTTCTGTTTTGTTCCCTTGAAACTTGTACAGCTGTTTCCACCTTAACCGAACAGCTTTGGAAAGTTTGCGGATTTCATTGAGTTCCAGGCATACAAATATGTTCATTGATGCTTTGCCAGTATTGACTGGAGTTTGATCGGTTTCTTTTTAATGAGGATTAAAAAATGAAACGCGTCTAGAGAGGGAGATAAAGAAAGAATGGGATCCGTGAGCATGACGGCTTTAACTCTCAGAGTGTCTGGGGTTTCTCCTGGAAAGTGTTATGTTTTGTCGCTTTTTGCAATGGGAATGCATATCTATTTTCTTACCTCACCATCTGTCTTCCACTAGAGCAGAAAGCACTTGCGATCCCACATTTGGTGAGGAGCGCTACTAATGAAGAAGTCCGTATCGAAACAATACAGCAAATCCTCATTCATGGGGTTTATGCCCGCAACATACCAATTAGGTCTGTTAGTGACCAGATGTATTCATGAGAGCGTTTTATGGAACATGATAAGCTATCGCAATGTGGGCGTTACATTTATCATTCTTGGTAATTACAGCGCATGGTCCAGCAGCTAGCTGTGATAGTTTAATAGGCTGTGGTGTCACAGTTGTAAACCGCTGGCGTGGATGGATGGGCCTAACCTTTAAGATTCTAATTCAAGTGCATCTCATCAGATTCCGATGTAGATTGCCATTGAAAAGCAAGTCTTTGCTGTGTCCTTTGAGCCTGATTTATTTGTATAGAGCTTAACATACTAGAGACATGGTGGTAGCCTAATGGCCTAATGACCCACTTGTCATTCCAAACTTGTATGACTTTCTTCTGCAGAACATATTTTAAAAAAAGTTGTCAACCGAACATTTGTGGCGGTCATTCACTTCTGATGCATGTACGCAACCAATGAAAGTGAATGGGTACCAGTTGCCAACGATCTTCAAAATATCTTCTTTTTGGTCCTAAGAAAGAAAGAAAGAAAGCCCTACGGTTTTGAAATGACAAAAGTTTGAATAAATAACAGCACAATTTTCAATTTCAGCTGATCTATTGCTTAATATGTGCTTATAGGATGTTGCAAGAAAGTGTATTATAAAGATATCAGGGAGTTGTGGTATAAAAAAAAATCAATAAATAATCTGTTCTCTCTCACCAAAGCTGAGTTGGTCAATGACCAATACCATCTGTGGGTTAGAGATCAGGGGCCGGCCCTTGGTTGGCTGTGAATCCCTGCTGTATTTCTTTTATGCCTCCCATTGAGTCTGCTAATGGCCTGTTGTGGCACACAGACGCGCACCAGAACGCATGCAATCCGAGATTATGAGTGACAGAAATAGACATTCCGACCACGTAAGTGCTTGCTCTTCATGTTTAAGTATGGGATTACAGTACATTGAATTTGTTCTTTTGTCTCTATTTCATGAGAGAGTGGTTTTTACGTCACAGGATATTTCAGATAGACTGTGGGATAAATCAATATATCAGTCAAATAAAAAGTTGATAGAATATTATTCTGAACAAGTATATGTTTTATGTTAAAATTAGAGCTGTCAATCATAATTAATCTCTGTATACTCTGTAAACTGCCAGAAAAAGTGTCAGAGAAGGTTTTTTTACGTCGCCGCCTGTCAATCATATTTGGTTAGATGATGCTCGAGGTCGGTTGGGATTTGGAAACAATGTGGATTCAAAAAATGACATGTCAATGTGTAAAACAGAGTTTTACACACATTAAATGTTAAAAAAAATAAAGAAGCACACAATTTAAAATTCTTGTAATCATAAAATATTTTCTCTCTGCCTCGCAGGCTGTAGGAGGCTGAAATGGCCGCTCCTCGGGGATGTTGGGGTCCTTCTCTTCAGCTCCTCCTTTTTGTCAACCTGTTACTAAACGTAACACACCCCTGCCGGGGACGTCCCTTTTTCGGCCCTCCCTCCGTAAACGTGGCTGTGGTTTTCAGTGGTACGGCCCACCACAGCGAGATCAAGGGCCGTTTGAGTCCAGAAAACTTCTTAGACATGCCCTTGGAAGTTAACCCTATCACAGTGCTGGTGAATGACACTAACCCCAGGGCTCTACTCACTCGTCTCTGTCAGACCATGGCTGCCGAGAACCTTCATGGTGTGGTCTTTGAAGATGACGTTGACTCAGAAGCCGTGGCCCAGATCTTAGACTTTATTTCTTCCCAGACATCGATCCCAATCGTGGGTATCAGTGGAGGCTCCGCTGTTGTCATCCCTCATAAGGTGAGTGTTTATAAAGGAGGATGTGGGAGTTTTTGCTATACGAGGTGCCTGTTTTAGTATGATAGTAATATTTGGTATATTTTACACATAAACAGAGCCATTTCGTCCAAAGATTTGATTCATTTATGACAATGCAACATTTCATCGTGGAATTTTTGGGCTTGTTTCACTTCTTTCAACTTTCTGCTGCAGAACACATGAGAAAATATATTAAAGAGCTGTGGCACTCAATAAAATCACAGACATTCTTCAAAATATCTTCTTTTTGTCCGGTGGAAAAAAGTCATAAATGTGTGAAGTGACGAGCGTCGCATATGGCAACATTCTCATTTTTGGGGGGAATTTTCACTTTAAAGAAAGACTTTGCCCTTTACTTAAAGCACATGGGAAAGTCCCATATATTATATGTGTACAGTACAGTACATAAACATACAAAACTATGCATAATTTCAAATATCGACTTCAGATTTAATCACGGGTATCTGTAAAATCACTTCAGAAACCTCATTTTCGCAGCACTTATTAGAAACACAGCGTGTCTGAAATAACTGCTGCGAGGTTAAGAGATGTTAACTTACATGAGAATTGTGCCATCCGTTTCCAGTCAACACCCTGCACTGAAATGTTATCGAACAGCAGCGTAGAAAAGTGATTTTGTGTGTGTGTAAAATCAATAGGTGTTGTGATGTATACAAATCACCCAACCTGGGTTTCCCATTTTCCACTGATTACCGAAGGGTTGAAACTTCTGGTTGACATTAAGAATATACAATTTCAGCTGTTCGATATCTATTTGAGCGACCGCTTATAGGACTTTGTGTTGTGTGCAAATTAAATTTCTTGTTGTAAGCTTAAACAAAATAGATAGTGTTACTTTTATTTGAAAGGTTTTATACTGCTAATATCATTTGATTTTGTCTAGCTATTAAACCATTTACACTGACATTTTCTAAGAGTGCACAAGTTGAACATGATAAATAACAGGTGCGTTCATGGTAGCAAGAGTTCTAAATGCTATAACACATGATCAGCAGCACAGAAATACCACCGAAATGTTAATGCCTGATAACTGAGTGTACCTTACTAAAGAGATCAAAAAGCACATTTTGTGACTTTATAGTTCACCCAAAAATGATAATTCTTTTCCTCAACCTCACATCTTATCGAGTATGTGATCCTGTTCTGTGTGATACAAAATTAGATTTATTCAAGTACAGAAGTTATTTTAAAGTGTCATTTAAGTAATCCTTAGTATTGCGCTTTAGTATTCTGAAGCTGATCTACATTTACATTTATTCATTTGGCAAATGCTTTTATCCAGATTTCCATACTTCGGAATTTATTTTGTTTATCCCTAAGATCAGACCTAAGGCCTTGAGCGAGAGAAAAGCTTTACCTGATCACGTGGTTTAAAATGTATTAATTACTAAAAACTTTGACATTTTCTTAAACATTAAAAACATGTACGTTAACATTATGTGTTCATGAAAAAACTTGATATTTTTGCTGCACTCTCTACATCCAAGAGGAACCCACACACAGATCTGTTTAATTGACTTTCATGGTTCTTTGTGACTTTTCAAAACTCCAGTACACATTCTTTGTCTTTTGTGTTCCGCTTTTAGAAAAAGTTTATTTATCTTGGTAATGACATAAATAAACACATTTTTTTGGTTTTCACTATTGTTTTAAATAAAAAAATCCATTATTTAAACTTCCTCTCAGATTATAACCCTAATTTTACATTTCCTTTGTATGTTTGCTTGTGTGTTAGTATTCCTTAAGTTCACTATAAAGTGATATCTTTAAAAGATATCAGATTTCTTGTTCTTCAGCAAACATCAGGATTGAAGTCATCCAGTCATTTCCATGTCTTGATGTCAGAGACTCGTTATGGAAGGAACTGAATTCACATGATGTCCCCTCATCACTTGTGGTGATGCAGTAGCTGAAAGCGGAGTTGACCAATAACTGTAGACTTGACCATTTGACCAATCAGAGTACACTAGTGAAGACTTAAAAGAGTCAGAGACTAAATGTCAGTGTTTTTAGACATGAGAGAATATGCGAAGCTACAAGGTAAATTATAAAATGAATAATGTGAAGATTTAATGGCGCTTATGTATAGTTGAGGACTCAAAGAATACAATTATTAATATGTTTATCCTTGGGGCACTTTAGGACCAAAAATGTGTGATCACATTCGATTTTCATTTCAGCAGACACCTGAGTATTTTGCACCATGTTTGCATCATCTTTGTGCAACCCCGATGCTCATCAAACATTTCTAAATTAAATTTTAGGAGCTTTTCCACCTTTTTGGTTTAAGACAGTGTAGGGCTCCTTGAATTCTGTTTGTGCAGGCTCTATATGTCGATGCACTAACCACAGGATTATTCTTGCTGACCATGTAAAACATTTGTAAAAGAAAGCATGCTGTAAACCATTGAAAACAGTAAAGATGCGTGCAGGATGGCAAAAGATGTGTATCTTAAAAAAGAAGCACAATAGCCTTTTATTCAACGGGACAGATGAGCATCTACAGCGCCAGGGAGAACGACAAGTATTTCCGGCCCAGCTGTCATTTTTGTCAAATGCTTTTCATACAGCCAGATTTGCAGTTGATAAAGGTTGATAACGTAAAACGTAGAACAAAAGCTAAAAATCTCTTATTTTGAAAGAATTGGATTAAAATGATGCATTTTGGGAATTGAGAGATATTTCTGTCGCGGAAGAGCTCTACATGTTCAATCTAGATTTTTTATAGAACCTGAACACAATTTTTTTTGTTTTAATAATAACTGCGATCAAAATATATCTGTTTTCATTTATAGTTATCAATCCCTATAAACCTAATATTTTTATAATATTATTATAAAAGTATATTATATGTAATCTTTGTTTATAATATCAGTGCAGGCAATGTGCTACAAAAAATAAATGCTTCAGTTTTGACTCTTAAAAGGCTTATATGTGTAACCCGAACAGCCCTCAACCTGCTTTAGAAATGCATGCATATATCATTATAAATATGATGTCATTAGAACTTCCAGTGGTTAGAGCCAACAATTGACATGGACTGCATGTTCTATATACTGTGTCCGAATCCGATTCCAAAGCAAGAAAACCCAACAGTTGTGTATAATTGCACATATAAATCCCCTGCAATTGAATAAGCTGTTCTAGTGCATCTCTTGATTGAACTGGAAGTCACAAACATCTGGTACAGGGTTTCCCGCGAAATCCCAGTATCATGAGACTTACGTGTACATAAATCTACATGTACTGTATGTTTGTGTACAATACACTTTGTTTGTGTATAAAATACACCAAATGTAACAGTTGTAAAAAATAACTAATCTTTATGTAGCTTAACAGGTAAGCCTGCTGGAAGCAAAACCAAGATCAAGTGTACATTTTCCAAGAAAAGCATCAATTGATATATCTTAAATGCATGGTAAGCCTCTTTGGATCAAACGCATAAATGGAGCTCCCTTTTAAAAATACTGTACACTTCTAGAGACTTCAGGGATGAAGTTCATGACCACGATGTACATGCAATACCTATTACTGTAACAATACCATCATGGCCTTCGGAGAATCATTCCATTTTGTTGCACGCATCGATTGCAAACACAAATCTACCACACAACTTGAAAATGGTCTTTCGGAGGCTCAGGAGTGTTGATCGCAGGAGAGCGGTGTGGGTGAGTTTTACAACTTCAAGAAAAGAAGCCGGATGCAAAGGAGTAGCAATCCCAGAGCACCTGACATCTACTAGAACTCCACTAGGTAGCCTCTGAAGTTATTTGAAGGACGCCAGATCAGTCCGTCAAGGAGAATGCTCTAGTTGAAATTGGAGACTTGGGAGTGGACCTCTCGGGTACTGGCCCTCACAGAATTACACACCCATTTTTCTCACTTTGAAACTCAAATCCACAACACTTCTTCTTGCACATTACGGGCATTACTGTGCGACGCTTTCCTTTGAGTCTGGACAGATTAATATTTAAGATTAACACAACACTCTAGAGTCATAATTTGCATTCACACACAAACATAGGCAGAGTGTGGTGGTCTGTGTATCTAACATGCATGAATATTTTCACGGCCGAAGGATGTTAAACAGCTGCATGGACAAATGTGTATAAGGTGTCAAGTGTAAACCTATTCAATGGAATTACAGAAAGTGAAATAATGCTCCAACGTAGGGCAATAAATCATGACCGCAACGCGTGGCTCTGCCGTAGATAGGATCAATAGTCTGGTGAATTGTCTTTGCGTTGTAAATCCAATTCTGGTATCTTACAGTTTGGGACGTGTTCAAGGTTAATGTTACTCAGCAGTACATGATATTTCAGTGGTGTGAGAAAGTCCAGTTTGCCATGATTGAATTACAATGGATCTCATGTGTGCAATAAAAAAGTAAAACTTACAGTAAAAGTAGAACAACTAGAATAGCTAAGAATGATACTATTCATGTTTAAAATGTGAATCTTATTAAGATGCGTCTGTCTTTCAATCTGTCCTTCAGTCTTTCTGTCTTTTACTTTCTTTCTTTCTTTTTTTCTTTTTTTCTTTCTTTCTGTCTTTCTGTCTGTCTATCTTTTTTTTCTTTCTGATCTGTCTCTTTGTTCTCCAATCTGTCTTTCTGTCTGTTATTTTGTCTAAAGTTCTTTTCTATATTCTATTTTAAATTCTGTCTATCTCTCTGAGATTCTGTTGTGTGTTTTGTTTTTCTTTCTGTCTTACGTTATTTCTTATGCTCTTTCTGTCTGTCTTTCTGGCATTATGACTGACGTTCGTTCTTATGTTCTGTTTTTACTTTCTGTCCTGCGTTCTTTCTAATGCTTTTTCTGTCTGTTTTTATGTTGTGTTTCTTTCTTTCTTTCTTTCCTTTCTTCCTTTTCTTCCTTTCATCCTTTCTTCCTTTCTTCCTTTCTTCCTTCCTTTCTTCCTTTCATCCTTCCTTCCTTTCTTTCTTTCTTTCTTTCTTTCTTTCTTTCTTTCTTGTGAGTGAATATATCATTCATTTTTCAAGTCCTTTTTTAATTACAATCTACTCTAGCTCTGTTGCTTAACACAGTAACAACAAAAACTTTAATTGCAGGGTTATTTTCACTAAATGTTGGATTAAACAACCCAGCAATTAGGTTTAAAAACAGCATTAGGTAAGTTTAACCGAGCAGTGTGGTCTGACAAATATTTTCCCAACGTGAATTTTAAAAAAACAGCACTTTTTATAATATGATACATAACCTATTTTTCTCTCCAGGCTTTAAATGAGTAGTCACTAATCCTGATGAATGGTGCTAAGATCCATTGCTTTAGATTTATTATATAAGTTATTCTTGTGTCCTTATTTTAAACAACCCCATGAATTATTGTGGTCCTTTAAAAAATTTATTGTATAGCAAACACAGGGTCAATTGTAATATGGGAAGGCCTAAATTTAAGTGGTGTAGTTGACCCCAATCACCAGAAATGGGGCAATTGTACCACTGACCTTTATGTACTAAATGTAAGGATATGATTTAGTCATTTCATTATAAGTCTATTGTTGAGTGTTAGTTATGAAGGGATGTTTCAAAAACATTGCAATACTTCGTGGTCTCCTTGCTTGATTCTACTTTACAAGTTTATGATCAAATGTAGGATTATGTTCTCTGTTCTCTGGTGCAGGCTGAAGGCTCGACTTTTCTACAGATGGGTGCTTCCATAGAGCAGCAGATTAATGGGATGTTCAAAGTGATGGAAGAGTACAACTGGGGGAACTTTGTGGTGATCACAAGCTTGTATCCTGGCTATGAGACCTTTGTGGACTACATCCGGTCCTTCACAGACACCAGCTACTTCTTATGGGAGTTGCAGGATGTGTTGAGCTTCGAGATGTCTGTGGGGGCCAATGACATCCGCTCACGCAGATTACTTCAGCAGGTGGATGCACAGGTATACCTGGTGTACTGCTCACACGAGGAGGCTCAATACTTGTTTAGGATGGCTTCAGATGTGGGACTTCTGGGACCTGGATACATCTGGGTCATACCCAGTCTGGCTGTGGGGAATCCTGAGGTGTCCCCACCCGAGAGTTTCCCAGTGGGGGTGATCAGTATTATCACAGACCGCTGGAGGAAAACATTACGTCAGAGAGTTCGAGAGGGTGTGGCGGTTATTGTTAAAGGGGTGTATAGTTTTCACAAGTATAGAGGATTTGTTCCAGAGGGTCACAATGACTGCAACAGTCCCGCCAAACTTCATACCAACGATTCCCTCTTTAGGTAAGACTTTGAAAGAAGCACAATTCTTGTTTAAAAGATTTTTAATTTCTACTTATTATTCTTTCCAAAGGTACATCATGATGCTAAATGGTTCAAGAACTTTAACATTTATTCAACATTTTTGTCTTAAAAAAATTTAATTGTGATAAATGTCCCTTAAACTGTAATAAGTACGCAAGAAGTTCCTGTAAGAACAAAACAATGGTTCTTTGAGAAAGCAAAAAGTAATGTGCCATATTTTTACATTTTGGAGTATCCTGGCTGCCAGTAATGTTTGATGAAGCTGTCATATATTTAGTCCTCCCTTGGTCAACATTGCCCCACTTTTTGTCCAACTTGTTTATGACAAATTCAACTAAACTGCAATATGTTGGTGGCAAATTCACAGATCCCGAAATCCTGGAAAATCCTTGTAGTTTGTTGGACAGTGGAGATTGGATAAGAAATAGATTTTCCAAACAAAACGCTACATTCTCATGCTTTGTCTTGTGGTCTTCCTCCCTTGTAATGAGACTGGCAGATCCTCCAGATTTCCTTG
The DNA here is from genome assembly GCA_033220385.1 of Triplophysa yarkandensis. Taxonomy (NCBI): domain Eukaryota; kingdom Metazoa; phylum Chordata; class Actinopteri; order Cypriniformes; family Nemacheilidae; genus Triplophysa; species Triplophysa yarkandensis. The sequence goes on along the minus strand of CM065672.1, from coordinate 3,159,756 downwards.
TTAAATCAGCTGTTCACCTGGGAGTCAGCGTTCCTCATTAAAAAGCGTTCCAATTGCCTCTCAGAGCCTTCTGTGATCAAGCGTATCGAAGGCGCATGACTGACTGGGTTGGAATCTTTCCAGCCTTTATGTGATGTTCGGGTTCCAGATAAAAAGAAACATCTGTTAGAAGACATTTTTAAAAAATTGAACGAATCTGGCATTGAGCTTAGACAGTCTTACCTGTATCTTCACTTTATTGCAAAATGTGCTTTGAAAGTTACTTCCGTGATGCCATAGATGATGGCAGAACCTTTAGAATCTTTAAATTTGGAAGAACCTCTTACAAAAACAAAGAAAACAGAAAGGTTCCTCGAATTGAGCTATAAAGCCAAAAACGGTTGTTCTACGACAATGTTAAGACCCCTGTTTAAGCCTATTTGCACAATATCAACAAATGTATACAGTTAAATGATTAAAAACCTTCTTCTAGAAGAATAGGACACAGTAATAGGCTCGTAAGATGATATGAGATCACATGGTTAGGTTGAATAATTCACATCTTTCTTTTTCATATTAAGTACATACGTGGTCAGGTGATGTGTTCTCTAGCTTGTAGAGAACAGCTGAGACTGAATAATTCTTTGAGTTTTGCTGTTGTACAGGGGTTGTAAATTTAAAAGATTTTGGATAAGATCAAATCAAAGTCCTATAGCTTCCAAAGCCTTGTGTAGTTGATCATGTCATCATTCTAGCCATTATGAATTCTGAATGATATCTGAAAGAGGATTCAGCAACTGGCTTCTTGCATCAGTGTGCATTTGGACCAGTAAGATTGACAGCATCTTTATATCCAGCTTCAGAATGGCCGGTGTCTGTACTTATAAGTGAACAATTCGTTTAGTAAAAATGTTCAGGTCTATAAAACAAAGAGGATTAAACTGGCCAGGATGAATATAGTAGATTAGACTCTGTAGTCTCTGATTTATATTCATTTCACTCATAATGGATAATATTGGCTTGAGTTTGAACTGTCCTTATTTCTTAGTTTAATAGATTTCAACTCATTTTAAATCTACAGTCGCCCAATCTTGTAAAATGTTCTTTTTTGGCTCATTCATTTAAAACTCATTGGACACAGATCTAACAAGATCTTTGTATTTCAAATCACGCCTAAAGTTTGTGCAGCGGGATGGACGTCGAAAGAAAGATTGTGTTTTGATTGCTTTGCAGGCATATGCTAAATGTTTCATGGGAGCACAAGGATCTCTCCTTCAACTTTGATGGCTATCTTACCAATCCTTCAATGGTGATCATCGCTTTGGATCGAGAAAGGCACTGGGACAAGGTAATAATGTTGGCACATCTCAATATGTTTTAACGTCATTTGCAAAACACCTATAAGAGCTTAACAATTCACATTATAGAAACAAACAAAAATATCAAAAACATAACCTTTAAGCTTTTATTATTCACATATATTCAGCAATGAAAATCAATACATCAATAAACTGTGGCAAGAATGAGGATATTAAATTCGTCGAGTCCTCCAATTTAATATATTCATGACCGTCCGCACCAGGTCATGATGCAATTACGTTTCTCTCCCTGAAACAGTCCCTTCCTCCTCACAGGGCCAGCAGCCCTCCAGCTCTTTGGCCTGTGTTGGGACATGTGTAGGCAGGCTGGCAATGTGTGAACGCCACCTGACTACAAAAAGAGATTAGAGGAATAAATAGAGATCAAGCTGATATCCAAATTTACATCCAGTCATCACGCCCTCCTCTAGGTGGATTAGAGGATACAGATATTAGTGGTCATCTAAAGCCACAACAAAACCTTCTTTCTGTCTGATGACATGTGGCATAACCTCCAATAAGGGGTGAATTCAAACAGATGTTGTGCCACTTAAAAAAAAAGATGTTTATCAGATATAATTGTTATTCGGCTCGCACACGCCTCATGTAAATTAGATAGATTGGCCCTATCGATGAGACATAAGGTTGCTCTGTAATGGCTCAAGAAATGCGATTATGGCAGCAGTAATTCATCAAGGGGTGATCAGATGATGTTACTATTTGTGAATTCAGAAGCATTGTGTATGAGAGTGCTTATTTTCACCTATTCAGTAGGAAAGCTGTGTGTTGTTATAGCAAAGTGTGCCATATCTTTATATCCGTTGATTTCTCTGCACCTGGGGCCACAAGGTCGAGTATTACACTCATTGGTGGTAAATTTGTCTGTGTTTCTAGATTTGCATAATACCTTTAGTGAATTGGGCATTAAAATGAATAAAATAAACGTCTCTGTTTATTCTCGGAGTTTGCCCTTAAGTAAATGCACTCAGATTCTCAGGATATCTAGAGTCTTACCCGAGGCTTTTCTTAAGAAGTGTATTTTCCTATTCTGTTGCTTATTCTTCAGCATTTTAATTGGTGTTATTGATTTATTACTTCCTTTTCTTTGTTATTGTGTGTGCACACGTGTGTGTATCGTGTCAAATCGTTACCTTAATTAATATATACATCTATGGATTTTTTATTTAGTGCTAAACCAATAAGGTATGTATCACAATCACTATGGCAATATATATTAAATGGAATGTAAATAATTTATTCATTTTTATTTGTCAGTGATTGATCTATTAAAACATTTTTTGATGTCTGAAATAAACTTTAAATGTGTTTTGTATGAAAATATGAGCTAAGCCTATCATTAAACTATATTTGTTCATTTCATTTTTACAAATATTTTAAATGTGCAATGTGAGAAATTTTTGCAGACATTTTGCAATTGAAGCCTAAACCCAACACAAACCCATAACAAAACCAAAACCTTAACTATGAGGAAAGTGATATGTTTGTACACAAGCCATGTAAAACTAAAACTGTAAATTTATCCCTCAAATCTGATTGATTGATTGATTAAAATGTTGTACCAGGGTCAACGTCTCTCACTTGGCAAAGTCAGACGAGCTGCAAACCTCCATCAATAAAGCTGCCGAGGCATGGGCTTAATATGAAATAATATTTACAGAAAAGTTTTAATAGATGAATGTTTTGTTTTCTGTTCAGTCTTAAGTTTAAACTCATCTTAAGCTATGGCCTTCACAGCTCTTTCCTGACCACCCATTGTATGACATAACAGTTTATCTATATCTGGTCACTTTTCGCTATGGTCCCTCTCACACTCGCATTCACACTCGCCTCACTTTCTCATGCCCTGCACACCCTGCTCGTATGGTGTTTTGAAGCCATAATCGTGATAAATCATTGCTTCTCAATTTTTTTCACAGTTCTATTAACAAAACATATTCTCTTGGTCTCTGTTTGTACAATCACAATGTCTCAGACACACAAAGCCTAAAAGATGATGATCAATTTATAAAAAAACTTATTTTGCTTTACAAATGGTTTGCCCAGGTTGGGCATCAATTTAACATAGGGTTGATTTTAGTACTGAAGTAAACAAGTGCAATGCCTTTGTCAACAAGTTCTTTACAAAAGAAACTATTTTTATCCTCTCTTAAAACTGGACATTGGCATGTTGAATTTTTCCAACTGTCCATGCTCTTAAGGAGAAGCCGGTGACTCATTTTACTTCTCAAAGCATTGGTTGAAAACTATTGCAATAGACAATATGCAATCACAGTTGGAGCACTTGATGAATTTTATGCTCGGACAGCTATTGAAAATCTGGCTATGCTGGACATATATTGGACATATATCCACGACTACAAAAAGAAATAGCCTATTCCAAATAACAGATATCTACTTGAGACCGAAATGTAGTTTGCGCCACAGAACAAGAATAGCCTGCTATTATAGCTATTATAGTCTACTGAATTACTATACCCCTCACTTTCACTACACAGACTATTTCAGTCTCTGGTTTCAAAGAGCTAAGTTAACCTACAGATGAAAATAACCTCTTGCTTTTGTCTGGAGTTATTCTTAACACGTATGTGAACATTTTTCTTTACGCAACCCTATATTATAATAGAAATTTTTATTTTATTAAAGACCCCTTGTGGTGAAAATCAAATTCTTAATATTGATTATAAATTTATGTGTTTTTTAATAAGATTTAAGACGATGCCACAAGTAATTCTCTTTAAAACGAAGTGTATCTCAAAAGTACATTTTAGAAATTTGTCACTTCAACTCGTTTTACCCTCTGCATGAGCAGTTTTAAGGGTAAATATACAAAGATGATACATAGATCGTGGCTAAAATGAAAAACGTTTTGCATATAATAATTTGCATATAAACGTACTTTAGTTGTAGAGTCACGCTTAAGCTATTTACAGCCAGCAAAGAAAATTGTGTTCAAAATATTTAAATGTGTAATTTGGATGGTAAAAGATTTGTTTTAAGGAATACAATTATGAACCGCAGGGGGCTTAAGTTTCATTCATGCACAAGTAATATGTTAAACACTTAGATTTTAGATCAAGTTAGACGATGAAATGCCTATAGGATGTCATGTAAACCATACCTGTAGATTGAATCTATTCTTCTGCTGAAGTTTATCAATGATTCTTAAATAAATCCCTATTGGCGAGGCTTATCACGCTCACTTCCCCCCACAGCTAATACCATAACCAAACATGGATTACAATTCCCAATCCGTAAAGCCTTCCCTGCATTTGGGCAAGGCGGTATAACAGCTGCCACACAATTAGCGTTAACGCATTCCTGAGCTTTCACGTCTTTGACTTTTAAGGGAACCGCAACAATGGATTATTTAAAGTTCTCAGAAATGCATGCCACAAAACTTTGACTGTCTGTCGGAATTACGAATGCTGTCGCCCTGATCCAAAACTTGCAACGAGGGGTCACTGGAAGTAGTAAAAGGTTACAACCCTAGCTATTGGACACAATGGACCAATCTGCTTTTGGACTGATGAGTGTCTGTTCTTCTCATGTGCTTCTTGTAAAATAGTGTCACTCCCGGCCCTCTTAGGTATTTGGATGTATGCTTGGATTCTTGGGAAGTTTGGTGAAGGCATCAGTGGGACTGGCTCTCTATAGTCTTTTTAAATCTGAACTGGACCAGTGGGCTGTGTTCTCTCTGGATAATAGGGCTTTTCTAGTCTACAAACCAGCTTGTGAAGATTTCCCATGAGCCCTTGAGCCCTGGGAGATTTACGGCTCTGCGCAACACCTTCATTACGAAGAAGTATAAATTACTATTAGAAATTCATTCCAGGTTTGGGGAAAACGTAAAAAATAAGAGCAAAAATAAGAGCAATAAAAGAAAGAAACGATTTCGGAGTATTTCGTTATACATCACGCTGTTGGTACGGCTTACGAATTACGAATGCATCAATAATGGATGATAAATACAACAAACCCCAAGGAAGACATTGTGAATTGCAATTTCGAACATTTTCCCTTTATCACTTGTGGCATTTATTTGTGTGTGTTTGTTTCCATAAGCGAAGTCAATAGAAAATCCGTGATACAAAAGCAAACATCTGTGTGTGTTTTAACCTTTACTCTGCTTGCTGATTGTAATCCAGGCTTTATCCTCACCCTGAATCCTGCCGTACAAATCTTCCACAGGTAGGCAGTTTCGAGGGTGGGATCCTGCAGATGCGCTACCCCGTCTGGCCCCGCTACGGCAGCTTCCTGGAGCCCGTGTCTGACAACCGCCACCTGACAGTGGCCACGCTTGAGGAAAGGCCCTTTGTCATTGTGGAGAGTGTTGATCCCGCCACGGGCACTTGTGTGCGTAATACAGTGCCCTGTCGTCGCCAGGCCAACAGGACCGAGAGGTACTAACCGAAAGGTCAACATCTGTGTCTGCTGTGTCTCTGGTTTCGTGAGATAGACCCAGATCTTGAAAGTTCCAAAAGAGCACTGCTTTTTCAAGGAGTTTCACATGCAAACTTGCTAATTTGATTTCATTGACCCTAAAAAGGAATGGTCTCCTATTAAGAGGAGCAATAAAAAATGTCTAGTGAATGGATTATACCCTCAACTATCCATTAATAAAAATTACATGAGCAACCAGAAACCTTTTCATATTTCAGAATGAGTCATTATACAAACACAAATTTTTTTTCACTTTTTTACTTTTTGAATCTAACCTTTAAGAGAGAAAGTTGTTCTAATGTAACCAGTTAAATTGAATCTTGAAACGTTCTTCCATTGGGTTTAAATAATATTTGCCAGTGCTAATGTAATGTGGCAAAACAGACCTGCTAATTAAAATAAATGACACGCACTCTCTTTTAGTAATATGCCTGAAGAGTCACTTAACATATGCAACTTGTTACAGTCCAGCAGGCTTCTTAAACACTTTATTGGAAAGTTGTTAACTCTCTGCTGGGCGAGCAGCTAATTTCCTCATTGGAGTATTTTTGTTTCAGGAATTTACTTACGTTCACTAATACAATACAAGAAGCAAATAAAAAGCAGAAGATTGAAGATACATAAACCACTTTACCCCTACATTCAGATACTCTTGTGTTCTTGCTTTATAGAGGCCATGATGTGGGAAAATATACACGTTGATAAACCCTAAAGCATTAAGTAGTAAACAAAACTTTAACAATCCAAGATGGGCACTTTCTTTTTGTCATAATTTTTGTACTGTCACTGTTTTCATCAGCTGTGAAAGGATCTTAAATGAAAAAACTTTAAAACCCCTCCAAAAATAGTCTAGCAATACCGAGCACATTGCCTTTTTGATAGAAGTATTGGTCATAAAACATATTTTTTTACCTTTTTAAGAAAAACAATATGAATATTATATAAATGTTATTTATACTGTACATACTCCGCTTCCTTGCAGCCATCCAGACTGTCTTTTATTCTGAAATATTGATTATATAAAATATCAAAATATTGATTATTGTATTTTTTTATGTTAGACCACTTCAGAAAAGATCTGTAAATAATGAAAATCTGTAGGATTTTACTATAATTGTAAGATTTGTTGGACGAGTGTTGGTATATTGCGAAGTGGTTTAAATTTATATTTATTCAATTCTATTACTCTTTTTTAAGAACTTAATAGGCTTTTTAGAAAAATATGTCACATTTTGTCTTTTTTGCCCACGGAGACAATATGTTTACAAGATGCATTTGTTCATTTAGGGCTACCGTAGAAACATGGTATTTCTATGTACATCGAAATATCTAATTCAAAGATAATACTGCTTTGAAGACATTCTTATGTATATTATACACTGTGTCCAAAATTATAAGACAAGTGATTATTTTGACCTGTTTAGGATTTTGTATAGGATTTAATGCATATCAGGTGTGTATTTGTGTTAGGGAGAGAGGATGTAGCCTTAGGAGATCAACATCCTGTATCAAGGTGTGCACTTGCCTAATAATGGTGTACATGTTTAACTGTTCTCTTAAGAAAGGCAAAACTTCACTTTTGCTACTTAAATGTTCAGATTCAATTTGTTTTTACATTTTTATTAACTAAGAGCACAGTAACTGTACAACAACAAAATGAGTCCTCAAAAATACAACTTGCCTAATAATTGTGCTCACACTGTATAACATTTCTGTCAAAATATCCTCCAAAAATTACACATTAGAGTATTAAATATTTATAGGATTGTGTTCTTAAAAAGCAAGTGTAAACAATAAGTTAAATTCGACTAAAATACAAGTACCCCAAAAGCTCCCAAAACCATCAACATTTATTTTTGTCCTCAAATAAACGTCTCATCTTTATTTACCAGATCCCTAATGACTTTAACAGAAGCTCGTTCAATCGAAACTCTTCTCCCACCCCAAACACATTATTAGTTATTATCGGGCTCATCCAACAATTAATCCCAAGCCCCACTTGTCTTAAGACATAAACTTGCATTTTTAAATTCATAACAACTTTACAAGTCCCCAAGTAATTTGCTTTCACTGTCAGTGGAATTCCTAGACATAAAGTAAACAATGACATTCCAAAAGTTTTGTCTTTTGGTCCCGTGGGTAAGTGAAAGCAGTCTGGCTGCATCGTGTTGTTCTCGAGGTAACACATGGTGAGTGAGCAGAAAGCAACGTGCTGCATCCAGAGAGAGATGACAGCCTCATTATAGCTCCATGCTGAGAGGAGAAAGTGTAAATAAATCATAAAACAGAGTAATCACCCCTCGGGGAGCTTGTGATGGCTGGGGGGAATAATGATCAATAACTGGAATGGCGATGCTCTGCTTTGGGTCCATCACACACCTTCATGCTAATTGGCACAAGTGTTTGTAAAGTTCTAGAGAGCCTGACAGCTGTTTTAATTGGACCTGCGGTAACAATAAGCATTTGATGTGGGAGACGAGTTGGATTGAAGTCTTGTCTACATATTTGTTTACATCTGATAATTAGTTTACATGTCATATGAATGGAATTATTTAGTAGGAGTAAGTCACACATGGTACATCTCAGTTTAAATAAATAATACAGTGTACAATATGGAAGCAGGCCAATAATAGTGGTCAGAATGAATTTTTTTACTTTTTATATTAACAGAAAATTTACTCAAGGGGTCATTACGTAAAATGTGATGATGATATACATAAGAGAAAAAACCCAAAAGTATGAGATGGTGAGAATGTTGCATTGTTTCCATCAACAAAAAAGTTCTAAAGTGTGTTATAGCTTTTTCACGCTAAGAGATTTTTGTCATTTGCCCAAAATCTCTTTTTGTAAAAAGAGAAAGGATGTGCATAGACAACTTGAAAGTATAGTTCACTAAAAATTGAAAATTCTATTATCTGAATATTCCGGCGATCAGTGGCTTTTGTCATTTCAAACATGGATGACTTTCTGTCCTCTGCAAAATACAAAACAAGTTGTCATGAAGACTTTTGGTACACTAACAGCGGCGGTACTCATTCACGTCTTTTATATGGACACAAAACCATTCAGGCCAAAAGTACCCCAGTGATTTGGTTGCCAACATTCTTCAAAGGATCTCCTTTTGTGTTCTGAAAAGAAAACTGAAAAGTGAGTGAAAGATTTTCGAAGAATGAAACAGAATATACTGAAGAGAGAATGAGAGAATGAGAGAATTATTAGTTTGTTACAGTATTGGCACCAACTTTGCTGTAGATTTTAATTTGTTACATATTTACCAAAACCACAGAAGGATATCAAAGGTGAAAAATAGTAATGAAAAAAAAATCAAGTCCACCACAACTTAATGTATCTAGTTGTACTTTAAATGTTCTTCACCTATTTAGGTAATGGATAAGCAATCTCTCAATCAGCTTAAATTGATTTCTAAAATGACAGGGATCCACATCACCCTGTTTACTATGAAAACTGATGAAACAACAAAAAATAACTGATAGCCACATTTTAGTGCGTGCGTGTTTTCTCTTCGTCTTTATCTTTTGCCTTGTGTATATGTTTGATTAGACGTCCTCAAATCCCAACCCACTTAACCGAAAGTTCCAGCAGCGTTCGCAGGTGTTGAGACATAGAGGAGAGACAAGCTTGTTTGTGTTTTATCCAGACTCTTTGCAAACTCTTCATTCGTCTTTCTTTGTTATGGTGGCTGCCAGTGGTGAACCCTTGCATTGCCTGCCCCCCTTGCGTCCCCTCGGCCTACAGCTCATTGCGCTGGAGGTCTGGGCAGGGTTAGAGGTGATGTATCATTATTGCTCTGTGAGTTTCTCTGCTGAGTGCCCTCAGCGTCTATGAGCTAATGGAAGCCATCGGTTTGTTTAGGAGATGTTTTGTTTCGAAGACTCACAATCTAGATGATGTTTGTGTATTTCAGGGATGAGCTTTTTTCATAAATTTTCTCAAATTTAGCATCTGATATTTACTTACTTTGATATGAGTAAACAGTTATGTAGACTGTTTGTTAAAGCCGTTGGAGGTAAATGTCATTTTGTGATTAAAAATGGGCTCATGCCCATGGAAAAGTTCACAAAGAATAATCATTCGGTCATCACCATTATGCTTTACACTAAATAAAAAGTATTGGTGGATAAACATACATGCACTTATTATATAGATGTTCATTATATAAATATTATATTTCTAGTTATAATAAAGAAGCTAATTTTTCTATGTTTGACTTTCAGAATTTGCTTAATAGTGAAATATTGTCATAGTTTACTGATCTTTTTGTCATTTCACACCTGTTTGACTTTCTTTTTTGCTCAGACCACAACAGAAGATGTTTCGAAGAATGTTGTTAACCTAACAGCGATGGCTTCAGTTTTCTTGCATTAGTTTGGTTGATAATACCTTAGAAGTAGAAGAATTCTTCAAAATATCGTCGCTTGTGTCCTTGAGAAGAAAGAAAGCCATAAAAATATCACAAGGATGAGTATATAATGACAAAATATTAATTTGAGTAAACTATTACTTTATGTACTTAAAGGCAGGATAGGCAAATCTGCCCTGATTATTTACCACGAATGCAATCAATATATACAGAAAAACATTTTTATTATTTGTTTGATGTAATTATATACCAGCTGTGAAAGCATTAAGTCGAAAAACATTGGACCAATGATTGCCCGTGGTACAATGGCCAACAGAAAGTGGTTACTTCTCTTCCTTCAAGCAACCAGAAAAAAAGAAAATTTAAACTAACACTAACTAAAAACGAGCTTATACTATTCAAGAATCTGTGATGCATTTGCATTGCTTCCAGTGTTTCTTCTAGACAAGTAGGAACATTGTTTACTGCAATTATGATCGTGTGTGTGTAGTAACACATGTAACTTATGTAGTTTGTGTTTGCTTTATGCGTTATTTCAACATTAGCGTAATCCAGAGCATAATCACGAACTGTTTACATATTTTCAAAATTACGAGCAAACTACAACATCCACACAGATGCTGGTGTGTGCGCTCTCATGTGTTTTGGAGTAAGTTGGGCTTTGGATGATGATACCAGAGAGGCAGATATCATATGATTGCTACACCAGCCGTCAAACAGTAGCTCTGCCTTTACCTATCACTTTAAATTCTTAAGATATTTTACTAAAACCTTTTAACGTCTAATAGGAAAAGGAGGTCGTGTGATCAAGTTCCTTTTAATCCTATTATTGCCACACAAATCAGGGCCTTGCTTCTTATTAATTCCTATGTTATTCCAGTTATTTCCCAACCATAATTAAATATTATTTTTTTCCTATAAATGTTATCAATCAAAGTTTGTATCCCATCAAAACCACATGCTTTGATTCTTTTTGCAAAATGTTGAGTTTGTTTTTGAAGAGCAGTTGAACATGGTTGTGCGTGTTGGCCTAAAATGTTTTTTCTTGTCCAGTATTACAGGTCACACAGAGCCGTACACCAAGCTCTGCTGCAAAGGCTTCTGCATAGACATCCTAAAAAAGCTCTCGCGGACCATCAAATTTTCATATGACCTTTATTTGGTCACCAACGGGAAACACGGCAAGATGGTTCGAGGCGTCTGGAATGGGATGATTGGAGAGGTATGAAATGTCTCTCTCTCTCTCTCTCTCTCTCTCTCTCTCTCTCTCTCTCTCTCTCTCTCTCTCTCTCTCTCTCTCTCTTTTCTCGCATAAGCACGCTCACACTTCAAACATGTCAACAGTTCAGAGCTCTTGGGAATTGAGCTAAATTAGCATCTATGAATATAAAAATAGTTGAAAGAAAACAGCCCATCTTTCCATGACAGCCTCAACATGCTTTTCTCAACGTTACCCGCACCCCGTTTTCTTATTTAATAACATTAAACCTCCAACCAATTACTGCAGTGAGACGCAGCTAAACTTGTCATTTAACGTAATGCAGCAAAACTGGCTTTAAAAAGTGATCCTGACGCGTTCATCCTGTGATCACCCGCTGTGTGTAGCGTCACTTCATCCGGTGGTTAAGTGTCTTCCACAGCTGCTGATCGCTTCATCGGTTCTCATCACCTGCATCTGCTCACATGCTGAGGAGTTTAAAGATAGCAACCTCTTGCTGTACACACAGTACAGGCCTTAAACACTTTCACACCGGGTGAGACGTCGGTTACATGAGATAAATAATCATTATGTAATTGAACGATAGAAATTCAAGTCTGGCATTGGTGTGATGTGAGGAATTTGTTTTGATTGAGAGTGAGGGGAAAACAAATCTGTCAACACTGATTTGTGAGGTTACAAGTCTGTGGCGACACATATGGCGCTTTGTGTCCATTTGTTTTTCTTGAAGAAACTGCAAATCAAAGGTAAACGATAATAACTGGTTTAATCGCAGTATATCTCAAACTGACTCGTACTTTATTGCTATACTCATATACTCTGTACTTTATTGCATTATTTTGGGGAATTTGGAGTTACTGATATGATTTCCAAGAGAGAAACAGTTTTATTCCTTATAATTTCATCATGACAAAATGCCATAAATGTATCGCCCTGTCAAGCCTCAGAAATTGCACTCTTTTAAAGCAATGGAATCCACTTCAGTGAAAAAATGTAATTGGCCACAACCGTGGTCTTTGGTCCTTGAAGGGATGCTGCATGAGTCATGCAGACGCCTAAACCTAAGGCTCAATGTTTTAATAATAACCTTCACTGAAAATGATCAACGTGACTAAAGTATGAAAAGGTTTCATAATGTGTCTATAAACAACTTTGTAAAAACTTTTGCATTAAATCTAATGCTTGCAAACAACAGGGTACATCATTTTCACAAAAGTTTCATTCATGTATACGAAATGAGAAAAATCACCCATGTCTGATGAGGTCTTTTTTTCCCTAAAAGGGTGTTGGTTGTAGTATAACATATTGTCAATATTACATCTCTTAACATGACACAGCACTAAACGTGATAAGTTGTACCACCTGTCAGTCATCCACCTGTTGCCTCTCGATGCCAGCCCTTGAAAGCGACCAGTATCTGTTAAAATATAAACTTGATAGGTTTAAAGTAAATGTTCACCCAAAAATGAAAATTCTGTAATGATTTGCTAACCCTCTGGTCATTTCCTATCTATCGGATTTTGTTCTGCAAAGCACGATGATAGTGAATTAAGGCATCTGCTATTGCAAACTTCAAAATATCTTGTTTTGTGTTGTCCAGAAGAAGGTCTTATATGTTTTAAAGGACAAAGGGGTGAGTAAATCATGACAGATTCTTTTACTTTAACATTGACTAAGTAAGACTATGTCAAAGATTGAAATCATAGTGAAATAAATAGTTGAAATCAAACTTTAAGACTCGTAATTCGATAAACTGATTTCCATGGTTTCAGAAACTAGTTTAACCAAGTTTTCTATACTGTTTACACCTTTGGAAGTCCTTTTCAAATCCTGTGTCTCTTCAAGGTATTCTACAAGCGTGCAGATATGGCCATCGGCTCTCTTACCATCAATGAGGAGCGTTCAGAGATCGTGGATTTCTCGGTGCCGTTCGTGGAAACAGGGATTAGTGTTATGGTGGCCAGAAGCAACGGAACGGTCTCACCTTCAGCCTTTCTGGGTAAGAAGACATCCTTTCCATGCCTGAAGACAGGTTTAAATATTCACAGCCAATGGCAGTTGTGATCTGAATGTGATAAGATTAAAATTTGATGCCTGCGTTGGATTACACCAGTGATAAATCCTCATGGGGAAAAAACAATTTGTAGGTAATCTCACACTTTGCACAAACAGAGGCGTTTTGTCCATGCTTAACATGAATTAGTTCATTATTCATGCTTATGGTTTTGTGTCTCTGACAAACAAAAACACAAATTTATCTGCGAGATGTCATCAGCGATGACAGTGAATCAATTCATTTTAACTTACAATTTTTCGTTCTTTCCAGAGCCCTACAGTCCTGCCGTATGGGTAATGATGTTTGTAATGTGCCTGACTGTCGTGGCAGTCACCGTGTTCGTCTTCGAATACTTTAGTCCGGTCGGCTACAACCGAAGTCTTATCAGTGCCAAAGGTCAGTGTTGGTTTTTAAACACTCCTTCTTCTCTAAGGCTCTAAAAGAAGAAGAATAGTTAAAACCGGTCTAATCAATCCAGATAAAGCGAGCTGACAGGGTGTGTGCTTGTCTCCTAGTGTAAAAGGTCATTTTTCGGGGTTTTAATTAATGTTTGTCGCTTAGCTAATTTGACTGTGATTGATTGCTTGGCTTTTACATGGTTGTATGTAACACACGATCCACATTCAAGAACTGATGTCAAGGTGGAACTTGAATAGAAAGCCTTAGCGAAGGTTCGCAGCCTTTTAATTATTTCGCACATGTGTCCTGATCTGTGACTAATTCAGTTAAAATGTCTATGGAAACATCTGTTGTATTGAGATATGCAGGGTTTTAAATTACATTCATGCCACACCTGGCAATGAAAATATCTGGTAATGTTGCTGAACTAACAATACACAAGCAAATCTGTTTTATTTATTTATTTAAATCAAATTTAACCTTCATTTGGGTCTTGGCGAGTGTTATTTTTGGCACTTTGTGTGCATTTGTTTTGCCTTTTTAGGATTTATTATTTCTTGTCTAAAAATGAAAATCACCCTTATATCATTTCAAACCTGTGTGACTTTCATTCTTCTCAAAATTACAAAACAAGGTATTTTGAAGAATGTTTGTATCTGGCATCGATTTGCTTACCTTGGTGTAGCATAACTACTGTTTGATTTCCAACTTTTTTCAAGATATCTGTTTTTATGTTCAATCAAGAAAGAAAGTTATATAGTTTGCAAATGGCATGATTAAATGGATATCATTTTCCTTTATTACTTTAATTGAGTCAATATGCTAAAATACACTTATTTATATTCATTCCTGGTGATGCTCTCAGCCCCTGGAGGTCCAACCTTCACAATTGGGAAGTCTGTCTGGCTTCTCTGGGGGATTGTCTTCAACAACTCGGTTCCTATTGAAAACCCCAAAGGGACGACCAGCAAGATTATGGTCCTGGTCTGGGCTTTCTTTGCCGTCATCTTCCTCGCTAGCTACACTGCCAATTTAGCTGCCTTCATGATCCAAGAGCAGTACATTGACACTGTGTCTGGACTTAGTGACAAAAAGGTAAGCTGTAATTGTAAAGGAAGTGTCTGACAGATGAACACATTTGACGTGTTTTGTAAATGAAAAATCAAACAGAGAGCCCATGTTCTTCAGCAGATCTCAATAGGAAATATTTAGAAGAAAGTTGATCATGAACAGCACTGGCACCCATTTACTTGCATTTGTTTTGTGTGCACACATCATAATATAATTAAGAACATGTATTGGTTTTATTTTTAAATCTCACATGAATAATTAAATCTTATAATGAATTGCTTTTACATATTGTTTTGTAGGTTGTTTGTAGTATAAATATTTGTGCAGAGTTGACTCAGAAAGGGCGTCTGGACCAACTCTGAACCAGCATTGTTCACGTCTTCTGAAATGGTCTGTAGTGTTAATGTAACATTTATGGCAAGATAGTAAACATTGTGAAAAATCTTTAACTTATTAAAAATCCACAAAAACATTATAATACATCCCTATGAGACACAGCAAGTCAGGAATTTATGTCTAAAATCCACCACTATCATGATATCATGATGATCCAAAGTGTTTTGGGGGAAAAAGGAAGAAAAAATTTGGCCAAACGCATCCCACTACAAATATCGGTAAATAGAAAAATTTAAATGTTCTCAGTCACTGATGCCTCACAGTCGTAACTCACTGTGCAGTCTTCACTCACATTCATTATTTTTGTAGGGGAAAAAAACCCAAGAAGCGTCAGAAATGTTTAAAATTATGCAAATTAATTGGACTTTGGGGAAAAACAGAGACAGATTACTTGCTTGTAGATTAATATAAAAACGAAACAAGCGCTTGAAGAAATACTTCAAGTTTTGCCTGCAGTGATACATACTATAGTGTTAGAAATGTATAATTATTAGATCTCTGCTTTCTCAAAGGTACAACATTAATTACGATCTACCCCTAATCCTCTAATCCTGAGGGCAGTTTTATTCTCATTTCTGTAAAGATGAGGACTCGTAATGTGTTTGAAAGAAAAATGAACAAATGACTTCCATATGATCACTTATTGAAATGCGTTACTTTGTGTTAATCTGTAATAAATCCCTTCTTTATAATTTTGTAAGCTACTGACAAATTCCTTGTTGGCCGCAAAATAATAACAAACAATTTAGATCCTAAAGATGCTATTGTCTAAGGTCAATGGCTTTTGTGCGGTATGTAAGTCCATGCAAAAAAAATGTTCATCTGCTCTGTCAAAGTTAATTCCTGCCTTTAGACCAACAAGTGAAATTTCTTCTTGTCTCAGTTTCAAAAACCCCAGGAACATTATCCTCCTTTCCGCTTTGGGACGGTTCCAAACGGGAGCACCGAGAGGAACATTCGGAGCAACTACCCCGACATGCACACCCACATGATAAAATACAACCAGAAGGGAGTGGAAGAGGCACTCAACAGCCTCAAAACAGGGTGAGCTTGAAAAAAAATCTATGACTGACTGTTGGGTCTGGTGGTTGTGGTTTGGTGGTTAGAGAGTTAGACGTGTAAGCTGAAGTTTTCAGGTTTGAATTTTCATAGACAATAAAAAGTTGAAGTATTTATTGGCAACTGAATAACACTTTATAAGACGCTTTGGATAAAAATGTCTGCCAAACGAATCAATGTAAATGTATTTGAATATTAAAGAAGAAATAGCCAAAAAGACTGCAGAACAAATGAGGACTCCTTTAATTTCTTTAAAAAGCGTCTAAGATCTTAAGAATCGGCTTGACAGAATGATAAGAAAATATTCTGCCAATTTTATTCAAACAGTGACAAATTAAGATGATCAAAGATAACATTATTTCTTAATTATTACATAAATCCCTTAGTTTACTTTGTTATATCTCATAATTTTCATGGGTTTGTTTTCAGTATTATTCTTAATGTCAAATGTAGCAAACTGAAGGCATAAGCTCTCAAAACTTTTGCCTTTTCGGTAGTGTAGCGTTTTATCCACTCACATCAAAACTAGGCTTGATTATATATTGACGTAATTATTTTCCAATTCCAAATCATTTGCCTCATGCTCATATCCTCTTTGTGTAGGAAGCTGGATGCCTTCATATATGATGCAGCGGTTCTTAATTACATGGCTGGCAAAGATGAAGGCTGCAAGCTGGTCACCATTGGCAGTGGGAAGGTTTTCGCTACCACAGGTTATGGCATCGCTTTGCAGAAGGACTCCCGCTGGAAACGGCCCATAGATCTGGCTCTCCTCCAGTTCTTGGGAGATGGTAAGTTGCAAGTGGGGGACCGGAATTGTTCCACATTTAATATCCTCGCACCCAGCATGAAACAACCACACGTTTCACTATAAAGTACTCAGTATGCTGAGAACCAAGAGGTTGTGTCATGCCAATGCAAACAACAGGCTGTACAAATGTAAACACCATTGAAAGCACCATTGAGGGGGACGCAGTGCATTCTGGTATTGTATTCGCTGTGAAGGACACATGTGACTTTCCCTTTGATTTGACATTATTGTGCTATAAATAATTAAGCTTAAAAAATTGTACTGACTTCTAGCACTGCCAGAGCATTTCTGCGGCACAATGCTGAGACAGCTGTTTAGGTTTTCGAACAAGGAACCCATGTGGTTCTTATAATAATTTCTTCTTGTTTTATCATTATTGATAAGTCTTTCACTGCTGTTTCTTCTGGCATATTTTGTCTCATGCAGGGGACACGCAGAGACTGGAGACAGTATGGCTCTCTGGAATATGTCAGAATGAGAAAAACGAGGTCATGAGCTCCAAACTGGACATAGACAACATGGCAGGTGTTTTCTACATGTTGCTAGTGGCCATGGGTCTCAGTCTGCTGGTCTTCGCATGGGAACATTTTCTCTATTGGAAACTCAGACACACTGTCCGCAAGTCTGAACACTTAGATTGTCTGCTGGCCATTAGCAGGGTAAGGAATACTTGATGCAGTAGATTACATTCGGAAAAAGGGTGTTTGCATTTAAACAAAAATTATTGGAATTAATAGTATTTTTATTTTAATGGCCGTTATCCAAAATGCCTTCTGTTCATTGTCAATTGAAATCTAATTGATTACCATTGTAAATATATAAAAGATAACAGTAAATCACATTAAATGTTAAAGTGAATTGAATTAAAATATTTGTATAATGCATAGAAATGCTGCCATTACATAAAATAACCATTCAAAATCATATTTCATCCAGAGATGCACAATAACTATGCAAATTATTTCATAATTATGTTGCAACTTTATGTTGCAGGGCATATACAGCTGCTTCAATGGTGTTGAAGACATCAGTAGATCCGCGAGTATACAGAATCCAGACATCACCGCCAATTACGCTCAGGCCAACATGTTAAAGATGCTTCAGACAGCCAAGGACATTGTGTCCTCAACCAAGGTGGAAAACTCACTAGACAACGCCACAAAGACCATTGAGAACTGGAGCAGACATGGCGCCAGCCTGCCGGCCCATATCCCTCAGGTGAACACCATTGAGAAAGTTCCTGGTCCCTTCTCTTACATAACTAACATCACTGAGAACCACATACCTCATTTACAACATACCATAACTCCGCCTTTTGCTCAACATGCCAAAACCACAAGCCCACCACAAATGGCAAACCACAGAGTCCTCACACGGCCCACTCCCCTTCGATATACACTTCCTGCCAGGACCAGGGGGTTGTACGATGGGATGCTTCCTGTTTCCAGTTTGAGCACTCCCCATCTAGCCATGCATGATCTTCACTCCGATCCGGCCCATACTGGTTCTTCCTTTGTTCCGTATAGAGATCTGCAGGTTCCGGACATCTACACCGAACACCACAGACAGAAAAAGAGGGCCCATAATCTCCTCGTTGAATCAATGGACCTGAGGGGTCTTCATGATTACAAAGACCAAACTACTCACACAAACTCAAATGATTTCACAGAAAACAACCTCTCCACTTCATACAGTGAAAATCCTTTTATATCGGCTGACACGGCATGCAATACCTGCGTCAAAACCTACTTCGATCCTGTTCTTGAAGACATACCGTTGATAGCGAAACGAAAGCTTCATCGAAGACCTTCGTTCCTGAAAGCCACTTGGGGTCCTGACAGAGTTTGGTTTCCCGGGGATAGACCCTCGGCTGCACTCTCTTCACACGCAACTATACCAGACCTTTTTCCTTGCGTGGACGCACACGGGCGGGTTAGAAAAACCACGTGTTTCACCCAGCCGGCGGATCACGCCTACCTTCACCCTTTCCGACGACATACCAGGAAAACTCAGAGGGTGAGACACAGCCAGTCAACTAGGCTTCCCTCCTACAAGGAGGCCGTTTTTCACAATCCCGCGGTGGTCAGAAGGGCCTCCAGCATGGTCCACAGACCTTACTCGTACCCTGAGCTGCCGGTCTATCAAAGTCCAGTGACATACGGACCCTCGGAATTATGCAACATCTTCCCCTGTATGGGACATCCCACTGACAATGTATTTAGAGGGTACAGGGCACCGACACGCATACAGGATGACCATTTAGTGACTGTCCCAGGCAGCAGGGTGGTTCATAGAAGCCCCATTGTGCCCATGTCATGGGGGAGAATTTCCAGTTTGGAATCAGAAGTGTGAACTTATGCATCTTTGTGCCAACGATGAACTGTGTTTTCAGCCCTGTGGTTTGGGCATTGATTTAGGCTTTAAGGCTGAACTGTGTGATTTGTGAACTACTAGAGTCACCAAAGTTAATGGTTTTCAAACAGGATTCCTAAATAATCGCAGATCATTACACACTAAACTCCAACCTTAGGTTGATCCAGTGTTGCTGTGTGGGGCTGTATGCTCAAATAAATGGACTAATGTTTTGACAGCACCACCAAGTCAAAGTGTTTATGCTTATCAAAGGAATCCACCTACCTACTCTATTGTCACAGTATAGCATACTCTGCATTTTACGCCCAGTTGGTATGACAAGTCGTGTTAATGTTTATGGCGGCTCCTATGGGCATTTATATTTCTATGGACAAAATTAAGATTTTTTTTAATGGATATTAGGAGCTTTATAATAAAGTGTCTAGGAAGGTTAGGGGTATATCTTTATTGTCCAATATAGTTGGTACCAATTTCATCATTTTAATAATTTACCAATATTATTGTTTTATAATGTACAACAATACTTTCTTCACTTTATGCCAAACCAAATGGAATTTTATTCATATGGACTCTGAATGTTAAAATAGATTTTAGACAGCAGCAGTGTGGACAAGTTTCATTTATGAGGCGTTCCTTAAGTGGAATGGATTTAATTGACAGAACCCTGAAAGTTAACAACATATGTGCAAAATTACAGAGTCAATGGGTCCAATTCGACTTGTCCTAAAAAGGTGAGTTCTGTCCCATCCCATAGGAGTATCACATACTTCAGCTCAAGCAGAAATAGTGTTGATAGTATTGGAGGCTTTTTCCTTTTCATTTATTTAATTATTTCACTTGTAAAGTGCAATTATGTAATAGTTAAAAAAGAGGGATTTGAGGGAAGTGGCAACCTTTGAACAGACTTACCAGTGAACTGTACTGTATACGTTAAGTCATCCTTTTCAATGAAAAATGTAATGTATGCAGTATGTGTTTGAAGGTGAAAGATTATCTTTTTTTTTATTGTAGTAGATACGGTGTTACTAAACTATATATATTATATATATATATATATATAAACATATAGATATATACCACTTCATGTGATAATATTTATTTTAAAGTAAATTTGGTATAACACACTACAGTATGTATTCTCTATGATACTGAATTTTGTAAACAATTAAGACATTGTTCAATATTTTTTTAACAGCAGGGCTATACGAGTGAATTTTTCTGTCTCTCATTCGATGCCTCGATCATCTTATTCTCTCTCGCCTGCGAGTGGGCTTTTGAAGAAGAGCCGTTCGAATGCTTCTCTAATATTAGCATCATTGAGGATCTTCACACTTTAATAAATCACAAAGGCCCATCAGTTAGTCCTTTGTGACTGCTTTCTTCTTTAGATGGCTGACGGAGACAACCCTTTGAACACTGCCTTTTATATGCAGAACTGCAGAATATTTTAGACGTTGTCGGCTGTTTGACACAAACGGATATCATGGTATTACTTTCATAATGTTGATACTGTTAAAGTGATGCTAGTAGATTGGGTTTTGGCCGGTGGAAATGGACGACTACAATAAGCCTGTCTGACCTGCATACTGCACCTCACATACCCCTGAGGAAGTCTGTCTGTGCCTCAAAATAAACTCATGAGTGTGAACGAGAGAGGGGAAAAGAAAGAATCCACACTTCTATCAGCTGGGATTTAAGGTCCAATGTCTGAATGTTTTTGAGCTTTTGGCTTTTGAGGTTGTCGAAGAGTCTCATTAAACCAACTCTGTGGAGTGATTATACAGAAGGATGAGCTACCAAAAAGTGTCTTTTACTTTAAGATTTTCATTATGTTTGCTGTCTCTACCGCTCAGTGTTCTGGTGACGTCCAAGGTGACCCAGGCTGGGGTAATTATGCTTTGTTTTTGTTATCTTCGGATAAGGAGCCCACTTTTCAAGCTTCGAAAGAGAAACATCTTTAGAATCCAAATAGTCCTTTTTTTCTCATCTTTTCTTTGTTATTGCAGTTTATAACACGGCCATTTAATCCTCAATTCTGCCAGCGCTCGCCGATAGATTTATGTACTGTAGGAAAATCATAGTTTTTTCATAACACTCCTGCCAGTTCTGTGACAGCTATGAAGGAGCTCGGTGCAGAATGACACACATTTCATTTTCATAAAAACACAGGCACGAAGAAAGGCAGGCCATCATCATCATCATCACCACGCTGGCATAAGTCTTATTCTGTGTGTTCCTGAAAAGTGTATTATTGAATGATCTTGCAAGTTGATAAATGATTCAATACATGCATATAAAAATATCGAGGCAGGCCGGGGATTAGCCTCTGAAAGGAATAAGCAGTAATATATCAACGCCACAGGTAGCCGTGGTGAAAAATGAAATGCGTTTAAACGTCAAGGGGGCCTTGTCTCATCCTGCGATGCGATGGAATGATGATGCAGACATGTTTTCCAAACATGAATAATTTACACTTTCATTTAAATGTGGGGGATTCTTTTAAATATTTGCTTAGGGTTGTGACCTCCAGAATAGCATTGGGTTTACATTGTGTTTTTGTGATGGGTCGCCCCAAAATTTAAATTGTGTCATCATTTACTCAACCTCCTGTCATTTCAGACCTGAATTGCATTATGTTTCAGACCATCTTCCGCAGAACACAGAAAGAGATATTTTGAAAAATGTTGATTACCAAATAGCAGTGGCACTCATTTACTTTTGTAAGGATAAAAAAACAGTGCAGTGAATAAGTGCTGGTGCCCAACATTCTTTAAAATATATTCTCTTGGGTTCTGCCGAAGAAAGAAAATCATACAGGTTTGAAATGACAAGGTTGAACGAGTCTGGATATCCTTTTTCAGGTGAACTATCACTTTTAGGCATCAGTACATATTCAACATGGTATTCTAAATAACAAGATGTAATTCAAAATGTTATATTCAAGAGGCTGTGCAGCCTATGCAATACATCTATTACTTATACATACACTGTGCCACACCTGCATACGGTTGAATTTCTCTGAGATGTCAGTTCAGGGACTGTTAATTGTCCCAGATGCTGCAGGTCACCTTGAGCCGGGAGCTTCGCGGTAAAGGGGAAAGGTGATGGGGAAGACAGCACAGAAAGGCTGAAGATATGAGTTTTTGTTTAGAATAATAATAATACCAGATTTAACTCATGGATTGTAAGTAACAATAAACATCCCAAAATATCAAATTTGTACTTTGATCTCATGTGAGCTTAAGAACTATGAATTTGTTTAGAGCATTGGTGGTCAAATTGGAGGCTGCGTCCCAACCAAACCCATTTTTAAAATACTTGGAGCAACAAAATGGTCACAGTGCCAAAGATGGAACTATTTGTATGGTTTCATTAAAATCCTCAATGTTTTATAAAAATGTTATTTATTATAAAAAAAAAATGATCATTTTGTTTAATATATGGCACTATATGATACATCTTAAGAACATACTCTAATAGTGAATATAAGATTATAAAATGTATTCATAAAAACATTTACTAAAAGCATTCAAATATGCAATAAGTCTTTAATGTTATATTAACATAATATTACGTAATGTAATGTAATTTAAAATTAACATTGAATTTTCACAGAATGTCCTGTACATGAATTTAACCACTGGGTTAGAACAAGAGAGGTGTGTTAATGTAATGTACATACAGTAAATAAACAAGTGTTAAAGAGATGTGTTCTTACAGTAAATACATTGCACTAAGTTTAGCCAAATCAAATGCAGTCCTAATAAGAAGTTAAAGCACACGTTGAGAATTGTGTGTACAGAAATACAGCCGTGTTCTGTGGGTTTTATATTAAAGAATAGTAATGATATCAGGAATCCAGAGTCTTCATCTATCACGTTTATAAACAATAATTTGTAACAAAACATTGTAAATTAAAAAGAATTTATCAAAGTAATACTGTTATTCATTTTTTCCCCAACTATTTAATTTATATCAACAGTTTTATGCAGATCTAACTTCACTGCTAATTTGCATTCCATATTCATATGCTTGTACTCTTTTCATGTACAAACCCACTGCTCAGTTTTAATTAAAGCATCCCTATGCTGTGTGAATTAATACTTCCCAACCTTTGTACTTATTATCTGTTCTGGCTATCATGTTTGCCCATAGGGACCTCGTCGGGCGACAGTGGGTCGCGGACTGACCTGACCTTTCCGTTCCCTTTACCTGAATTCTGCCGAGCTTTCAACCAGCCTCACAAGAGAGGTTATGGGGTTATTAACTTTGGATAAGCACTCGGTTGAATCAAAGGCACGGTCCGCTGGCTAATTATTTAAAAGCGTTCATGGGCCAGTGTTTTCAGTGACAGCTGGGAGATGATAAGGGTATGTTCCTGTCATCGGAAGCTGGGTGTCTTTGTCACAAGTGTGGTGGCGCCGGATCTCTCCGTAATTAGATGGGCTGTGATGGAGCTTAAAAGAGAGAAACTGAGATAATGTAAAAATCAGATATTGATCAATCTAAACTGATAAATCCAGTTTTATAGTTTTCTGAAAATAATGTTTTCTTACCTGGACCCATATATTTTGTTAACATTAAATTTATCCATTTAAAATGGTTGGTGGATTCAATCTGAACATGTTAAACAATTATTGTTAAATAAGACAACAAAATTGTAGATTATAAAATTCTGAATTTTTTCCCCAAAACACGAAAAATCCATCCATCTTTGGAAATGTTGGTTTCTTTCTTACAAAAAAACAAAAACAAAATAATATGAAATGAAATGCATGACATCGTGGACTATTACTATACATTTATATAAATCAAATTAATGCAAGAGTCCAGTCTGCCATTTTTACCCCCAGGTTAAGGTCTCACTGGCTCATCCAGGCCATCAAAAGTGTTAGTAGAGTTTAAAGCATCTATTTGGTAGATTGTGAACCAACAAACACTTCAAAGCAGTGCCATGTTGGATTGCACAGAACAAATTATAACTGGTCTAGAGGACATATCGCATAGGCTTAAAATAATTTTTAAGCGTTTTGGAAAAAACTGCATCTTGCAACGCATTTTAAAGAAAATAGAGATTTGGCAAGAAACATTTAAGGAGTAGAGAATACGTTCACTATATACCAATATGGCATATGAAACTCAATTTTTTAAATTTGGTTCTTATCTTGTTTAGGAAAAGATCTCTTTAAGAAAACATCAAACCTGGCATGTCTGAATACACTGTCTTATAAAATGCTATTAACCGTGTAAATGCATGTATCATAAATATTTATCTGTTTTTTAGCTTATGGTTTCGTTTCTACCCGTAAATAGGAATCAAAATATATACGATCATTTAGAAAGTATAATATTATTGTTGTCCTTCAATAAAAATCTGGTTATCAGGATATGGAAAAAAACAGCACTTTTAAATGATATATACTTATAAGCAGTAAATACCATTTGTTATATAATAATGATTTGACCAAAATATTGAGTAATGATTTGGATATACAATAATATATAATCACATATATATATATATATATATATATATATATATATATATATATTTGTTTATTTATATTAAACTAAGAATTAAATGGACTTAATCTTGGAAAAATTAACTATGGTTTTTTATATAATACTTTTTAAATGTGGCAACCAGAATCAAACAAAAATAATTTGAATAAGTACAAATGTAAATTATATCCATTAGTGCTTTAATAAAAATTAGTTTTATCACAAATAAGTATTTTGCCTAAAGAGTTGATGACAGTAACTAAAAGAATCATCCTGATACCATTGATTTTCAGTTTTTGATCACCTCCATACACAAATTGTCAGAGGTTCTTTCTTAAGATTAAGTTCAAAATGTGTTAGCAAAGACCAATTTTACCTTCTGTCAGGACCGTCCTTGCTATGTAGAAGACCACATATGAGCAATAGATCATATGTTCCACCGGCCGTTGAGAATGAAACCAATATTGGATATAAGAATTGGATATACTTGCCCCCAGACATGGAATCTATGTGGAATATTTTCCTCAAAAACATGGCACATTTTACTCAAAGCAGAAAAAAAATATTTGACAAAATGGGTGTATTGACAAGCCAATGCCATATGCATGTACCAGTACATTAACGCCAATTGGTACATATTAAATTTCCTCATCACTCAATGAATCCTACGTTGTTTATTATCTCTCTTTTTGTCCTTCCAAGGTGACAGCCCCAGCAGTTGGCCTTGGCTCTTAATACAGCAACAAATTAACATCCCCTAGGTTGCCATGCCATAGGCCCCAGTATGGGTGAGACGACACTTTAGCAGCCTGCCAGTGAGCACTTGGCTACAAAATCATTTCTAATTAAGAAGAGCTTCAGAATGAACCACCGACTGAGTGTACAATAAAAACCTTTCTTTTACATGGCAGGAATGATTAAACGTGAGTCTGTGACATCATAGGAAAGCGAAAAATGTCTCTCTTTGATATGATAATATTTCTGTCTCATTTAATTTGACACTTGTGGATCAGAAGGATCAGAAGTGTTACAGAAAATACAGTACTGTGTGAGACACTTGAAGTCGTACATAATACAGAAGATAATACAACATAATACATAATACATACATTTTATAATAATAAAAAAATCTTTAATATATTAAAGGGAATTATAAGGTTATGTTATAACTTTAAAAATGAAAAGATAAAACTTGTTATATTTGATCATCTCCTTAAAAAAAACATATTTTATCAAGCAGCTTCTTAGGGTCTCACCTTTCTATTAGAGTTCCTATCTATTCAGCGGTTTTATTGGCTGTTCTTTCTTCAGTATTCAGTCAATTCATTCATTTAAAAAAATTTAATAAATATATAATTAAAAAAAATTGTCATTAGAAAACCTGTATCTTCAGCAAATTATATTTTTGTCACAATTTTTTATTACAATTACAATTATTCATTTGGCTGACGCTTTTTATTCAAAGCGACTTATATTATTATGCAATATCATCACTGCAGAGCAAAGAGGGGTAAGGTGTTTTGCTCAAGGAAATTTCAGACATTGAAAAGCTGACCCTGGCATTCTTACCCGCAACCCTCCGCTTACAAGTCGAACTCTTTACCACTAGACCAAGATTGAACCCTAATTGCATTAAACAAGTTTTAGACATTTATGCAAACACATTCTGATTGAAAGTTTATATTGGATAAAGTATATCATTTAATACACTTACTTTGACATTAAATGGTTGATTCAGCAAAAAATTAATTATGTTCTCGCCCTCTTGACATTTCAAACCTGTGTGAGTTTCATTCTTCTGCAGGTCACAAAAGAAGATATTATGAAGAATGCTAGCGAGTCAACAACAGCAGTACGCATACACTTGCATTCGATTTGTGTCCATATAATACCGGGTACCACTGTTGTTCCGTTACCAACATTCTTTTGTGTTTCACTTACGACAGACTTATAAACAAGTTTGAAGAGCACGAGGATGTACAAACAATGACAAACAGGTGAATTATCCAGTTCACTTACTTTTTTCTCATATGTTTAAGATGAATGTCTTTCTCTCTCTGTCACTTTTCCACTTTCCAACTTCAAAACAAACAGACAATGCACACCATTTACTTGTCTTCTATTATTCATTTAAGAATGGAAGCTTTGCTTTCACTTTCGTGCCATTGTTTGCACTCTCGCATTTCAGCTTAACAGGGTTTTTTACAAAAGCTGCACTAATTATAATGTTATCAATGGGTTTGATTTATTTTGTGATTCTACAATTGTTCTCTTCTCATCAAATTGAAAAAAGAGCAACTACAGAGATGAAATGAACGCTGTGTAATTCTCTCAAATTAAATCACTTTTCTCGCTCCACTACTGGGGCAGAACGGCACTGTCTGAAATAAGAAATGCCATTTTAGGATGAAACATACTCTGTCTTTGTGCTTTGTTAAGCGACCTTGAAAGATGTTACTATATATACATAAAATTCTACAAACTCTATATTTTGATGTCCAGTTGAATAGACTGCTGAGTTTGGTACCCAGGGTGTTTTCGTCATCTTTTTGTAAATGTCACATAAATATATTGTTTGAATAATATTGTATATGGTTTCAAAGAGGGCCTGAACTGCACCGTCCGCCTGCAGCGTAGTCGTAAATGATAGAGTCCAGAAACAATTTAGATTCAGTCATGCTCCACAAATCTGACCCATTTTCTGACTGTGTAAAACCCTCAGGAACCGAGGGCACATGAACAACCTGGGTCACGAGAGATTAAAACTCCACCTGATCACTGACAAAAACAACGTGCCAGGACTAGCGGAATAATTGGACACAATGGGAGTAAAGGTCAGAGACTTCTTTACAGTTGATTCAATGCAAATTTCTGGAATTTACAACTGAGCCTTCTTTATATTTATTCGTTTAGCAGATGCTTTTATCCAAAGTCCTCACAAATGAACTAACAAAGCTGTGCACCTCAAGGAGATGTTTATGTACAACATATACAATTTTCTATATGATGACCTGTAGTTTAACATGCGGAAGGTCATTCATATGTGTATCATGGCATAGGACGAAACATTTCAGGCATAAAATGCACTCATGTTCTGAATGGATTATAGCAGGGTGGCCGGTCTGATACCATTAATATCTGGTATCATTAATGTTATCATAAGAAAAACTCGGCTGATGTTTAATCATCATTAGAGCGCATTGCTTTTTGGCTCTTAAATGCAAAGAACAGCTTGACTTCTGAATACAAATGTTCGATCTGGCAGCCAAGGGCAAGTGTCCGATTAATAGTGTCGCAATTCATTTAAACACTCTTAAAATGCACAAAGGGCCATTAACATTTATCTTTAAAGATCTTTGCATTAATGGGATCATATTCATTTTGATCTGCCAAAGCAAATGCTTTAAAGTTTTTGGAAGAAAAGTTATAGCCAAAAGCTCAACAAGTATTGGTTTACAAACTTGGCAAACTTAATAAAACTTATGTTATGTGCATTGTGTACTGTTCATAAATCTCAGATCCGAACAGCTATATATATATATATATATATATATATATATAAATCCATTCTTCCATATGTTATAATAATATTTTCCATATGTGTTTCTATTTCTTGTTATAATTATATTTTTAAATCATAATATTTTGGATATACAGTACTCTACTATAGCATTCCCTATGATACCATATTGACAATACATGTTCTTCTATTCTTCTATATTTTATGGTTATATTTAAATACTGTGTAAAAACAAATAATGAACGTTACTTTTATTTATGCATCTATTTGTAATTAAAAATATAATAAAAATTTGATATAATGATTTCATAAATATCTAAATAATTCAGAAATAAAGTACTCTACTATAGCATTAACTATAATACCATTTTTCTTTAATTTTTCCCTCTTGCAAGTCACTTACATTTCAATGTTCACACATCAAGCCTATGTCACCAATTAACATGTAACCAATAAACATCATGCATACTTACTCTTGGATTGTTTTGCAGTTTGCCCTTTTTTCCATCACATCTGTTTTTTATGCAGGCAACCGGACCTCGTGCTATCCTGTTCTGACAAATTCATGTGATGTGCGAAAGCAAGGTGCGGTCCGATGTGTCTCAGCAGATTTTTCATTATCGTGATAAAGTGCACAAGACACTGATAGCCTCAGCCCTTGCCAGGCCTAATACACTATATAATAGACTGTGCAGGTTAAGATCCATTCGCTCCTGCCATACGGATATATATCCCAGGGAAAATTGCAGCACCTAGACACAATATTACATCACATTTGAGGCACAAAACCAGTCCTTAAGAGGCCTAAGTAATGTATATCTGAAAAGCCCATCGGCACCCCGTCGCCAGTCAAAACTGGGTTGTCGTCACTGGACCAAAGACACCGTTTGGGTCACTAGTATAACTGACAACAAGTGCATAAAATGACATCCTTTTCTAAGACTTCGTACAACTGCAAAAGGGATTTAGTAAACAGGAATTAACTAAAGAGAAGTCAATTGTCCTCTTAAATGGATTACATTACTCCTAATTGTGCTAGAGGACCACAAGCCACTCGCTTGGTATTCATTTATTCAGTTACTTGGTAAAATAATGAGCCATTTTATTATGAACCAAATAGATTTATTATTTAAACTCGGAGCTGAGACTGGAGGATTAGTGCACGCTTTTAATAAATGCGATATGTGAGCCTGTGGTATCAGTTTTTGTTGATGAGAAGAATCTCAATTGCTCTTACCCTGACAGACGAAAGATTATATCGTGATGAATTAATGTTGGAACCGAGCAATGATTCGGGGTGAAAAGACACGTTCTAAGCTTTCGGCAACTATATTAACTTCTTTCTCTGGCAGGTTTTGTCGAGCTCCTGAGAAAAAGAGGATTAAAAGCTGTTTTTATGGCGCTGGCCTCTGCCATTTCTCTTTACAAAAGTAACTTGCTTTGCGGCTTGCTTTCGGACATCAAGACAAATCATGATGAGCTTTTCTACGCCACCGAGGGAGATGGACACACAATGTGTTGGATCTGTGTGAAACAATATGTGAGGTTATGAGCAGAATTATGCTTTTTGGGTTGCCTAAACCTGTTACACCAATGATATGTTTGGGAATATGAATTATAAAAGGGTTTAAAATACACTGGGATAAACGAGGTAGCAAGACATACATGGGGAAATAAGCAAGACAGTACCAATGAAACAAAAGAGCTACAAAAAACTAAAATCACATGACAAGGGACAGGACTACACCAAAAGATAACAAAGACTGGGGAAGACAAGACACGTTGCCATGATGTCATACGAATTGATGGGATTGGTTGGAGGTTTATAACACCATTAACCTAAGTTTAAAAACTTATTTTGAAACTGTCTTTGGCTCCCTTTTATGGTGAAAATACTAGCAATGATTTAAATTCTACTTTTTTATATGGTTTGTCTAAAAGCGTATTACAAACACCACATTAACATAAACAAGATTTAAACGTTCATTTTTACCACAGAGGTTCTATAAGCAAAAACAAACTATAACATTGTACAACTATACGCCCAAAAATCTAATCATTTCAGTGCAAAATATGGTCTGAGCACAACACAGTGTGTCCCTGTTACTCAAAAGGTGGGAGTGAACTGGATTGATTTGCTTGACCCCTGAACTGTTGTCCCAGTCTCATACACACACACACACACACACACACACACACACACACACACACACACACACACTAAATAGACTATAATCACTTTGTCACCCGACCGACAGGCTGGAGACTGTAGATACAGGGGACTATTATAATATTTATGAATCTCGCCCATGCTGTCATTGGCTGAGGACGGCGGGTGATGGACATGGTTGTGTCACATAGGAACTAATTAAAGGTGAAAACATCGGCCAGCAATCAATTTCTGAAATTGACATGAGAGGACGGGGAACACGACGGTGAAGGCATGGGGAATGACAGAGACAGACAAGAACTAACAGCGCATTAGATTGCTAACCTCCAGTCTCACCTTCAGGAGACTGCAAAGAAAGAGATTAAAGGAACTGATGCCGGATCTCTGGAGATGCCGCCCCGTGACCACATGCCCCTTTGAGATGAATCAGACCTAACAGAGAGTCTATTGTAAGGGGCTTAAAGGAATAGTTCACCCGAAAAAAGAAAAATTCTCCACCCAAATTTGTCCACATGTGTATACATTCCTAAGTTATGATGAACACAGAGAAAGATATCTGGAAGAATGCTTGTAACCAAACAATTCTCGGAGTTTTCGTTCTGTTATGCATAATGAATTCGTTTTTTAAAGAATGTTGTAAGGCAAAATATTCTGGTGCTCTTTTGAATACAATTAAAATTTTTCCTGTTATGGTAGTCAATGTGGTCCAAGAACTGTTCGGGGACAAGTATTCATCCTAAATACAGGTTCGAACAGTTAGAGAGTGAATTATTCATAACTGAGTCTTTGGGGTGAACTATCCCCTTTAAAGAAGAGTTAAGTAAAAAACTTTTTACGAACAAGTAGGAGATTATTTCCTTAATATGTGAGTAGAAATGCATTCACCATGAGGTATATAAAACTGCTACTCTTCTTTTTAGATAAATATTTTTCAGTACACAAAAGAAGATATTTTAAAGATCGTTGGTAGCCAAAGAACATTTAATCCCAACAACTCCCTATTTTCATTTGCGTTCTACAGAAGAAAACATTTTGAACCACAAAAGGGCATATTTATGTTGGAAGAATTGTTTTTTGGATTTATCTGGATATTTTCTATAATGATATATAATAAATATACATATTTTATTTTGGACTGCACTGCCCCTTTAAGACTGTCCTTCTCAGAGGGTAGTGTCCAGCGAGTTGAGATCATCCGGGCAGTTTTGACATATGAAGTGCCAACGTATGCAGGCAGTATGAGTCCCTAAAGCACAAGTAAAAAATAGACCTGCTGTCTGTGTCAGTGATGTGATTGAGACTGCACAGATCAATGAGTGTGACATCAGCCAAGTGCCCGCTTCACCAACAAGAGAGAAAAGAAGCCTGTCATATATGGGACATGAGAAATCGATGAATCTGTGAACAGCCCTGTCAGTCACTGACAAGATCAACTGCCTCCAATATTAACATGTTTAATGTGCTTTACATCATAGTGTACAGTATTCAACTGAAACCCATTAATTTGTACATTAAAATTATATTCATCCACATACACAAAAAAATGATATAAATGTTCAGTATTATATACATTTAATATCTAATTATATATATATATATATATATATATATAAAACATTATTATTATTAATATTATTAATGATGAATATTACACATATGTTGTATAATATTGTGTATGATTATTGTCCACTCGAATCAATCTCAATCAAACTCCAGTTAGATTTTTCACAAAAAATTTAAATAATACAACCCAATAAAAACAAAATAACATGAAAAGACATGATTTTTAAAAGGAATATAAAATAAACGAATAATATATGCATAAATAGAGGACAAATTAAACTGTAATCTGTCCTGTTTTGTCAAAACAAAGATAGAAGAAATAACCTAACAACTAAGATTTCTTAATGTCTTTCACTACAAATACGAATAAAATAAAATAGAACATCAAATATTCGATTTTAATTAGTTTTATACATTTTGTTAAATCACACCACAGGACACATTTACTATATATTTATAAACTACCCATTTACAGAATTTGTATATATAACATTCATAAACATAATATTACAATATATTATATAATATTCATTCATTCAAACATGTAGAATTGGTGAAATATGTATTATTCCATACATGTATGTTATATAATACACCTTGTAATAATGCATATACAATGTATTTATAATATATAGTATTTCTAGTATATTCCAATATTTTGTATGTTGCTAGGACTCGAAGTGAAAAGGGGTAACATGTTTGTTTTGACTATATACTGTACATAACTTTCAATATTTATCATATTTCTGAAACGCAACTTTAACTGACAGATTGTCATTGAAAGTGAGAGTACACAGAAAGATGAATCTTCTGTCATCATTTACTTTACTTATTTTCTAGGTCGCTCAAACTTATATGACTTTGTGAAATAAAACAAGAAAGTAAAGATTAATGTGTGATCTTTCCATACACATAAAGCCACAACATACCACTGAGCATTTTTGGGTTGAACTATCCCTTTAATATGTCATGGAATTACACAATATGTAAACGACAAATAACCAGTAGTGAGCCAGAAAACTAAATTAGAGCCACTCATTGTATCTGTCTCCATCACTCATATGTCATCGCTGTCATTTAATATCATCATCAAGTTGAGCAGTGTTCTGTATTCAGATCACACATGGCAAAAGCTCCATAGTGCTTTGAGCTGTCTGACCCCCCACCGTTCCCTCCATCCAACCAAAGACTCACTGTTAATTCTGCTCTCCCAAACTGAATTTCTCACTCCGGAGGCCGACCAGATGGAAGTCCGTAGGTGGGGGTCCAAAACGCTTCCCTTAATTTAGCCAACTTTGTTCCTTGGACATTTTACGGTGTGTCATTAAAACAGATGAGCGGTCCATGGGGAGTTGGATCGCAGACTGAATTAAAGGGCTTACAAGGAGGAACAGTCAGCGGTACGTAGATCCAAAGGTGTCTAACTTGTTCCTCATCGACTGAGACTTGTCCGATCGGCCCACATACGGAGAAGCCTCAGGTGCAAAATTAGGCATTTTGGCAGAAATGAGACGGAGAAAGCTCAGGTTGGCTGATGTTTTCTGGTGTGGTCATCCAGGAAATGAGTTTAAAATCATATGCAGGTTGTGATAAAGCTCACGTCTGTGATATCAGGAGCATTACCATCAATTTGTGCTTTGGTGAGATGGGACATTAAACTTCTTCCCGATATGTCCAATGTTTCTTTCTTATATCATACAGGCACATGTTTTGATTTATTGGATTTCACATGGAACCAGACATCAGTTATCCATATTTATAAGCAAATCAGGATTATTTTGCTTTGGGTCCCTTTGGATCAGACATATAGACAGGCTGAAATCTTTATGGAGATATGGCGAGGTTATTGTACATGTACATAGTGTGTATTGGCATCACTGTATCTCTTTATAACTCATGGCGAATTTATTTCTGCTTAATGTCATTTGAATGATGCTGAATGACATTATTTGCTTTATGGAAACTGTAAGTAGGCACAGGATTATTTTGGGGTTGAAATGAGATGATTAAGATCAAAAAGTGCAATATTCAAATGTTGTACATTTGATTCACACTTAAAGATCTTAGAAAATAAGAGAAAATAGATTAGAACAGATTAAAAACAGCGGAGGTCAAGGAAAATATAAATTTATTTATTCTACCACAGCCATCAGGCAGTGCTTCACCGATTTTGAAGAGATATGTTGACAAAGAGAAGGAAATTAAAGTCAACTTTCCGGCACACCGGCAACTTGATCTAAGGATGGGAGTGATGCGGTTTGATGTGGCCTGTTAAACATCACAAAAATACAGGTGTGTTAACTTAATAAAACTTTGAAAACATGAAACACACATGTGTGTGTGTGTTCATGTGTGATTTACACCAATGTTTTTGGCAAATTTGGTTATATCATTATTAAATATGGTTCAAGTGAAATATTTTAGTTAACCGGATGTAATGTTTTTTTTCACTTACATACATATACAATTTGAGCAATGTATATACTTAAAATAAAAAAAATCAAGTGTAAATTGTTTCACATTAAACATTAAAATTTGATTGTGGTAAAAACTTGATTTGGAAATGTAATAATATATAGCATTTTAGCTGTATTTGTGTCTCACCAGGAGATATTCAGACCTCGCATGAAAGTATGTCATCGGTCCAGTTAACTCCTCACTCGAGCAGTTGGGATTTTAAGTTTCTCCCTATCACGGTGCATAAAAATGTAAGAGAAAGTGTCTGATTATATTAAACAGGAAAAGGCCAAAGAGAATGTCCTATTTCAGGAAAATGTTAATGAAGGAGGAGATGGACAGACCAAAGACAAGTGAAGAGAGAGAGAGAAAGCCATGGAGAAAATACAGAACATATCATGTAGATATTCTAGAGGTAGATATATACAGATAAAAAGAAAATTTGAATGGAAAAAATGTTTCAAGATGTCATAGTATATACAGAATTTTTTTTTTAAAATGTAAAATAACTTAAATATAATTTTATAAAATAATTACTATACAGTGCTTTGCAAATGTCAACCTTATAATAAAGTTTCTACCAAGGGAAGAACTATCAAGAGTTTTACCATACAGATAGGTCAGATGTCAATATTTGATGGTTTATAATTAAAGTGTGAGGTTTGAAAGTTTTTATATGTTTTTAGTGGCCTTTATTAGACAGGACAGGATGTAGAGGTGAGAGGAAACTACAGGATGTTGCGATGGGATCAGACGGAGGAAATGACCTCACAGATGCTTGTTTCTAAAACACAAGTTTTTTTAGTCTGGTGCGTGAATTGTAATTTCAACAATGGTCCACTTTCTTAATAAATGGAAACATGATAATCAAAGAAAATGCCTAGTTTGGGTTATGAATCTTGTGGTTTGTGCATTTTAATTCAAAGAAATCCTACAATAAATGTTGTCTTTTTTTGTGACACCCATATATTTATATTTGGACTCATCATGGGTTAAGTAAAAAATATATATATAGATGGCTCAATGAATTGGTAATAAATATATTCTTTGAGAACCAGAAGCAAACTTTTTTGTTTGGACTGTGGATTTCCAGCATGCTACATTTTGATGTTTTAATATGTTAAAGGAATGATTCACCAAATATGTGCAAATTCTCTTATCATTTACTTATATTTGAGTGGTTGTAGATCTGTTTAAATTTTTGTTTAATTAAAATAAACGATATTTAGAAGAATGCTGGCAATCAAACAGTTCTTTTACCCCATTTTTTTTTAACTGAAAAATTAAGTGTTGGTTTAACTTGCTTTCATCATGTTTATCGGTTCCAAAGGATTAAATTAAAAGTAAAAGGCAAAGTAAAATATTTTTCAAGTTGCAAAGCCTGAGTTCTAACATTATTTTCTTTTTTCTTCTTTTCAAGAGAAATTGATTTAAATATTTTAACCAAGTGGAACCGATTTGCATAAGGATATTAAGTAATTCAAACAACAAATTTTTTTCAGTGTAGGAAAAGTTACTTTATAATCATTTTCTGCTAAACACAAAAGAAGATAATTTGAAGAATGTAGGAGAGTTCTTGAACATTGCCTACCATTGTTATTTTCCAACTATGTCATTCAATGGGGTCTAAAACCCTTTGGCTACAAGCATTAATCCAAATATCTTTCTGTTCAACCAAACCAGGAAATTTGTACAGGTTGGAAACAACAAGAGAGTGAAATATTCATGACAGAATTGCCATTTTTGGCTGAACTATTCCTTTTGAGTACCTCCACAACAGCATTTTCAAAATTATTAAAAGAAGATTTTACAAGTTTTAAAATCATTAGATAATTACTTCTGAAATAGTGTCAGGTGTAATCTTGTGAAACCGCACCATACCGATGATGTGAAAAGTCACGGATCTTCTCCCTTTAGGTGTATACTCATGGGCACATATGCCTAAATACACAAGCTACTCATAGAAAAATGCCTGCCATCATGTCGTGAATGAGCGGGTTCAAAGCAAAGATGTGAAACGTAGCCTGAGGTGCAGACAGTTGAAAATAATTCTGCTCCGGGCAAAGGAGCCCACTGACTGTGGGTGAGTCAGGACAACAGCGGTGGGTAGGCGAGCCACTCGCACCTCTAATAAGGGCAGGTGACAACCTGATAATCACCCTCCAATTAGGACGTTTCCATCCGAAGGTCTGCAGGGGTCCGGGCCTTGCTGCGTTTAGCCATTGGACAGGCGAAAATGATGACTAATTGAGTCCCCTTCAGGCCTTGTGTTTAGTATAAACCTTGAAGTTTGTTTTACGTGACGGCCTGTCGCCTCGGGTTAATTTAGCGTTTGTTCCTTTTCCCCAAATGAAAAGATGAATCAGAACCCCTGAACTACAGTGGATAAAAACACTCACACTGTGTAAAAAGGAAGAGGTGGCCTTCTTTAGAAAAAGCTGGGAGCTCAGCGGAGCCGAAAATAGATAAAACCCAGAGGTTCATTCAGTCAAGCAACAGGCACATGACCTCATCTCTTCATCCACCATATAAAAATAATCCCTCAAAGGGGAAAGGCGACAGGATGGGGGGGTATATCCCAGACGACACTCTTCCAAACGCTGGTTTCGGCCCGGACGCCTGTCTGGCAGATGGGACACACTGTTTGGGTGTCATGTGAAAGATAGCTTGCCAAATGTCTCTCCTCTCTTCTTGCGCTCTGCCCTACTGCTGACAGATTGAAAGCAAATAGGTGGCCGCAATAAACACTGCCACCTGAAAAACTGGGAGAGCGCTGCATTGCCCCGAGCCGGCCGCGTCTTCTGGCTGCGCCACGGACCCGAATTAAAATACCAATTAAAGCAACATTACTGACTACTGAGGAAACTTCCACAGGTTGGACATAAACACTATATGAGGAATGAGACGGCATGAGAAATTTTGAACTGATTTCATTAAGATGTGCACATTTTAATGTTAAAAAGGAAACTATTTAAATTCTGTCATGATTCACTCTGGTTCCAAACCTGTGTACATTTCTTTGCTTTATTTAGTCCAATGAAACAAATAGTTCTTGGACCCCATTGACCATAGTAGGTCAAATTATAATAGAATTCAGAAGCTTTTGCTGTCCCATATTTTTCCAAAAATCCCAATTTGTCTATCCCTACTATGGTAGACAATGCGTTCCAATAAATGTTTGGTTATCTGCCCAATATATTTATATCTGACCATTTGAACAAAGAAATGTACAAAGATTTGAAACAACTCAACGGTGTCTAAATGATGACATGTTAAATTTTTGAGTGACTGTTCCATTAAAATACAGATTAATCACAGTTGGCAAAACAAGTACTCAGAAAAAAAAGAGATTTTAGAATTACACTCAAAAACTCTCAAGCTTAAAACTTTCTAATATGAAGTAGGATTTATAACTTTTTTATTTATAAAATTTTGTTAATAATTGTCCAAAACATGACCATGACATTAAAACAAGAAATACAAATACTATTGAGACTG
Source organism: Triplophysa yarkandensis (assembly GCA_033220385.1). Classification (NCBI taxonomy): domain Eukaryota; kingdom Metazoa; phylum Chordata; class Actinopteri; order Cypriniformes; family Nemacheilidae; genus Triplophysa; species Triplophysa yarkandensis. Next base: position 3,121,483 of record CM065672.1, on the reverse strand, counting down.
AAGTTATCAACACAGCATAGATACACTATATTGTAGTATACTCTATATAGCAGTACAAAATCAATATATTGTGTAAAACTGTAAAATTAATTTTGTAACAATATGATGTTCATTTATTGACATATTAACAAGTTAAGTTAATTATATTATATATGTTATATGATTTTATACTTAAAAAATTATTTGATCATTAATAAAAATGTTATATTATATTAATTATATATTAAATTATGATATTATGCATTTAAAAATTATCATATTTTTTCACCATGTGTATAACTTAGCATATTAATATAAAATTCAGCTAAAATGTACACATAATGTATACATCTGTGATGCCATCCGGGGGGGTAAATTTTAAGAGACTTTGTACATTTGGTTGAATGACTGTTCCTCCTGAAAGATTGCATCAAAAAGCATCTTAGTTTAAAAAAATAAGAAGGACATTTAGTTTACTCTGATTTGTTTTTGTTTTTTTTCAATAGTGTCCAATACAAACTTAAATCTGAACTCTGAAGCTAAACCAGTTACGAACTGCTGTGCAAATTGACGATCTGAGAGTGCTAAATTTTGCGCAATGAGCGCTCTGTTTCATGGAGTGCAGCGATTCCATCGACATCGATTGGAGGGCCGTATAAAAATCATTAACAGGACACTGTTGGCCCATGGGCCAGTAAATAATGAGCTTTGCAATGGTCTATTATCATTTTTGGAGCCCCTGAGGTACATGGCTCAATTTTACCAGAAAGTTATTGTATTTCAAAAGTGAAAAGGCAATATATGGAAACCATCTTGGGCTTCAGATAGACTGAAAATACTGTCTGGCATTGTAAAAATGCAGACAGACTGTGAGCATGTCCAGAATTAATCCGCCCAAGAAGTCAGTCAATCCCACAGAAGTGAAGTGGACTTAAACTGGAGGTTAAATACACATTACTGAGTGAAGGATAAAGACCAGACAACTCCTATATCTCTATCATCCTCTGTTCTTACACGTATGTGAGATCAAGCCTTATAGAAAAGCTCATCCAAAAGAGGAAAAGAGTTTTAGAATTGGATCAGAGTTGAACTGAGCAGATCGATATCATATCTGCAGTCCGAGGCCGCTGATCGCATTTTATGCTGATATTTTGAGCCCCAGAGATTTGAAGCAAAGTCGAGTCTCTGTTGAGCTTGAGATTTTCTCTTAGGTCCCACAACGGATAGAATGCACTAAAAATGCTCTCTGTTGACTGACAAGAGATTATAACAGACAAATTATGTTGCTATGCTGTATAGACCTGCTTTCTGTATACTGAACATTTTAATACGTTATTCCAAATGTAAACCTACCACGACACAAATGGTGAAAATTAAAATTCTAAAAAGAAAAGATTTGTTTTTAGGTGAAACTCATTATATAGGTTGAAAAAATAGATTTTCTTAGTAAAAATGTAGATTGGATTTGATTTTTTCCTTGCAAAATTTAATGGGAAAAGTTGTCTATTGGAGTACAGGGATTGAATTGGGTTAAATGTGATTAAATGTGCACAAATGAATAGAAAATATGTATTAAATACTTTCAATATTAATTGTAAGTAATATATGTAAGTAAAGTATGTTAGAATTCACAAAAATATGAGGTATGTATTACAAAAATATATTTGTTAAATAAATACCTATTTTGTTCTTTTACATGAACTTAAAAAGATTTGCACATATTAGAGAAACTATTGGATTTTTAAAAACTTTTTTTATATTTTCAAAAAAAAATTTAACTATAATGTAACAGATTTTTGTGATGTTTACTACACCACATGCATGGCATATTTTATAAAGTGTAGCTTAAATATTTTTTGTTTGGTTTTTATTTTTAAATGTTAATGAAAACCATTTGTAAAATAAACTTTTTTTAAAGATTCTTTGCAGCATTTTTGGTTCTACAAGCAATCATTAAGTGTTTAAGAAACCATCTCTCTCTTAACCTTTTATAATGTGGAGATCCTTTTTTTGAGAAAGAAAGAATAATCATCAATCATGTCAAAGGTTTCTTATGGAGCCATTTAGACAAAAAAAAGTTCTACTGTGGCATTGTGAGGCACCTTTATTTTTAAGTCTATGTTGTGTTAAAACAAATGAAAAACTGAATAAATGGATCCTTGAAATTAGAATTGAATTAAAAATGATAAACAGACATCACGCTGCTCTGTTCCCGTTTGGGAATGTAAAGCAAAAACGATATCTCGAAATTAAGACCAAATGTTTTATTAAAGGACACTTTTGTGTCTTACTCCTTTGTGTACTTAGTGTCAAAACACAATTATCCATACAGCTGTTTTGTTATTTCTCTGATGTGTTTGAGAAGCTTGGGATGAGGATGTGGTCTCCTCTGGTGTTGGTCATTGAGTTAATTGAAGAGAGACCTCACTGGAGGATCCTTCATGAGCCGGAGGCTGAACATCAGCCTTTACAGACATTCCAGGGCTGGCGGATTAACTCATTCCCTGAAAGAAAAGACAGACGTTTCAAAATTTCCCACAACACTAAGATTAAGACATTTATCTGCTTCCAGGAGTCTTTAAACACTGTGTGCTCTTATCTTGCTTAAGAAGTGATTTTAATATAACAGCTGAGAAATAGAATTTGTGCATGTTAAACAAGATTCAGTTCTTCTGTTTCTGAGACTTCTTTTGTAATTCTTTGTAAAAGAATGGGGATTTGGCAGATGGAGCATGTTTGCTTGCTCTCATTAGGTTTTGCTCTTGACGTGGATGAAGATAAATGTGTCTGAAGCAAAGCACTCCTCAGAAAACATGAGTTTTGTTTTCCAGCGAAGAATCAATATGCCTAAAGATAAGTGTAATACATTGCTTCTCAAATATTGGACACCTTTACTTTGATCCAAAGTCGTTGTGAAATAACTGTTCCTTTATAATATATCAGAGTAATAAACTCTACAAAAAAATCTTAATATTGGGCACAATGTCCTGTTTAAATATAAGTAAAATTCCTTATTCATTTTTACAGTAGTTTTATGTGGATTTTACACATTTCAGTGCATTAAATTACATACCCTAATGAACAGACACTGTAATGTTTTTTACAGATATTATACAGTGTAGATTGTACTTACAATCGCCGGTTTTCTTATGTGTGATGTGTTCAACACAAAACATAAAGTACATGTTCCTGACCCTTTATTTTTTTCAACTAAAGCTTATATAAAGTTTTAAAAAAAGTTTTAAAATTACAGTGTTTTGAGAGACCAAAATGTTTTTTCCTCTCCTAATAACTGCCTTATTGATACATATTTTGTAAGATAATCAACTTAAAAATTTAAATTTTTCATCACTCAATCAACCACCTGTCATTTCAAACCAGTAAGACTGATATTTGGAAAAATGTTGGTTACCAAACATCATCAGTCTCCATTGACTATTGCTGTATGGACATGAAACCACAAAGACACTCCTCAAAATATCTTACTTAGTGTTTTTACAAAAGAGTCACATACAGGTTTGAAAAATACTGATGAGATCTTTCAAATCATTGTAACAAATGATTCAGGCCTGTCATAACTTTCCATCTAATGCCATTACCCAAAGTCGCTTTGTCACTTTTACATGTTGTGATCAGAACAGGTTGACATTTCTTGACATAACTCTCTTTACTAGGGTTTGAGGAAAGCATTTACTTCATTTCAGGGCCGTGCCACATGATCTAATTATATGAATTGCTTTAAGCCATCACTGAAGTTTCCGGGGGCTTTCATAAAACTCCATCTCATTTCAGTCGACCCTCAATAAGCTGGCACGCTGGGTAGATCGCACAGAAGTAAGAGCTGTTGTCAATGAGTCTATAATTAACGTGGGCTGAGGCAACACAGCTGAATTAGTGGAGCTTATGATAGCCCAGAGTGTGAAAGAAACACGGCAGAGCACAAAAATCCATTTCACACATCGCTCAGCTGCTCCTGTGAGCAAAGCCATCACCTCTTCCCTCTACAGCCTCATGATCGCTCATATGATTTAAATCATGTGATGTGAAGACAGATGGGACAAAACATATGCACCCAGTAGTGTGGAAGACTGATACGAAGGTTTCAATTGTCAAAATATCTTTGTGAAACTGCATTTAGTTAGAAAATGTTATGATTTTAAGTGCATTTGATTGCATGCTTGTTAGAGGGAAAATTCTGTCATGCATTACACTTTTAAAAAATTCATATGGCTGAGTAAAATAATATACATACCACAAAAATATACAGTTGTATCAAGATAAGTAAATTAAAATATTAAACAATCAATAAAAATCAAACAGGTGTTTAAGTTAATGTATTGAAAAAATGCATATTTAATTAAAACATTTGCTGTTTATATTTGTATTTTATAAAACAATATTTTTGGTAAATTCTGGTAGAAATATTAGATTTACTTATTATTTTATTTACATAAACAAAATTTGCAAAGCTAAATCTAAATGTAGATTTTTTTTATTTTTATTAAATAGTTAAATAGTTGAAACAATAAGTCAGATTATTTTGAGTGTATTCACTCTGTTGTTGTTCTAAATCTGTACAAATGTTATAGTTTGGATGAATATTTTGTTTTGGAAATTTGACAATGGTAGGCAAAAGTGCTCCAGAATTTTTGTTGTCTTACATTCTTCGAAATATCTTTTTGAATTCAACAGAAAGCATAAAGTTGATGGAGTAGAAGAACCATGTGGTTCCAAGCACTTTTCCAAATATAATTGCTCATGAGAACAAAGAAATTGTATACAGATTTAAAACAACTTGAAGATAAGTAAAAGATGACAGAATATGTATTTTTGGGTGAACTATCCTTATAAATGGGTCTTTTGCAAAGTGTAATATATCATTAATCCTGATGCCTTTAAAATTCGTGTCATTTACTTATGGAAAAGATATTTTCTAGAATATTCCTAAGTAAACAATGCTGGATTATTATGGACATAAAAGCAAAAAAAAAGTCGTAAAATATCTTCTTTTGGGTTTCCAAAAAGAGTAATATAGTTTGAGAAATGGGTTTAGTTCTAGGGATTTCCTAGACAAATTGCTTTGAATAGAATAACAAGCAAATTAGTTCACATCTTTACATGAGTGTCACAGCGCCCAAAGACTTTTATAGAAATAGAGTTGTGTTATTCACATTTTTGTAGGCTTGTTGAAGCGTTTCTGCAGTTCCATAATTCTTATCATTAAAACAAAATTTTAAAAAATGTTTTCTTTAATAAAAGTGTAAAAACACAACAAAAACGAATGACAGGCTATGATTTAAGAATGGACTCTCATCAAGATTAGATTATTTTTAAAACAATATCTATTTTTGCCAATGAATTTATACTTATTTTATAAATTTTTTTCCATTGAAGTACAATTACTGGATTTGCTCAAAGCACCGCTTATAAACTATACACCTGACAAAGAGCCATTAAAAACCTTTTAAGAACCTGATCATTACATCAATTATGCTACAGGCTTTATTTTGCCTGTTGTGAATTGCAGTTTTTCTAATTGTACCATATTAACAATTTAAATTGATGCCAAAATTCATTGAGTTTCATGGCGACATGACTGAAAGGATACCCCTGAAGCTTGTGTGTGATCTCACAAGCATCATAATGTCTTTATCCAGAGGGCACTTTAAAGTATTACCAGCCTCCATGTCAAACTTTTGAGTGCATGTGAGAGGGGAGGAGAAGATGTTGGGGGAAAAGATGTGACAAGGCACATTTGTCACACAGACTTTTCTTTTGTCCCTGATGATTAGGAGACACTAAGGATATACTTTTGTTTGAATCACACACAGCTCGGGATGACAGGCCAGCTCTCAGGAACACATCACCTTCCCTCTCTAACACACACACAAGAATGAAGGTGTAGCTCCACAATGCAAATTCTTTACACTTATCATTATATAGTTTTAGTCACAAAACATAAAAATGTAATGTAAGTGCAATTTCAAATGTGATTTTGAATAACTCAACCTCTGTGTTGAAGGTTAGTGTGCATTTTTACATATTTTTGGTTTAAATATGCATGCAATAATTAAACATTCATAGAAAAATTCTACTTTTAGTCAGCTCTTTAAGTCAACTTGCCTCTCGGGAATACAGGTATTTTAAAGTTTATTTGACCTATACCTGTATTCCATAAATTTGAGTTATCTCAATCAAAATATTAAGTACGCTTTCCATAGATTGAGTGTAATTGGTTTGAGGTTGTTTTCACGCTTTTGAGTGAGAAGTTGTTTAGATTTATTTTTAATTGTCACATCCTACAAAGTGTGCTTTAATGAACTAAAAATGTGCTACATGTATTGAACTAGTAAACTATCAGTATACATAAAAGATCACATGTAGCATAGTTCCAACACAAAATAAAACTTTGTTGTAAACTTATTGTTCAACCCATTTTACTGTTCGATTAATTTTTTGTTAGTTTTTATACTTTTTAAACTAACGTCCTTACCGCTATACTACTGGTATGAGGATATTGGTATGTTTTCACCAAAATATAAAAAGTGTTAAAAAGAGAATTGTTCTTAACAAAATAAGCTTTAAGTTAACTTATTTTAGTTTTATTAACAGGTTCCAACAGCATTATAGTTGTAATTATTATTTATATTATTTAATATTTATTGTACTTCCGAAACTACCCAACCAAAAATTATAAAATACAAAAAGAAACCAATAACAATAAATAAAAATCATTTGTTTGAAGGTTGTAGAATTTTTAAACTCTTGAATTGTCAGCAAACTGTAAATGATCAGACTCACACATTGTTTACAAAACCTACATTGAAATTCATGATTAAAAATAATCATAAAGAATCATGTGTTTGGGCAGGATGCTTACTGCAAAACTAAGCTGAACCCTGAAGGGAATAGCTGAACACTATTGAGCAAAAGATCTTCTTTATTATAGTACTGTATGGTCTATCGTGAATTTTTCGTTTTATTGGCATTACTGAAATATACATAAATACTAGAAAGGTGTCCCAATACCTTTTTCCATATAGTGTATATAAAAACGAAATGCAGATTTTTGTTTAACCGATGAGGCCCAGACTCCCCTGTGAGAGTTCACAAATGAATCATATTGAGCTTGTCATTAGATCTGTTGATATTCAGCTACTGTGTCACAGGTAGCAAACCCGCCGAGGTCCTTTAATCCCCCCCAGTTGCTGTATTAATTAGAGCTTCTCTCATCATCCAGGGGAATATCACAGTAAAACTCAACACTTTTTAACATTTAACAGCAGCTCACAGTTGGATCATAATTACGTCTGTTGACTTACAACCGAGCTGAAGACAACATGCATCATTACCAATCTGTGTTCATGACACTACTGTGGCATTATCCTGAAACTATTTTGATAAATGATTTCAACTTGTTTCATAGATTGTTGCATAAATATTAAACGTTAAAACACATAAACAGCAATTCTAACCACATATTCATGGTCAAAATTGTGTAATCGTGCTAACCGTTTAACCTTCAACCGATTTCACCTTACGATCCATCCAGCCAGAACAACTGTCACAACACCAAAATACACAGAAAGAGTTGACATTGCATTGTGATATCTGCAGTCTCTCCAGCTAACTGCAGAGGTACCAATGTGACATCTGGTATCTTTGCATGCAGCCATGTTGACCGTGCTGGACCCGAACCAGTTTGGGAAGGTTTTGGGCACATCACTAAACAATTTTCTATTTTCAGCCCAGGAACACTTTCATCACAATCCCAAAAGTGGAACATCTAGGAGCTGGAGTGTTGATATTGAGGAAAGCGGGTCTAAGGGTGAGTTATTTAGGTCAAAGTTAAAATAGACAGACAGATAGACAACGACAGAAACACATAAAGAAAGACAGAATAATAGAAGAATATAAGAATAGCTTTAAAGTTACTTGAGATGAAAGATAAAAAATGTATTCTTGTATTGACAATTCAATTTTATGAAAGAAAATTAAACAAAGAAATATTATAATATTAAAAAAATTCCTTTATAAATGTAACTGAATCCTTTCTGAAACTCTTTATAAAACTCAAGAGTCAAGTGATTATCAAAACAATCACTTACGAGAAAACTAAAATATATTTATTTAAAAGTAAGAAATATTATATTTGGAAATTAAATGTTATAACAAAAATCAAAGGAAGAAATATGACAATATTTTATTTAAAAGCGGGGTAACCGATTTTTAAAAGTCAAGTTGGTTATCAAGCAAAGTCACTTTACATCAAAGATAAATATATATATGTTTTGAAAATTAAATACTGTAACATAAAATTAAAAGAAGGAATATTACAAGATTTTTAAATGCCTTTACTTAAAGGTGGAGAAACCAATTTCTTAAACTCTTTATAAAACTGAATCAAGCTGATTATCAAACCAGTCACTTGAGATAGAAGATAAAATATTCATTATTCTCTTAAGAAACTATTTAGACATTTGAGTCCAGCTGATTATCAAAAATACTTTATCCAATCAGCAGTAAGGGACGGACAGAGAGCAGGCGGGCATTCGTTGAACTCTTTAAAGCAATGCCGTTTAAGGGTGGAGCAATGCAGGTAGGAGGATGATTCTCATGGGTGTTTTCAGAAAAATGAGTATCTCTGCCTTTAATTATTTTGTCTTTAAATGATGAAGTGATCTAAAATGTAGTGTGCTTGAGAACTTCCTAAATAAATGATTTGACAGCTTAAGTGCTCGTAGTCACTTGGATGTCAACATGAATCTTTAGTTCGATGTTGCATTAATAACCTTGTTGACTTTGTTTGCAGATGTGTCTGTATGTCCTGCAGGTTTCAAAGGTGGAATGTTTGGAATGATTTACGGATAGCTCGTCCTGATGCCGGGGCGTCGGGCCAATCGCGATCGGGATTGGCTGTCATGGCCGTCAGGCTGATCAATGAGAGAAGATTGGGATGGAAGTTCGTGTCAACCGTGTGACTGATGGAGCGACTTACTAAATGAGTGGAAAGAGGAAATAGACATGTCTTTAATATCGTTTTTCTTCAACAAAAATGAGATTCAACAGAGAGAAAATGTAGACTAGCTTGTTTTCCTCCTGAGGAAAAAAGAGAGAATCTCCCAAACTACAAAAGGTCAAGCTTTGTCCAACATTATCCTCTAGAAGCCCTCAATAAATCGCCTTCCATCTGGAAAAGCTGACCTCTCTCGAGCCGTTTATCAGAATGGGCTATCGAACCACACGCTTCACTAGCAGCTCTTTGTTTTATGGTGAAACCAAATTCATTGAGCTTTCCAGAAGCATCTCCTACATTTGGTTCAAGCTTGACCTGAAGTGAATCCTCGGAAGAGAGCAGATGGCTCCTTTTCTGACGTGTGTGTGAGACTGCCCAGGGACGGCAGTCTGAGGAATCAACAGCGCACACACACAGCGCACAGTACTCATCTCATCCACACCCGCAACACTCCGCTCGAACGCCTGACTGATGGATGTGAGATTCAGAACGACAGAGAAGTCTCAATGGGCTTTTCTTACCCTAAAGAAGCAGAGGGAATGGAGTGAGACAGAACAGAGAGAGAGAGAGAAATGGAGGATATGCATTCTTAGTGTGTGCCGAATTAAGTTCAGTCTCAATAGTTGACAGACCCAGGGAGGGAGGCTAATTTGGGAAAACCGAGATGGTGTGAAGGCCCTGGAGATAGCGTGTCAGGTTAACGCAGAATAACTCCTGCTACACTTCACCTGAGGGTCACAAACTCAACACTTACAGTCCTTCTAAGACAAACACAGAAAATGACTTTTTGAAGAAATCAAGCGACACCTCTGATCAAGACACTAGAATGATCAATGTAAAATGTAGGTTGCAAACCATTTTATACGCATAAACATCTATGTTATGAAAAATAATATATTTGAAAGAAAAAGTAAGGTAAGATAGTGTTGGATCTAGAAAAGAAAAGATGCTAAAATGTAAAGAGATAAGGTCTGGGGGACAAAAGTCCTTTAAAAAAAAAATATTGTCAATTTTTTCTATTTAGATTGTTTAAACTAAGATATGACGTTTTCTTCTGTAAAAAAGAAACAACTTTTATATTATTTATATTTTAAGTGCAGTCTATAGTCTAACATGGTTTTGTGCCCATGCAATGGAAGTCAACGGGAGCCAATATTATTTAAATACCAACCTTTTTTTTTAATCTGCTTTTGTGTTCTGCTGAAATTCAAACAAGTTGTAAATCACATTAAAATGACAAATTGTCCCTTTAATATGATACATTTTGAAAGAAATGCTTAAATTATGAAAATGAATATTTGTATATAAATAGGTCATTTTCACCCAAAAATAAAGATATGTCATGTGTATGTAATTTGTTGTGCTAAACATACTTTTGTTTTGATACGTTTTTCATTTAATGGATAAATCGCTCAAAAAGGAAAATTCTCTCATGGATCACTCACTTTCTAGTCGTTCCAACACTGTATGAATTATTTTGTTTGGTGGACAGTTCTTTAAATAATATAATTAAACAGTTATTTGACCCCAATGACCATATTACAAAAAGTAACAATGGTACTATCTTAACTATTTAGTTTTTTACAGAAGCAAAATTGACAAAACCCCTTTTCTTCTATGGTTGTCAATAGCGTCCAAGAACTAGTTGGTTACAAGAATTCTTCTAAATAAACAGGTACTTCTCTATGTTCATCTGAGCAAAAAATCCATTCAGATTTGGAACAACTCAAAGACGAGTACATGATAACAACATCAGTTTCGGGCAAAGTATTCCTTTAAATAAACTACATTGTTGTATCTAAATGCAACAGCATCCATTTGAAAGTAAAATAACACATGTATGTTCTAAATTCTGCCATCACTCACGTGAATTGAGAATAATGCTCAACTCTCATCCCTTCGCCCCATTTTCATAAATGTACACAGCTCGAGTCTCCTCTTCCCCCGACGGCCCGGCCATCAATCTTCACTGACATCCTATTAACTCACAACAGACACCAATACCCACAGATAGGTTTCGTTGGCTACACGTCTATCCCATTTATTTATTTATTTTCCCATCGATCTGTCACAACACGTAGGATGAAACATTTAGCCAAGGCCCAAAAATAGCCACGACCGTGAAGGAATTAATACATCAGCTAACATGTTATTTCTAGAGTCTATTGTTACACTTCAAACACAGCGTTGATGTACGTTTCCTGCCATATCTGACACGTGCCGTCGCTCCTGCCAGTTACGATTTAAAACCAAACGTCATGTTGACATCCGAAGAGTCTGAACAATCGCCATTGATCTGTCTAGTCTGAGGAGGCTCTGGATTTTGGACTTCACAGTGTCCTCCAAGGGGATATTCACCCCGAGGAATCCTGACAACATGTGCGGGAGCGGCGTAGAAAACACACATCAAAATGACGAATCGTTGAAATAAAAGCACTTATCAAAAAGCTTCATCAGAGCTCAGATGAAAGACTCCCTCCATCCCTCCAGGGGAGCCGTAAAACTGCAAGAATCTGGAAGTCGGCGAGCCCTGATGTCTGGCCGATGGCAGGAACAGGTATCAGACATGGATGTGGCATTATCAGTTCAGCAGGCGCTGCTTCCTCAGACTGATCCATCTTAATGAGCTCATCACGCCCCCGCAGAGAGACGCCCTGATTACATCTGCACGCCACGCGGAAGGAAAAGCCTGCTGAGATCCACGCTGCCCATCACGCATGTATACGTGTTATGTAAATAACCGTTTCCTTAACCCACACTGTTCAAGCGTCACTTTTATGGTAAACGTTATGACGGTAAAGGAAAAGTTCTCACCAAAATGAAAGCCCTGCCGTTATTTGCTTGCTCTACTGCTGCTACCAACCTGTTGGCTTTTTTTCAGAGGAATATGTAAAATACATCCATTAGATGTCAAGATCAAAAAAGATTCAAAAAGTACTTTAAAAGAAGGATAAAAGACGGATTGTGAGTTTTACACTAGCCTTGTGTGATGAAAAGGTCGACATTTATTTTAAGTATATAACTTTCAGTCTTTCACTTTTAAATCAAATATGGCGTATTAGACCTCAAGAACACAAAACTTTGTTAACGTAACTTTAAATAAACGTTTAATAACTTTAGCAAATGCATTAGTTAACTTGAATAAGCGATAAAAAATAGTTTAGAATAGTTAGCGTTCAATTTTCATATGTTAAGGTTGACTAGAACTTTGGGAACACTCTACATAAAGGTTTGTTAACATAAATAAATAAATTAGATAACTTGAATTAGAAATGAGCAATAATTAAGCATAGTTAGTGTTTATACATTTTTGTTAATATTAATGTGATTATAGTTGTCGTAGTCGGCATAAAACGGAATAAGCATTTGTCTGCTTCTTCGGATCAGTCTTTTCACTTTTAATATACACTATTATAAATTATAAATCAACTAAATTGACTTGTACAATGAGAAAAATTCACCTAAGCAGAAACCAAGCTGCGATAGCCCCACCATCACGCTGTTAATCGAAACAGGGAGGTCGTTTCAATGGGGAAGGAGGTTAGGGTTTTTTTAAATAAAGATTATGGGGACACACAAGGAAAAATGCAATGAAATGCATGATTGTTTGTTAACATTAGTAAATGCAATAACTAGCTTGAATAAGCAATTATTAATCTTTGATAATAACAATGTCAATACATTTGTTCATGTTTGTTTATTTAAGTCAGCATGAAACATAATTAGCGATCCTTTCCGTCCAAGAAATTTATCTAAGTATGCATGACTCATACTGACAGAAATTGATTTATGATTCAATATAATCAATATAATTCAATATATATATAGAGAGAGAGAGAGAGTGAAGGCAAACGTAGTTGATCCTGTGCTGAATTTGTACGTTTGCCCCCGGACAATTTATATTTTTCAACTGGTATATTTATTTTTAAAATAAGAAACTGATTTGCATTCTAATGAGTGAAATAATTATTTGATCCCCTATCAATCAGCAGGATTTCTAGCTACCGGGTGTCTTTTATATAGATAACAAGCTGAGATTGGAAGAGGTCTTTTTAAAGGAGTGCAGCTAATCACAATCTGTTACTTGTATAAAAGACACCTATCCACAGATTCTGTGGACTCTTCATCATGGCCAAGGCCAAAGAGCTGTCCAAGGATGTCAGGGACAAGATTATAGACCTACAAAATGCTGGAGTGGGCTATAAGACAATCGCCAAGCAGCTTGGTGAGAAGGTGACAACAGTTGGTGCAATTATTCACAAATGGGAGAAACACAAAACAAGTGTCAATCTCCCTCGGTCTGGGGCTCCATGTAAGATCATTGGAGTTTCAATGATCAGGAGAACGGTTAGGGTCTTGTCAATGATCTCAAGGCAGCTGGGACCACTGTTGCCAAGAAAACAAACTGTAACGCACTACGCTATAAGACTGAAATCTTGCTCAATCTGAAGTTTGCCGCTGAACATCTGAATGATTCATAATAGTTTCAAGTTGTCAAATATAGTGATAAAGTTGCCAAACATCAGTCTTAAAACTCAATGACTTGAGAGAGGTTCTGCCAAGAGGAGTTTGACAAAATCCCTCCTGAGATGTGTGCAAACCAGAAAGACCAACTACAAGTAACCTCTGACCTCTGTTAATGTCAACAAGTACTAAGTTGTGTTTTGTGAAGGCATCAAATATTCATTTCACTAATTTGAATGAACATCAGTTAAAAAAAATTGATATACAGTTTTCTGGATTTATTTGTTGCTTTTCAGTCTCTAACTGTTCAAATAAACCTACCATTAAAAGTATAGACTTATCATTATTTTGATGGCGTGCAAAAAGCACTGGGGATCAAATACTTTTTTCCTTCACTGTATATATACTAACTTTCACAATCATCAACATTTTCAACTGTAAAAAAGTAATGAAGATGTTTATCCTGTTCACATGCATCACCTTTATTTGTAAACAGACACAGATAAATGAGCGCGTTTATAACCGCGGTAAAGGTTACATTCATTTATTTCCTACCGGTGTTTAATTGGCTGTGAAACCTCATAACAAATAAAGCTTCACAGGTTACAATCACCGCTGCTGATGAAAGAATCAAGGGCAGCATCATCATTTAAACAAATTTGCAGTCCCCACTGAAACTGAATTCATCAAATCTATAGAGTCTGTGTTGCGTTGAAATCAAAATGTGAGCTCAATCTCTATCCAGCAAAATGTAATCATTCCACATTAGTCCTAAAAATACAGTTATTATATTTGAGTCCAAACCATCAGGTCCCTGTGGAAAGTAATCTGATGGAACCGGAGTACCTGAGAGTTGAGTTGAAAGCCTGACAGGTGCGCTGCGGCTCGGGTGTTCTGATAATTGCTCTCCAGATGAGAGTCAAGCCTTCCTTTAGCATCATTAATCAACTGAATACATTACAATCAAACCGGCATAATTAAGAAGCTAAATTAATTAGAGCAGAAATGGATGCACGGGTGCAAAATATTACTTTTCCGCTTCCAGGGGCCCTGTTTCAAAGTCGTCCCTCCATTAATGAAGAAATGGGAGTCGTCAAACTTCATGTCTATATTTGACCTGGTATTAGTGAGCATGTTTTTGGGCCTGTCCGGGTGCTTAAATACAGAGTGGAACGGCTTATACAGTTAGAGTATTTAGGGGACCGTAATTCCATTAAAGTCTGATTTAAAATTATTAGTTTGCCCTAAACCTTCTCACTTTTTGACACCTTTTCATGAGGACACATGCTTAGATGCACAAACACACAGTATATATGTACAGGATAGGTTTAATCCTCCATAAATCTTTTTCTGTAGTATGTTTTAAATAACCTATTATGTTGTGTTAACCCATTTTCAGGGACATCTAGGATGCTTAAAGTTGATCCTTAAATTAATCCAAAAATAAAAATGATTCCTTCACTTGTACACACTTGTCATGTCAAATCCGTTGGACTTTTATTGTTTTCAGCAGAACCAAATAGAAATTATTTTGAAGAAAGTACCTGGACCCTATGAACACCAAACCAATGTAAGCCAATGTGTGTCAACATTCTACCAAATATCTTCTTATGTGTTCTTCGTAAGAAAGAATGTAGAAACAACAGTAAGGAAACGACACAATTTTCTTTTATGGGTTAACTTTATAATCACTTTAAGAGGAACACAACATAAATATCCTGATTTAAAAAAAACTTTTGTGTAAATACAATGGAAGTAAATAGGTGACATGCAGTTTGGTTCCCAGCATGCTTCAAAATATCTTCTTTTGTGTTTACCAGAAGAAAGAAAATATAGTTGGTTAAAAAATCTAGTTTTGTTTTATTCTATGCCACATCAAAATCTTCCTTATGACACACTGATATCGTTCAAACATCAATAACTGAACAGCACTGACTCGAATTGAACTTTCTACAGAATCACTGTTCTGGAACCCGACATCTAATAAGCTCTTCTTCACATTGGTGCTTTGTTTTTTTGCCGGTGGGCTACAATATCTCCAGCTGTAATTTTATCTGTAATTATGCAGGGATTTCTGCATCTTGGGGTCATAATCATAATTATCTTTTACATATCTCATTAAATGGACCTCATTTTCCCAGAACTAAGTCTCAGTTAGAGATTAGTCCCCTATTGACACTCTCTTATAATGAATCATGCATGAATAATTCACACTTCTTCTCAGTTCACAAAAAGTTTTTGAATCTCTTAAAGGTGTTTTTAAACTGACCAAGGCTGTACTTGACATAAATTTGATATGTAAACAAACCTACAAAATACTTATAAAACAAATATGGGCATAAAAAGCTAAATTAGAAATGAATGTAAATGATTTTGTGTTCTTTGAGGTTGTGTCCTATCTATCAGAATGCACTTAAATTAAATTCAATATTTAATAAAATTTTTATGTTAGATGTAGAACAACTTCTTTTACTAAAAATATTTAATTGTATGTGGCTGTGTGGTTTGTATTTAAATTTTTTACATTTCAAACTTATTTATTATTATTCTCAGGTTAGATTTAGTAAGTCAAATCTAATAATAAGTACATAAAAATACATAACAATACAATGAACTATCACTAAAGTAAAGGCTAAAAATGTAGAGAATGTTGAACTTTGAGATCTTTTCACATTCATTTTAAAAAGTCTCAATTGTTTTGGTAGAGCACATTTTAAAGCTGTGAAATCAATAAAATATTCTGTTTAATTTAAGCAAATAAAGTAGTAAATAAAAAATACTAGAATTTACCAAACATATTATATAATAAAAATGTTACATTAAATATATAAGATAATGTTAATTGAATACTTAAATGACTTTAAAAAATCCCTTAAATAATTTTACTAAATTAATATAGTGTGTATATATACACTTGATAAAAATGGGTTGATAGACACTGCCTAAACTGTAATAAAGTTAAATGTGCTAAGCATAAAACATTCCCCATAAAAATTATTTCACATTAAATGGGTTGTTAGAAATACTTCATCATGAATATTGGTTCCACCATAAGTGACGTTTTTTAATATAACTCTTAATGCAAAAAGAAATTATGCAAAAATACATTTTATAAAGTGGAAATAATGTACATGATAAAAAATAAGTAATTCCAACAACTCATTTTCTTCAAAGCATCTCAAATAGCATATCATAGTACCATGAATTTGTGTCTGACATCATCTTGAACAAAACAAAACCATATCGCATTCAATCTACAATTATTAAATACACATTTGTTGCTTCATAAAGCTCCAGGAATATGTAAACAAGTGACTGTGGTCAGATCGCCCGTTCCGTCCTTGTGTGACAGAGACACATTTTCACATTCACGGCAATATTGTACCCAGCATGAGCCCATTTTCACAAGTGTGTTTGTCTCCCGATACGTGAGTCTTTATTACCTCTAATGAGCTTTGCTTGTACGCTGTGTCCTCCAAAAGACATGTCAGATAACCCTAAGACAAACTACACCTGCAGTATCATCAAGCAAGAGGCTGCGTGGTCCATCATTGATATGATGGTCCCGGGTAAACAGTATGATCCTGAAGACCCCTCTCTCCCTCAACACCATCTGTCCTTTCTCTCAGAGGTCAACCAAACACAGTGCTGGGACGTTGCCATTTGGAGACCTCATAGATGGTCAACTGAGAGTATTTCAGGAATGCAGGAAAAAAGCTAATATTATCAAATATAAATAAACCCCCAAAAATCATAAATCTTGTGATTTTTCATTTGTATTAAGCTTCACCGGATCAAATTTATCTAGAAGTCTGATTTACAATGCACACTTCTCAACAACCCACACAATTTCATTCATTCAAAGTGATCATTCATTTCTGCGGTCATATGCCAATGTCTGAACATCAGGGTTATGGGCTTCATTGATGTCTCCAAGCAATTGTGGAAATAAATCAAATATATACAAATCTGACGGTATGCCTGTCTGAATGAAATATTCAGAATAGACAGTGGTTATCATGTTTGTCCATGATGAATATGTGTCCAGCATATGTGGTCATTGGGATCGCTGTGTGATTTGGAAACGCACTTGTGATCAGAGAGTGTCCAAGTCCTGTGTCCAAGTCCTGTTTGTGTGTATAAGTGTGTGTCTTGGCTGTCAGAATGTCTCTGCCCTCTCCGTAATTCAGGCTTTCCAGCTGAGATCATCTCTAATAAACCATCTGCCACGTCATCCTGCTGCATCCCCACTACGCCGTCACAATGCCTTGATACCTCAAACAGAAAAACCAGGCCTCCTATGACATAATTGGCAATGGTGATGAAAAATATGAGATGAGAAACCGACGTGTGTGCTCATGGAGGGCGGGTTGAAGGGAAACTGACATTAATCAAAAGTTGATGGTATAGGTAATTAATATCTAAGCCACAAGGTCAAAGAGAAAAGGTACAACTCTGATTCGTGTGAAATGTGTGGTCTTAAATCCGGTGTTGCATTTGTGAACAATTTGGATATTGTTCAGGTTAGTTCCCTACTGTGTGGGTGAGGAAGACATTGACTGTAGGGTGTAATAGCCTTTTTTCATAATAATCAACATAAAAATGTCAAGTCAGAATAAAAAGTTGATGATATGAAATAACTGCACATTTGGTTTGCTATATTAATTACCATACGTGAAAGTCCAGTGTTATGGATTTGACATTTCAGTCATAACTTGAAAGAACAATTCTTATAATTTATCTAGAAATTATTTATCGCCAAATATATTGAGACATCTGTTGATATTTTCCTTAACCCCCAATGATAAATCCAGACTTCAAAGTCTTTTTTTAGGAAGGGAAGTTTTATGTGTTAAAGGCGGGGTATGAGATTTTTTCACAAATAAATTCGAAAATTTCGTGCAGCCAGTCAGAAATAAGGGGCGGGCATTTTCTTGATTTGGAGAGGGACAGTAGCCAGAGCAACAGATGATGTATGTTAGGGGCGGAGCTATCAAAAAAAAGGGCGAAACCCTTTTGGTGAAGGGGCGTGTGTGTTTTGGTGATTTCCAATGTCAACATTGACTACCAGAAATCTTAGACCCCTCCTTTAAGGATGTGACAAAAAAGGATACAAATTTTTGAGAATTTCTGTGAATTAAAATGTACAACCGGAAGTAAAAATACACAACAAGTAATGAAGGAATGACTAACAGAACACAAAATAGGCTTAATCTTCACTTTCCCGTGCCCAGTAGTGAGAACTATGGACTATTGTGGATCTGACAATTCACTTACCCAACTAAAAGAATATACCATTTTTTATAAAGTGCATTAAAAACTGCAAAAGAGAATATCACTTAATCTTGAGTATTTTATGTATGAAATAAGGTAGTCGGATGCCGGATTATGAAAATAATTGCGACAAGAATCAGACATGCAGTAATACAACACAAGTGTAATTATGTGCTGTTGTTCTCTGAGAAGCAATAGTTTTAGGCTATTAAACTTTAATGGATTCATTTGCATGTTTGTCAACAGCGGGAAAAATAATTACGCATTTTGGAAGGTTTATTTGGTTTTTAAATGAACATTCAGGCTAAAATAAACACAAGAAGCATGTTTTAAACTGTATCAGCAAGGAAGACAGTTATTGAATTTGTAGTCCCTTCAATAGTTTTGATATCTGCGCTACAAATCTTTAAAGCCAATGGGAACACTGAATAAGTCAGAAAAGTATCCGTGCTTTGGGGATGTGTTAAAATAATACTTGCAGAATAAAAATCTTTCCGAAAGTTCATGGACTATATTTCACACAATTTACCTTTCATTTCTTTCTTAATACAGTTTCGGGTAAGAGATATGCAAGTCTTTTTGCACATTACAATTATGAAAACAAGAAATGAAAAGATTACAATTTACATCAGATTTGCATTTATCTCCTAATAGAATAAACCGAGAAAATTATAAAGTCGTGATTTTACAACCAGTGTCCCAGAAGGCTTTTGAAGGACAGGTGTGATGACAGTAGTTATTATTCAGTTTAATCCTGAGATGAAAGTGAATTATATCACACTCTGCCATTGTTACTATCATACTTTAAAAATTGTATAGAATTGTCTGTTTAAGGTAACTAAAAATCAGTTTCAACAATATTTTAAATACTTTGTTTTTCAAAATGTTCTGCATCTGCGCTTTATAATAAAACTCTAAAAACTATAAATGTTGAGCATCTAAAAAAACACAAATATTTACTGTATACACGTAGTTTCTACCTTGCATTCAGTAAAATGTCAATTCCAGCACACAAACAAGAGATAAATAAGTGCTGTGTTGCTATTCTGTTGTGACACTCCACTAAGCAGATAAAGAAACAGTCTGTAAAAGATCTGGCATGTTTGAATAAAATCATCCCTTGCTTTCATTTAGACACAAAAACGCCCATATCACAAATTTGGCATGTCTCATTGCTTATAAAGATGTCACAACAAATGGCACCTGCAACAGATTTCTGAGATGACAAGAGAGGACAGTCATCAATCACATCTCTCTGTTCAAATATGAGCCCTGGAACAGGCTGTTGATTTCTCCTGTGCATTTTCTGCGGTTTAACAGGGCACGTCGGAAAGGATCATTAAGTCGGAAAATATTAATTAGGAAAATAATCACCTTGTGCTCGATTTTGGGGGGAGGCCTGTCGGTGAAATAAATCTTTCACATATCCCCTCTCGAACGGGGTCTGTAGCCTGTCAGCAGCTTTGTGTTTGTTTGTATCTACAGGCACATCAACAAGATGGAGAGCTTTGAGAAGGAGAGATGGATTGTCTTGTCCATTTGAGTGTCTATCAGACTCACACACAGGCGGGCCCCGTAGGGCCGCACATACTTATGGCCCTTTCGCTGTCACTTAATTCATTACCTTAGAGGAACCAGGCTGAGGGAACTCCATTAGACTCATTTTGGTGAGGGGTAGTGATAGGCGCGTTCCCGGCGAGTGAGCTGAATGAATCCCTTTCATTAGTGTTGAGTGACAGCTCGTCGCCATGACGCTGTGGGTGACTGGCATAGGGGCTCTCGCAGGAACAGGATGGCGATTCCATCACTTTTCCATAATGTGTGTCAATATAAATGGGGTGAAGAGAAGTGGGCATGAAGAGGTCAAGTTAAGAACAAACCAGAAATTCCATATACATATATTCGAAATACAAAAGTAGATATTTCAAAGAATGTGTAACCAGCCGCTGGCCTCCGTTTACTTAAGACCGTAGCCTTAAGACCTCTCCTAGCCTACTCACTCTATATATTAAGAAAGAAAGAACAAACTTTTTTCTTTTCAAAGCTACAGGTTTTATCTGGCCTTGTGAAACATAGTAACCTCGTTGTAGCACTTGTTCACCTATTGCATTCTCTGCTATTTACCGCTTCATTGTCTCCTCGATTCTTTGGAAGTCGCTTTGGATAAAAGCATCGGCTAAATGCATAAATGGAAATGTACAAGTGTGAACAAATCCACAAACATATATGTCAGAATATGTTCTTTTGTGTTTCACAGAGGAAAAAATGTGTAAAGGAGGATTTTATTAATGGATGAAGTAACTCTTTATATGCAAACCTGCACCTTTTTATAAAAGTTGACCTCCGTCAATGCAGGCATTGGTGCCATATTTGGTCACCACAAAATCATCACAGAGACAAAATAAGTGCTAATAATTAATGTTGTGTAAGAGACTTAAATAAAATGAGTAAATATATCAGATCTGTTTATCTATAAGGTAAAAGTGTGACACCTACAGACCGGTAAAATAAATTGTACGTATGTTTTTATTATTTTAAAAGTTTAAACATGTTTTTATTATTTTGAAAGTTTTAAAAATGTTTTTATTATTTTGAAAGTTTAAACATGCTTTTATTATTTTGAAAGTGTAAAAATGTTTTTATTATTTTAAAAGTTTAAACATGTTTTATTATTTTGAAAGTGTAAACATGTTTTTATTATTTTGAAAGTGTAAAAATGTTTTTATTATTTTGAAAGTGTAAAAATGTTTTTATTATATTAAAAGTTTAAACATGTTTTATTATTTTGAAAGTGTAAACATGTTTTTATTATTTTGAAAGTGTAAAAATGTTTTTATTATTTTAAAAGTGTAAAAATGTTTTTATTATTTTGAAAGTGTAAAAATGTTTTTATTATTTTAAAAGTGTAAAAATGTTTTTATTATTTTGAAAGTGTAAAAATGTTTTTATTATTTTGAAAGTTTAAACATGTTTTATTATTTTGAAAGTGTAAACATGTTTTTATTATTTTGAAAGTGTAAAAATGTTTTTATTATTTTGAAAGTGTAAAAATGTTTTTATTATTTTGAAAGTGTAAAAATGTTTTTATTATTTTGAAAGTGTAAAAATGTTTTTATTATTTTAAAAGTTTAAATATGTTTTTATTATTTTGAAAGTGTAAAAATGTTTTTATTATTTTAAAAGTTTAAATATGTTTTTATTATTTTGAAAGTGTAAAAATGTTTTTATTATTTTGAAAGTGTAAAAATGTTTTTATTATTTTGAAAGTTTAAACATGTTTTTATTATTTTGAAAGTGTAAAAATGTTTTTATTATTTTGAAAGTGTAAAAATGTTTTTATTATTTTGAAAGTTTAAACATGTTTTTATTATTTTGAAAGTGTAAAAAAAATGTATTATTTTAAAAGTGTAAAAAAAAAATTTTATTTTGAAAGTGTAAAAATGTTTTTATTATTTTGAAAGTGTAAAAATGTTTTTATTATTTTGAAAGTGTAAAAAAAATTATTATTTTAAAAGTGTAAAAAAAAATTATTTTGAAAGTGTAAAAATGTTTTTATTATTTTGAAAGTGTAAAAATGTTTTTATTATTTTGAAAGTGTAAAAATGTTTTTATTATTTTGAAAGTGTAAAAATGTTTTTATTATTTTGAAAGTGTAAACATGTTTTTATTATTTTGAAAGTGTAAAAATGTTTTTATTATTTTAAAAGTGTAAAAATGTTTTTATTATTTTGAAAGTGTAAAAAAAATGTATTATTTTAAAAGTGTAAAAAAAAATTTTTATTTTGAAAGTGTAAAAATGTTTTTATTATTTTGAAAGTGTAAAAATGTTTTTATTATTTTGAAAGTGTAAAAATGTTTTTATTATTTTGAAAGTGTAAACATGTTTTTATTATTTTGAAAGTGTAAACATGTTTTTATTATTTTGAAAGTGTAAAAATGTTTTTATTATTTTAAAAGTGTAAAAATGTTTTTATTATTTTAAAAGTGTAAAAATCTTTTTATTATTTTGAAAGTGTAAAAATGTTTTTATTATTTTTAAAGTGTAAAAATGTTTTTATTATTTTGAAAGTGTAAACATGCTTTTATTATTGGCATTACCTTACTTTAACTAGAAACAATAATATTATTTGTATTTATTTATTGTGAATATCTAAATGTATCGTTTATTATTGATAAATTTTATGTTTGCTATTTTACTTTATTTAAAAAAATATATTAATTAAATAAAAAAAACATTAATCATTTAAAAATGAAAATTATTAAACAAATTATTAATTTCTAATTAATGACTCTCAGTGTATTTAACAAACACACATTTAAAAATAAAATATACATTTAATGTCATAATAAAAAAATATATTTTCAACATTTCACAATCTTGGTCACTTTTTAACTTTGAGAGTGGCGCCCTCTGTTGGATGAGAATGGTAAAGCCGCACGGTGATGACGTATATCACATGCGACGCTGTTTTTTACATGGGATTTTTTCATACAGTCAGCATTTTATTTACAATCCAATATGCACGCCAATTAAACAGATGGACCATTTCTAGCGACTATTTTACAAGAATCTGAGGTATGAATGCCCACTGCATATATTGCAATGTAACTAAGAGGATAAGTGTCTTATAATTGTGTTTTACAGGCTGACCTATAATGAGGATAAATGAAGATACATTGCTAGAGGGACAGAAGGTTGTGCTGGTACCTTACAATGCAGATCATGTTCCCAGGTATGACACATCCAGCATCATCTTGAGAGAAGGTAGTGGCAGTTCCTTTAAAATCTCTCATTTGATCCCTGTTCTAGATATCATCAATGGATGTCCTCTCCTGATCTCCAGAAGCTGACAGCATCAGAGCCCCTGACCCTGGAACAGGAGTATGACATGCAGAAGAGCTGGAGAGAAGATAACGACAGTGAGCGTCCACCTTACACATGCACACATGTCATGTTAGTGTCCTGTTGTCATTCCTACGGTCATGAATGTTTGGAGATGTTTCTGTGTTCATTCATCTCTCATCCCCACCCACAGAGTGCACCTTCATCGTTTTGGACAAGCAGAAATGGGCCGATCCCAGTATCCCGGAGGAGGAATGCATGGTGGGAGATGTCAATATTTTCTTGACAGACCCCAGTGATGCTTCCTTGGCTGAGCTTGAGATCATGATTGCAGGTAGTGTTTAAAGTGATGGGGAAAATTGAGTTATGTGCTTACACTCTGTCACCCTGCACACGAAGATATTTAGCAAAATGTTGGTTATGGCACCGATTTGATTGGACACACAAGTGAATGGGTGCCAGCTCCCGACGTGTTTCTCAATATGTTCTTTTGTGTTCCGCAGAAGAAGGACAGTTTGATGATAAGAGGGTTAGGAAATGATGACACGTGGATTTGGCTTTAACAAAGTTGTGTTTTTTTCCTTAGTGCCCTGCTATAGAGGAAAGGGTCTCGGCAAGGAAGTAACTCGGATGATGATGTGTTACGGTAAGAAGATCTTAATCGATCTACGATCGAGGAACCAATACTTAAGTGACTACAGTGTTTTTGTTATTACCAAAACAGGCATCAGCATGCTTGGAATTCAGAAATTTGAGGTCAAGATTGGTTTGGATAATAAAACAAGTATTGCCATGTTCAAGAAATTCCACTTTAAAGAGGTAAGATATACCAAACTTAGTAGGTTTTCACTTGTTTTCAGTTTAAATTAGTTTTCTTTTCCTTCTTTGAGATTGATTGGACATTTTCTTTGGTTAAGAATCACTTAAAGTTATTGTTCAACCCTAAAATATAAGTTATGTGATCTAAGAAGTAGAAGAAGTGAAGTGTCATACAGCCAAGCATGGCGCCCATACTCAGTTTTGAATTGAACCCATCCAGAGTGCACACACACTAGTTAGGAGTCAAACGTTCTTACCATTAGGCCAGGATTTAATTTTAGACCAGTATGACTTTTTTGTATTCTGCAAAATCCCATAAGTAGATATTTAGAAGAATGTTTGTAAACATTCAGTTTCAGGAAAACCAATGGCCCATTGACATCTATTGTATGGACACAAAACCAATCCAATGGGAATCAATGTTATCTCCTAAATATTTTCTTTAGTGTTCCAAAGAAAAAAATAAAGCCATTCATGTATAAAAACGAAGTTATGGCAGAATTTTCATTTTAGGTGATGCATTCCTTTAAAATATTTTTTGAAACAAATTCTTTTATATTTTTACAGCTCTCCGTCAGTGAAGTCTTCCAGGAGGTAACTCTTGGGGTGACTGTGAACGAAAACGTACAGAAGGTTTTGTTTGGAAACATGGACTTCATGCTGCAGAGAGAATACGGAAAGGCACGTGATAGTAGACAAGCTGCAAACCCACCATTCTCTCTGTGAATAGCCTTAAAATGAAGTAAAGGCAGGATTAGATTTCTTAGATTTTATGAGCATTATGGTCTTATCATTTTAAAAGAAGCCTCGTGGCTTTTTCAATTACATACATTCAGTGTCATAAAATCTCGGACATGCTTACAGTAGGTGTCGTTTCTCTGTAATGTTTAAGTGTAACAAGAATTATGACTCAAAGAAACCAACGCAACGAAATGTACTGTACAATGTCATATTGTGTGATTTTGACGTGTTATGGCATATAAAAAATATATCGTTTAACTTAAAAAGCCTTCCATCTGCATGAGGATGTTGTTTTGATTACATTGAAGATTAAATTGTGGATATAAATGACAGATTTAGCCCATATTTTTGTGGCTTGTTTTATTGTAATTGTGGATATACACAATAGAATTAATTAGTTTAAGAATTTTCCTTAAGTATGTACTGTTTGTTTCTCTTGTAGTAAATTTAGCTTAAAGAAATGGTATTAATGTACTGTCATCACTATATATAAAGTTCTTTTTGAAAGAGAGTTGTGACTGTTGTTCTTTCCTTTGAAATTGTGTTTCACAGCTTGAACCTTAAAAGGGACAATTAACCCAAAAATTTAAATTCCGTCATGAATTACTCTAGTTGTTCCAAACCTGTATACATTTCTTTGTTTGGTTTAACACAAAGGTATTTGAACAAACGCTTGTAAGCAGACAGTAATTATACACCACTGACAATAGTAGGACAAATAAGAATTTCTGTTTTCCTACATTCTTCAAAATACCTCATTTTTGGTTAAACGGAACAATAAATAAATGTTTTCCTTTTGATAGTGTGCTCCAAGAACTGTTAAGTAATAAGTGTTTTTCCAAATATCCTCTCATAGCAATTTTACAAAATGTTATTTGATTTTATTACCTTGATAACATGGAAAGAAAAAGTGCGCTTTCGAAAATTCATCAAAAAATTTATTATAGGATGTTGTAAATCAGATTCCAAATGTCAAAAATGTTGTTCATAAACCGTTTCTTAAAGTTTTCAAGATATTGTCCTGTCCTGTTTTGGCAGTTTATCTATGGGCATTTATTCACAGACTGATCCATAGTATTAAACAATCATTTCAAAAATAAGAGAAGAACAATTCCATAGGAATTTCCGCAGACAGATCTGTGATTTGGTCCCAATGCATGCTGGCTCAGATCCAGGGCAGGACGGATTGACAGATGTGTCAAGTCAGACACAAACTCATGCTGTGAGATCTGTAATTTTTCGAACGACTTGCTGCACGATGTCCAGACCCCGAGCCCATCTCACGGTCTCCTCAAATTGAACATTTAGCGGAACACAGTATGCTTCTTTTCTCAGTTCAGTCAGCTGGCAAACTGCTACAACACTTGATACTCCCACAATAAGCAGGAGTAGGAGTTTAAGGAAGAAAGAGAAGAACAAGGAACAGATAGAGCGCTTGCCTTTGGATACTGACTCTGATTTAGTCTTTTTACCTGTGGAGAACAGAGAAAAGTTGAAACAATACAATGTTTAAAAAATACTTTTACACATTTAACATATTTATACATTCTAGACAACATTCTCAGCATGAAAATTGTTCACAATGTAACCATACCTCCATTTTGAGCGGCTTTCTTTTTCTTCTCTTCCTTTTTCTTTTTCTGTTCTTCTTGAGCAGCGAGAGCAGCCATCTGAGCCTGATACTCCTGTCTTTTCTTCTCTTTCTCTTCTGCCTTCTTCTTCTTCTGTGCCTCTCGTTCCCTGGCTTCCCTTTCCCTTTGCTTGGCTTCTTTTTTCTTTTCTTGTTCTTTAAAAAGAAATACATATAAGCGTGATGTATAATGAGTAAGAAATATTTACGATCAAACAAATGTTGTGACCATGTTATAACCACAATCAACAGGATGTAAGACTTTCTTATTGAGACACACACAAGATAATTGAAGCAAAATGATAAGAAAAATATTTTTAATCTGAAAGTGTAATGCTGACCTTTTCAAGATTTTATTTAATAAAAAGCAGAATACTTTATTCTAGTTAAATGTTTGTCCTACCTCTCTCCTTTAACAGCCGACGCTCTCGTTCCCTGTCTGCTTCCTCCTGCAGGACCTTCATATGCTGGAGAACCTGAATATAAATAAAATACGTTTCACTTTTCTGGTGTACTGAAACAGATATTTTGATCTACTCCTATTCATTTGACAATCCTTTTTCAAACACTTTCACCCACCCTGGATGCACACAGTTTGCACTGCTTCTCATCTAAGCAATCCCCTGCAGCTTTGGCCAACGTTGCTTCCAATGGGTTATCTTTCAAATCCAACCATTTCAGACTCTACAAAAAAATCTCGTTATGATCTTCAACTGACATTGTGACACACATTGATGAAAACATACAGAACCGGTAGTGCGTGGCGGTCCTCGCCACGAGACACTGTACCCACCCTAAGTTGCGAGAAGCTGATCGGGAGCATTCTCAGTTTGTTGTTGTATAAATCGAGAGTCTGGAGGTTACAAAGCTGTCCGATTTCATCCGGTAAGCAGATGAGCTGATTCTTGCTCAGGTCGATCTTGACAAGGTGAGTCAGGCTACAGAATTCAACCTGGTGGAGTAAAGAAAAACTAATTATTAAAAACAAATCCTTTATATACACATTGTGATGCATTCTGTTGTGACTTACAGTCAAGATTGTGAGGTTATTACAGGACAGATCCAAAACTGTCGCTTTTGGAAATGCAGCCTGCAGAAAAACAAGTGAGTCTTCAAGATGTTTATTGGTCAGACATTGGAGATGAAGAAGTGGATTTAAACACAAACACAATCTCAGAATGAAGATAAAGATGCACAGGTCAGACACAGATATAGATGAACACTTGTCATTGATTTTTTCTTCAAATGACATAAGAAATACAAGCACACTTACCAGCTCCTTGACTGGCACCTCTGTAAGGTTGCTCAGACTCAGATCAGCCTCATTGCCATCAATTTTATCTCTGATGTTTTCAACTTTGCCTTTACTCATGTTGGCTGCTTACTAAATAAAACAAGATAAAGTTGACAACAAACAACAAATGTTTATTAACATAAATATGAGAGATATTACCTTGTTCAAGATGCTCAGAAAGAGTGTTGAGTGTGTAGGGAAGAGTGTTGATGTTGAGTGATGTGAGACTGCAATGGATGAAGGTCCACGTCATTGCTCGCGTGCAGCAGGAGAAGCAGCTGACATCTCGTCTGGTGTTTGGGTGAGCGCCCGCCATCATCGCCCCCTGGCGGCCGGATGTAGGGTGCTTGAATTCAATTTTGGCTTCTTTAAGTGGAAATCACATTTTTATTGCAGTTTTGTAATCGTGATTTATTATACATTAATAACTCAACCTGGGCAATGAATTTGCATATTACATAAATTGTAAAACAAAACAAATACCTGAAAATAAGTCAGAAAATTATTAAATTGTATGATATAATTATATATAATTGTAATTGTATAATTAAATATAATTGTATTAGGTACTTTTAAAGCAAATAACAGAAGAAAAAAAATAATCCGTACAGAAATGCATGTATCCATGAACAGATAATAAAGACATATATATATATAATAAAGATATAAAGACAAATATTAGGATTGAATATATATATGATTAAAACAGTCCAAACAGGGAACATTAAACATAATATATATAAATAAATTAAACCAAAGTGAGATATGGGCTTCTCCTTAATGAGCATGTTACATTTTTAAGCTTCTCCAAAGTTTGCAACCAAAGTTTGCTGGTTTCCTCTCATGGATGCGTCAAGTGGATATCTCGAGCTTTACACAAAGACCCAAAATTATGATGTCTTATAAATGCTCAATATCTAGTTGTTATGAATCTGGATACGTTTGCTGGGCTGAACACAAATGAAGATATTTTTAAGAAAGTTTGAAACTATTTTCAGAATTCATGGTGTACCAAAGGATTCGTAAACTAACTTTTAATAAAATACCTTCATATTTTTGTTCAGCACAAGAAAGATGTGCTGTGTATATGATGAGTAAACCATGGGTTGCTTTAAGTCACTATTTCTGTGTGTTATATATTTGTTTCAAGACCCAAAAGATGTATTTTCTATATATGTTAACACTTGGACAAAGAAAATCTTAAAAAGAGAAACTGGTTTGATTCTTCATTATTGACTTTTGTAAAGATGCCACCCATCATATCTAATACCAACTTTATTAAAATAACTGAAACTGCTGAACAAATCTAATTCAGCAACATAGGTTTTCTTCATGACAAAATGTATATTTTATTTAAAAAATGATTTTAAAAATGGATGACATTGCCAATCAGACCTAAAGAACTTGTTCGATAAAATGACCTTTTTATATACTATAGTCATCAAGGTGAACATGTTTAATTTTATTTGTTAGATTTTTATAACATAATTCCCATAGTCTTCTTTGGTTTGTTTCATAATTTTTATATGTATTATTATATGACTATATAAAATGTGGGAAAATGAGAATGCATAAGAACTTTTTCATCCTCTTTCCAAGTTAATGCTATTATACATTTCACTTAGCCTCAACCAATTTTTAATTTATTTTATTATTTTTTCTTTTTGTCAAAAATATTTCTTCGCAAATATACTCCTAAACCCAATCACACAATTAAAGTCAATCTTCTGAAAAATTACACTTTGATTGAGAGACGGAATGGTAGGTAGGTCATTGTAATAAAATTGTTACAACACCCCAAAATGGATAATTAAAAAAGATTTATAAATGATAAATCGTCCAAATTACCTAAGAAGTAATAAAAGATGCTCCAATGATTTTTTTTAACAAAAGGTTTATTTTGTTTTTCACATTTTATAATCCTCATTCTAAAAAAGTGATGAAGTATTGATACAACCCATTCCTCACATTGTAGATTAGTGTCACTCCTTCTGGTGCAGAAAGAGGACAAAGTAGAATGGCGAAAGCAGTACAGATAACAGAAAACTCTTGAAGATATCCATGCTGTATGCATGTTAGTTTGCAGCTGTTTCGGGCCCCTTAAAAGAAGCAAGTTAAATTGACATTCCGCTGTAAAACATTCAATGCACGGCTACAGTGTGTTTATCTGTATTGCCTATAAGACAGCGTGCTGTTATGTCTGTATATTGCTTGTCTTGTGTTATAATACCTCTTGCCTACACAGTGTGTATGTGTATGTGTTTGTGGTGTGTAAGCTCGGTGTGGAAGGGCTAGACATATAGTGCAAATGTAAAGATGGAACATTTCTAGTTTCTTGACTGTCACTACCATGCACTTACCTCATGCACTGCACATATGCAGTCGAGTGAGAAAAAACTACTAGTGCATGTGTAAACGACACAATCCCATTTGGAGATAAGAAGCAATTTTTCACCATTCATATGCATTAGTAAACAACATTTAACAAGGTACATTACCAACAAGGGCTATTCCAACATAAAAGAAATGCAAAATAAAGTATTTATCACACAAAGGAAAAGTTTTTTTAAGTAGGATAGACACTTCGGAGACATTGATATATGATTGTACTGTTATTCCTATTTGTTTTCAAGGAATTGTGTTAAGTCCACACACAAAACAGGTTTAAATGACTTTAAATAAATACTGTTTGGCAGAGCTGTCATTATTCTTTTTTTGTGGTGCACTTTTAAACATTTCCATTGCTGTTCACTAAATAACATCTCTAAGAACTCGGCAAACACCTTCATTACGGAAGGAAAGGAAAACATGAGAATTCACGTCACGCAAACTACACTCTTTAGAAGAGCTAGCTTTGCTTACCTATTGATTTATCATTTGCATTACAAGGCCTGGATATAAATTGACTAAAGTGTAGCTTATTACGTATATGCTCGATTGCACCTTACACGACATAAACACTTGTTTGTTAAACAAACAAAAATCTTGACAGTAACTTTGTTACACTTGCCATTACAGTGTTCATCTGAGTACTAAGTGTATCAAAGGCTCAGTGTTAAGCAGTTAAGCGTCTTCTCCGTGGCTGGTTATGATGTGTAACGCAAGTCTGGCAGCTCAGTAGCTTTGAATATTTGTGACATGCAGAGGCGGATGTTTCGCTCAAAGTGAGCTGCGGCAAACTTATCAGGGCAGAACTGATTTCAATCTTATTATTTTAAAACGCGTCTGTGATCATTTATGTCCAAAAAAAAAAGTCATTATTTACTTTCTCTCCTGTTGTTCCAAAGCAGTAACCTTACTATGATTTTATATTCTAGGGGAGTTTAACTTAACCCGGTGTATGTGGAATCAGAAATGATTAAATATAAACATAAAAATACACTATATTGTCCCAAATATAAGACAACCCTGATTATCAAGAGATATTGTTATTTTTACAGTTTGAAAAAGGGCTTTTAGTCTTAAGAAAAAAATTATATTGCACATTTTATTGTATGTACTGTTAATACAGAAGGATAAATACTAACATTTTAAAACCCCTTATAGCATGGCCTAGAAATATTTTTCCCATCATGTCTCTACAGTTGACCTACACATTTCATAAATAAGTTATATTATGTTTATATGTTAAATGTGTTATCGTCTTGGGAAAAGACGGAGTGAAAGGTGCTGTTGGTTGCAAACTGGACCTTTAAACTATGAAGCCTTGCCAAATTTCATTAGATAAAAGTGAAATCTTTCTGCAGGTTTGCGATGAAATAAAGACTAGAAGCATCTCTAAGACTTAGCAATTTTGTAAATTTATCCGAATGGTTACCTCCAAACCTAATAAAACCTTTCCATGTGTTATGTGACATGTGATGTTGCGGCTGTATTAGGCCTAGACTCTGAATATACAACTACAGCGTTTCTTAAGATGTATTTGCAAAAAAACAACAACATTGTCTTCTATTCAGGACAATACAGGGAGTACTACCACTGCTTTATAGTGTTTCTTACTCTTCTCGGAGTTCAACAGGTTTAAAGGACAAGAGGGCGAGTAACAAGGTGATTTTTAAACACTAGTTATGTATTCAAAGGACTAATGAGGGTTTTTGATTGACAGGGTTTGATGATGATTCATGTTTATGTGGGTTAAATATAATATTCACTGCCAACATGTTTTCCAGAGCATTCACAAAGCGTAGTCATAGCCCCGGTGTGAAATTCCCTGCATCTTAGAGACTGCAGTGCTGCCTGGATCTGAGGTTGGAGTCTTTACCATGACCTCGTTTTTCAAGATTTCATCAGGAGAGCTGCTTGAGTCATCCCTTAGCTCTTATATACTAAGGGGGGAGCGTTGGTGTAAAAGTGGTGCTTTACAGTATGAATACCACGAAGCACTGAGAACAAAACACTTACAACAATTGAGAGGGGAAGCAGACCCTGGTTTGCATGTAGGATGGGAATCATAAGAATTTCTACAGTTGGACAATCGAATGGTCTGTTCTTGGTAGCGCGATGACGAAAGGGAATTCACACAGCTAGATGTCCACGATGCGATTTGTTCTTTGGGTTTGACACTTCATTGGTGACCTCCTGCTCCTCCAGGTTGATGTTGCTGGTGGACGCATAGTGTGTCAAAGGATCTCGTCCATGACGGTAGATATCAAGGTATAAGAGACCTAACAGATACAACAGATAGAACTTATGTAAGACCTAGCATATGAGACTAGGATGGTACAAGGATGAAAAATAAAGTCAAAAACGATTGGAAATAAAGATACTTGTGAAGGCTTAAATTAAAATGTAATAGAGGCATAAACATGAATATATGAAATCAGACTTACAAGGCCTTACTTGGAGCATCTCTTGGAGCTCAATGGAAAGTCAACCCTTGGAAGGGCTTGGATTAGATGTTGTTCTAGCAATTTGGCCAAACATTTATCCATTGTTCTCCAAGAATTTTCTCAAATTCAAAATGTCCAGCACTGCACCATGCATACTAAATAAATGAATGGCTCTTTTACCTCAAAGAGGTCAAAAGGCAATAATCCAACAGGTGACAGCAGTGAATGACAAAAAGGCAAACGTTTCTTTGTGAATCTGTGACCTCTGTGCATTATCTTGCCACAAGTCCATACCTATTCCTCAATGTGAACAGGACACGAGTCCTCATCTGTCCATTCCACAGACATCCAGGTAAACAGAGAGAAAGAGAGATGGGAAATGATGGGGGAAATACAGAGACAGGAGAAAGAGTACAGCACATTTACAGCACATCAAGAGAATCAACCATCCATACACGATGAAGGAGAAAATAAGCCTAATGTAATGGGGTGATGAGAGAAGATGATAGTAGCCTGGGTTTTTTTGAGAGAAATGCACTTTGAGTACAGCCTCTTTATAGCATTTATTGAATGCTAACCAAATATTATTAAATTTTGAACTGCCTTTTCATATTATTTGACATTGGTGCTTTTTCTCTATGAAAGTGAGACGTGATGTTTTTAGAACAGTGTTAACTTAGCTTACACCAGAAGCAAGATCTTGACAAAGCTCAACAAAACTTAGAGCAGATTAAATTTTTAATTCACCCAAAAATGAAAATTCTATAATTGACTGACTTTTCTGTCAATTTCAAACCTATATCCTTTTTTTTTGAAGAAGAAGATATTTTGAAAAACTAAATTGACTTGTGTCTAAAGAATAAAAGTTGATGGGTACCAATGATTTTTGCTTACAACATTCTTCAAAACATCATTTTTTGTGTTCTGCAGATTAAAAAGGGTTTGAAATGACACAAAGGTGAGTATTTTCAGTGTATGAATCATAATTCACAATCAAACATTTTATCAGAAATGTCTTTGCACTTTCAACCTTTTCTATAACACGAACAACATCATGAGATGAAAATGGATCAAATATGCTGGCAAAAGAGTAAGGTTCAGTAAAAAAATTAACACATGAATGTAGAAATGAAAGGGACTTGCAAAGCTACTTGGAGCTGGCAGACACTGAACATGAACTTAGCCATTAGTATGACCCGAAGAGAAAGATACAAGTCTTACATGATATAAACCCTCTCTCTCACACAAACACACACACACAAAAGAGGGGGGGGGGGGGGAGAAAAGGCATTGGCCACTATACCAACTGACAATAAACAATATCACAGCAGGGTCAAAGTAAGAATGTTCATGAGGAGGGAAAGCCAATAGGGTTTTAGAGCCAGTGACGTTTTTAAGGGACACCTCACCCAATTGCTTCCAATCTGAAAGTCCATGTTCGAGGGGTTGCCACTCACCAGCGAATCGGCCGTCAGGAGGCTGCTCATTGTCCAGGCCTGTCATAATGTGGGTGTCAGACTGTCCCTGATTGTTATTGTCAAACTCTGGACAAGGCACCTCGCTCCTCCTGCGCCCACCTGCAAGCGAGGTCAGAGGTCAAACAAGAGCAGCGGGGCAGAGCGGCTGAGTGGAGGCGGCGGTGAGTGGGTCGGGGCGCAGGATGCTACGGCAGCCACGTTGTGATGGCTGTGGTGATGAATGCACATAAATTTGGGTGAAAGCAGCGGATGCGATTGGCACGTGCATATGATGGACATTAATTATATATAAAGTTATACACGCAACACATGAACACGTACGCACACAGGTCTTAAAATGATTTCAAGGAAAATCTGCATAATGCATATGTGTTTAGAAATCAGATACCAAATGTGATTTGGTGTGGGCCGAATTAATAAAACATGAAAATCGAATGCATCACAAATGAATCATGTGACCTTTATATGTGTTGTGAGCTACCTGTGGCCCACCTGCAAACACTGATCTTAAAATAAGCAGGTGTGTAGGCAGTTTTAGAAGCTCTGTGGGTGAAATACCACGTACTGTTCACATTAATGCAGAGTGTTTCATCTTTTTTAATATAGTTCACAGTGCAGTGATATCCAAAGGTAATAATCATCCAAACAGAGGTTACAATTACCCTGATCTTTGGTGGGAGATCCACAGTCTTCTTCTGTGACATCATTTCCCTAAGGAAGAAAACAGAAACGAATAAAATAAGTAAATCCGTGAATTCTTTACGTTTTGTTATGATGTTTTTTACCTCTGAATCTTGTTCTTCTAGAATGGCAGCCACAAAGTTATGCCCTTTTGCCTCCAAATTTGGTATTTCCTGTTGAGGACATTGTATTAAATTATGTTGTAAATTGTAAGTATAATATAAACTATATTACATTACATTACATTGTTTAATTCATTTTAATTATATGTTTTATACATTTTAGCTGATGAGCAATTAATATAATATAATATGCCATTGTGATGATTATGATGATTGCAATTAATCACATCCAAAAAAGGATATGCATATACATATATTTACAGAAACAAGTTTTATTTTTTGCATTTATTGTTTTTACATATACAGTATATATATATACGTATGTGTTCATTTAACAAAATAAATATTAATTTATTACACAAAGTACATGTACAGTGTATAAGTAAACATTATTCATTACATATAATATTCATACACAAACGTTTATCTTGGTTGCGATTCATTGGGTTCAATCTTATAATTTGTATTACTTGTACTTGGAATTTATATTATTTCGCTGAGTCAAAGAGTGCTTTGAGAATATATAGATGCATATTAGGGAGCAAGTTATGAAATAAACAATAAACCATTATTTTAATTTTAAATTTAATATCCATGTTTTAATCACTTATTTCTTTTCTGTTTTTCTATAAAAAAAAATTTTTTTTAAACAAAACTGAATGCAGGACTTTTTGATGGCAACCCTCATCTTTGTTAATTGTAAGATGTAAGCAGTGACTTACACCAAGCTAGCCTATAAAAATCATAACATCAGTATCTTTACCTCCCCATCCTGCTGGGATGGGGCCCTGCTCTCGGCAGATGTCTCAGGTACCTCATCTCCTTCAGCTCCAGCCATGTACGATCCAGACATGGAAGAAAGTGTGTCGGTACTAATTTGTGAATGCTGACTATGAGAGGATGCCATTGACATCACAGACTGGGCCAGGCTGCTGCTAACCGGATCTGAAAGATGAACAAATGTGAACACATGAGCTCTGTGTTGCTGTTGGTTAACTGAAATGCGCTGAAGAGTTTTACCCTCCGGGGAGGTGATAGTGGAAGAGAGAGGGGTCCCATTGCAGGAGGACTGGTCAGTTGCCCCTGAGGATGACAGGGTGAGGTTGTCACTTTCGGGGGTCACCCCAGACTGCAAAGAATACAAAAGACAATATGGATCATTGAGTAAGGTTGCCTAAATATGTCCAAATCTATAATTGTTGCTTGTTCTTCTTGATATTTGACTTGATTCTTAAGATTTAAAAGCGAATAATATAATGTAAATAACAAGTAATTATGGGCATTATGTTCTTAGTACAAAATCCAAAATGAATAACTTGAGGACGGGTCAATTGATCAGTTTTAAAAATGCCTGAACACATTGTCAAAAAGCATTGTTGTGAGCACAAATAAAAAGCTGTAATTGAGGCTTTTAGGGATTGTGAAATTGATTTTAATCCTGAATCGTTTTTTGATTTATTGTGCAGTCCAACCATAAAGCATTTGTTTAATATCTAACACAATGCTTATGGACAAGTTTTCTTATTTTTTTTATATTACATTTTTTTTCCGTCTCCCTAAACATAAAAAAAAAAATATATATATATATATATATATATATATATATTTTTTTTTTTTTTTTTTTTAAGAAAGACTGTACCTCTTGCTGCTCAACGTTGAGTTTTCTTCTACACGTTTGCACTTCAGACTCACTGCACGATTTCTCATCTTCTTCCTCAGGAAGCACTGAAGAATTCTGGGAAAGGGATCTGGAAAAAATTCCCAAAGCCCATTATTAGTCTCATCTCTTAGTCCATGATTTAACCCTAGCTGGTAATTACGTAAGCTGTCACCTCGTATTTATAATATCCAGGTGCGTCAAAACAAACACTTGCCACATATGATGATGTTTTGTAGGTGTTAAGTAGTATTTATGAAGAGCATAATAACACTACACGGTTTAGTTGTTAAGCTAGCAATAAGATTTAGTCACTCACTTGGTGCTACTCTTTTTGTTTTTCACATTTTGGCTGGAGTTGACTGGGTGTTCTAGTGGAGATAGGGAGCGTGCAGGCGTGTGTTGGGTATCGCTGCTGTATGTGGGCACAGATCCAGAAACATGACCCCTGGTGAGGCCATGTAGCGGAGGAGCAGATGGAGACGGGTTTAAGGGCCCATTCAAAGCCTCCAAGAGGGACACAGCTTCAAAGCCTGGTGGGATGTGCTCTGATGCCTGCGGTAAACATACATGTGTAATACATTTATTGAGCATGACTGAAATGTATCCTACCAATGAGACGAAAAGACACACAAAAATCTATGTCTATATTAACTGCATGTAATATTTCCCAGGAACCATAATTAACATTTTACACATCTCCCATTAAAACGTGAATTGAAAAAGTATCCGAAAGAATAGCATTTTAGATTTGAAAACATTTCATAAGGATGCTCTGATTTCGTACTATGACAACTGACATGATCTGCCATTTATTCCTACAAGGCCATTCAAAAGTTTACGTATTTATGTATCAAGTGCATGTTGGTAAACCAATTGATTTATTTACACTTTTAATAAATATTATTGAATAAACATTTCCCAAATGTGGTTTGTTAATTTTGTTTAACAAGGTTAGAAAAGTATTGTTTCAGTTTATCCTTATGCCTATTGGATACAGTCTTTAAGGTAGCTCAACACTTTTTCTTTAGCATAAGATTGGTATTTCGTACCAGTCAATTCTAAATCTTTGAATCGAAGCAAAAAAATATATAAACGGACCATATCCATTACATAATAATTTGGATAAATAAAATAGTTCATGTTTTGAGAGTTACCGAATGCTCCTCTGAGTCTGAAGTGTGGGAGGTGATAACAGGGTTGAACCCGGTTGGGGTCAGTGGACTCAATTTTTTCCTCATGGCCCGGATCTGCAGAAGAGCGCGGAATGCTGCAGAGATGTGGTAGCAGAGTCAGACGTTGGTAGAAAAGACATTACAGCACAAATACTTCTGGGTTTAAATTATAATAATCATAGAATAGATTATTATATAGATCAAATTGAAACAAGAAAAGTTTGTAAAAATAAAAAGCTACTAATAAACACAAACCGATAAGGTAGACATGAGAAAATTCACCTGTCCACTGTATTTGGGTTTATTTTGAGATAATGATTAGCTGGCTGTACATTTTGTATTAATGGAAGGTAATCTCATACAAAGATTCCTATTGAATGAGTGTCGTTCAGGGGTCCGTGCTTACGTAGTCGACAGATGGGACAACAGTTGGCCTGGTAACGCAGTGTGTCTGCACAGGCGTTGCACAGGCACAGGTGTCTGCAGGGTAGAATAAGTGTGTCCCTCACATCTGACAAACACACCACACATTCAGCGCTGTTGTCACTGATCTCATCTTCCGTAATCTGCAAATAATGATATGTATTGTTTTCACATTTCAATACCAATGAATCTTAGCTGTTACGGATCTTGAATGATATTAATGTGAAGTAAAAAATACGTTTAGATATTTTACATAAACTATAACTTCTAAATATTTACTTTCATGCTATATTAGTTTAAAATTCATTTGGTTTCAATAAATCAATATAATGATGAAAATTTAGATTTTTTCTTCTAAATGTGGAATTGACCTTTGATTCTTGACTGTTGTATTTATTTTCTATTCCATAGATCTCTTGCAGCAGGTAACTGACACCATCCACCTAAAAGAGATTTACAAGCTTCTGAGATTAAAGAACTTTCACGTCATTTGAATGTTCTCCTTTTGATATTAAGAAACTCATAGCAAAACCATGGCCAATACTTACCACTTGTTTCTGTTTGAGAGGTTTAACACAGTAACTTCCATCAATGTGCTAGAAGAAAAAAAGTAATGATTTAAACGGCAAAATTCAATAAAATGATTATGGATTTTTGGTAAATGAGTGATATTAGATTGAAAACTAGATCAGGTAGACACAGATACAGTTGGCACAGGTAGTACAAAACTGCATTCTTTTATCTATTTGTGTTCATTATTCCATGTACGATAATAATAAGCAAGAACAAATTTTAATGCATTTCTAGCATAAACACAACAATAACACCAGTAAAAGCTATAGTTATTGTT
This sequence comes from Triplophysa yarkandensis, assembly GCA_033220385.1. Taxonomy (NCBI): domain Eukaryota; kingdom Metazoa; phylum Chordata; class Actinopteri; order Cypriniformes; family Nemacheilidae; genus Triplophysa; species Triplophysa yarkandensis. Next base: position 3,082,208 of record CM065672.1, on the reverse strand, counting down.
AACACGACACAAACAAACAGACCTTCTCAAAGGTTGCGAGAAGAACATGTGAGTGTCCTAATTGATCTGCGCAACAAGAAAAAATAAGTTCATTTCATTAATAAAAATCAAATATTGCTTCTCAAACAATCGATAATTAATGTTAATATTTATAAATACAAATAAATAATGGCAAACTTACCATCTCCCTCGTCGACGACTGCTTGTACAACCATGGGGAAGACTTCTTTATCCATGTCAAACAAAAGCTGAGTAACAATACATCCCAATATGTCAACGTTACGGATCGCAATTATTTCTTCAATAAAATGAGCATCATCTCAACCAGACTTTTAACCTCTTTCACTACAAAAACACAAACACATTAACAAGGGTACGGATAACAAACGGGATACCTCTTCATCTGCCCATTCTGACAGGTTGACATAATGTGAAGGTAAACAGAACTGTTGGCAGACGCCGCGTTTGAAATGCACCGTCTCTGACTGAAGAGAGCTGTCCTGTGGCAAGTATCTGTCAACGTATGAACAATAAACAGAGTAAAGAGAAAATGCCAACATTGTCTGTCTGTAAACTGAACTGTTATATCGATATAAAGCCTTAAAAAGTGTGTCTCTACTCACACTGGCACACCATTATGAAACTCTTCAATGGCTTGGTAGTATATAGTGATGGCGACTTGTGTATCGGCATCAAAGGTAAACTCAATATTGTAGCAGCTGTGACTCTTCCCAGCTTCCTGTCCAGGTAGCTTCATGTCTTCATTACATCTTTAATGTGAATGTTATGATTCAGATGTTGGTTTGACCCAAATGACTCGAGTTAAATGTAAAGATTAGAGAACCTCTTACCGTACGAGTCGCAGAGTGTCTTTACGGATGTTGATGAGACTGCGGAGTGTCTTGACCGGCTCTTGAGGAGGTGGGGCATTGTATGGAAACTACAAATCATAATCACAACAGATTAAGAAATCCCTTCTCTATTGATATTGGATCCTGGGTGAATGATTGATTGTAATACACATACAAACGAAGCACACAATATGATCTCCTAATCTGCCAAATGCCACATTACAAGCAAGCTAATCTCCGGACAAGCTGTTCTGTTCATGCATGTGTGTGTCTCTGTAAAAAGGCAATACGCAAGCATGTCCACGTGCCAGAAAGGCCGCAAGCGTGCGTACGCTCGTGGGTCAACATTGAGAGAGCGCTTTGCCTCCCCTTCCCCCAACAGGGAGTTCGGACTGAATGTGGCTCTCTGTATTGCTGGCAGTAAGCTGTTGCTTAAATCCACATCGTGGCCAGTCTGTTTGATATTGGCCCAGCAGCTAATGCATACAATGTAAATAAAAAATCACAATGGGCACAGTGTATAGAAATAGATTCATCCATTGCCTAAAGGCAGAAAACTGCACTTATATGTCGGCATAAAGATGTGAATTAATTATAGTATAAGAAGAGCTACAGAATGATCTTTAAGGTTAGAACAGAATAAGATGTAAACCAATGTATACTGTAACTGTGAAAAATCGAAAGGATATTTTAACATGAAAATCCTATTTTACATAATGAACAATAAACAAAAATCATATGAATAATATTTTTAGGACACATGAATATATTTGGGTAATTACCTATGTGGATACTTGACATATTTATCATTGTGGCATTGCTAAATTTAATTCATATCTGTTATTGTTTTATTTTATATGTGACCCTGTTTGTGGAAAAACAATTTTTGGGGGATTAACTTTTATATACATAAAATCATTCTTCACGATGTAAGGAACATTCTGTAAGAGCATAGCATTGGCATCTTTAATATTGACTGAGTAAGACCTGATTAAAGATGGAAATCATAATAAAATTAATATGTAAAAATCAAACTTTTACTCGGAATTTGATATTAGCCTTGTTTATACAGGCAAGGTCTCATATATAAGTGTATATATTAAAAAACCTTAAAATAAAATAAAAAAACATTATTTTGGACAGATGTTACATTATGTTTTATATTTGTCAAATAGTCATTTAGCAACTAGTCATTTTACATTTGATTAAAGGATGTACAACGCTTTGCAGAATATCACATGCAAATCTCTATTTAATGTATATGTATATTTAATGTATATTAAAATAAAATCTTACCACTACTGGTCTGTTTCCCAGGAAGTTCAGGTCAGTGTTTTCACCAAAGAGATAGCCTTCAGGATGAGTTGATTCAAACTTCTCTCCTCCCATTATGAAGTGATTTGCAAAATAACTCCCTGTATCACAAAGAACAAATCACTGGTAACAAAATGACATTATGAGATATACCAAAGATATACATCACACATACACTTAACTTAACCTAATGTCATCCTCACAATGAATTGTACTTTTGTATATTATAGCAAGTACTGTTGTGCATTAAAAACTCCTCAAGCCATGAATATTAATAAGGTGACATAACATCCCAGAAGTTCTTGCATAAAGGCAGATTGTGGGTGTTTGCCACGCATAAGCAGAATTATATCCCAAAATATCAGATGGCTAAGATGTTAAATTAAGGTTTTTCTTTTTTATAAATGTGCGCCTGTAGAAAAATATAAATAATTGATATGAATAATGATTGAAAATGAATAAATAATTCATAGAGATGGACATTATAGAGATGTTAAAGGTTTAGACATGCAGACTGATATAGCCTAGTACATACTAGAAAAAACAATTGATCTGGGAAAGATAAAGTCAAGGACAGACAGAATACAGAGGCCACTGCAACCGTGAAACTAGAGCACCAGGCTAGTAGAATCATGAGCAAGTAATGTAGACGTGTCACTTGATGTTAAAGGCTGACATTCATAAAAAAACATGAAAGAATAATCTTAAAGCCATAATAAACCAGTAATGCTTTTCTATATTATGCACTCACCCTTATATCATTCTAAACCCCAACGAACACAAAATAAAACATTTGAAGAATGTCGGTAACCAAACAACACTCTCTCTTCCATTGCAGGGACTTCTTGAAATATCTTATTTTGTGTTACACAAGCCAAACAGGTTTGGATTGACATGAGGATGAATAAATAATGGCAGAATGTTTATTTGGATGGTTTTGTCTTTATCAAGAATGTCTTCTCTGGAATAAAAGCACATGCATGACAAAATTATCTACAACACAACGAACAAATTTGACACACTGTATACACCTGACTTATCATATGTTACATGTTGACTGATGAATGCTCATTTTTTGCTCTTATTTGACAATATTTAATAAACAAAGCACTTATGGGAATGATGAGCACCATGTTAAGATACGGATGAGCATGTGTGGGCCTGCTTTACTCTGTAGACACAGTGGGTGGTGACCTGGCATCCCTTACTCTTTAATATTAAATTAATGTAATTAATAATAAAAACAATAATAATAATAATAACAATAATAATTATAATAATAGTAATAATAATTATAATAAATATAATTTTATACATAATTACTAAATAATTACATAATTAAATAAGTTAAAATATATAGTAAATTCTCACCTGTTTTTGGAGGGTATCTGTAAACAGAATTGGAGGGTATATCGACCTCCTCCACTCCTGCATTCTGACGGCTTGTCAAAGCTCCCATTTCAAAGCCTGCAAATACAATGACAGTAAATGATCCCAATCCTACAAAATCTTCATTTTAAGGAAATATCTCTTAAGTTTGATGTCTTGAGCAACACACAGGATTAGTTTGTGCTCTTAATGCCCTATAAGCTGCAGTCCCACGGTCGTTGTTCTGCCTGCGGACACAAGATGCTCTTGGCGTCCTTTCTACGAGGTTTCTTCTCCTTCCCTGCTCAGCATCTTTGGCCAAATTGAGGTTTTAATACCGCCTTTAAGACTGAGAATGATGTTTTTTATTATAACACAGATCCCTTGTTTATTTAGCATCCCTGCATCTTGTGTTCTCCTGGAGCCTGAGCGATGGGATGCAGATTAGAGATGTGTCGTTTCGGATAGAGCCGAGTCTAAGAGTCGATTCTTCGGAGTCGAGAGGAGTCGACTCTCATCGGGGAGAACCGAATCTTTATCTGCAGGAGGGGACTGGACTTTATTTGGATGGGACATGATGCATCTTATTATTGTGTTATAACAGCATTTATGGGTCAGCTCGGTGAAAGAAATGAGGGGAAATAAAAATAAGCATCTGTTTAATTATTTAAATTCAGTTTCTGAAAAAATTCGAACATTGTAGTTTATTTGTAGGAATTTGTGTGTTTTTCTCATGTAAAAATGCATCAAAATAAGCATTTTATATTAAAAAGAATGATTAATATACAAATAATTGGGATAGAAGGTGTTACAAATAAAAAGCCATTTAGGAGTTTCTTCAAAAATGTAACATTTTTTGAAGAAATAGTTTTTTGTAACAAAGAAATGCATAAAATAAGTATTTTATAAAAATTAAAATAATAGTAATAATACAAAATAATTTACAATTGCTAATTGGTATACAATGAATGGAGATGCAAATAAAGAGCCTTTTTGGAATTTCTTCAAAACTTATAAAAAAATATTCTTTAGGAATTGTGTTTTTTGTAACAAAAACTGCATCAAAATTAGTATTTTATAAAAAAAATAAACTAATAATACACAAATTATTAAAAATTTTCAGATAAATAATCAGTGGTTTGGAATTTCTTCAAAAATTCTAAACATTTTAATTTTTTGGTAGGAATTGTGTTTTTTTTAAACAAAAAAAATGCATTGAAATAAATATTTTATAAAAAAAAAGTATAGTACACAAATCATTTACAACTACTAACTTGGGATAAAGTAGAAGTTGTTACAAATAAAAAGCCATTTGGGAGTTTTTTTATTCTAAAATGTATTTTTATGTAGAAATTGTGTTTTTTTGTTACCAAAAAAAGCATCGAAATAAAAATTTTATTATTAAAAAAATTATAATCATACATAAATCACTTACAATGGCTAAATTGTCATACAATAGAAGGTGAGACAAACAAAAAGCTATTTGGGAGTTTCTTCAAAAATTCTAAAAATGTAAAACAAATGTAAGAATTGATTTTTTTTTGTAAAAAAAAATGCATAACATAAGTAATTTCAACAAATGTAAATTATAGCAATAATACAAAAAAATAAGTACAATTGATAATTGGCAAAAAATGGAAGGAACATAAAAAGCCGTTTTGGAATTTCTTCAAAACTTATCAAAAAAATTTTTTTTTACAAAAACTGCATCAAATTGGTATTTTATTAAAAAATAAAAAATAAACTAATAATAAAAAAATTATTCACAATTGCATATAAAGAAAGACCCATTTGGGAGTTTTTTCAAAAACTCTAAAGATTGGAATTTTTGTTGGAATTGTGTTTTTTATAATAAACAAATCATTCACAAGTCCTAAATTGGGATATAATAGAAGGTGATACAAATTAGGAGGTTCTTCTGAAAATTCCCGAAAAATATTTTTGTAGGAATTGTGTTTTTGAGACAAAATTGCATCAAAATAAATATTTCGTATTTTTTAATGAATATTTCACAAATCATTTACAATTGCTTAATTGGGATATAATAGAAGGTGATACAAACAAAGAGCCACTTGGGAGCCTACTCTTCTGATGGAGCCGAGTCAAAAGAGTCGACTCTTTAAAAAGATCCGAACTCTCCATCACTAATGCAGATGCGTGTTGGTGCCACAGAAATATAACAGAAAGAGAAGCAGCGACTCCAACAGCGGATTCCAAAATGGGCGGGGATAAATGTCCTGGGCCTCGTGTCAGATTCATCAAGAAACGGATAAATTTTAAAATATTTTTTTTTTGTTCTAAAATACGATTTGAATTAAGATTTTTAACATTTCCCACTGGTAGATTTCGTGTTTAAAAATGTCCAGATCCCCGCTAAAGCAAAAGATGGATTACGTCATCACGTCATGCGTGATACTTATCTCAGCGCTGCGTCGTTTCCACCAATCACAGTCGTTTACATTTAACCGATGAGGATTCATAAACGATTTATTAATAAATAATTTTTCCATTGATTAACTCATATATGTAAGTTATTGATCACAGTAATTATTACATATAAATAAAAATTCTCTCAGTGAAATTAAAAATTATTTTTTATTTCAACGCAGGTCAATGGGATGTTGGGCTCTGTGCGCCACCATGCGTCTTCCAGAGGAACTGCAGTTTTGTCTCAGCAACCTTTCTCAAATCAAACCTGCCAGCCAATAATAAGTACTGTATTACTGTCCTTAGAAGCTCTATTTGCCACCCCTGACGTCATGCTTAAATCCAGATCTGAGGTTTTGTGCAGAATAAAACAAGAACAAGCTTGCACCCCAGTGATGGAGGGCATTAGTGTCACTATAATTATTAAATATTTCTAAACAAAAAGGTTTTCTACTTTATTTGGTATGAAATTAGTCCTGAATTTTTAGTATATTAATTCTGAAACAAGGGTTCTTTTATTGAATAAGGATATGTTGCTAGATTTTATAATTAAATTCATCTGCAGTCCCGTATTTTATTTCCATTACATAATCTTCAAAAATAATTAAATTAAAAATTAAATCTGGGTAAAAAATAATCAAGGTTAGTTTTGAAATAAAAATAGTTAGCACAATAAATGATGAAGGGAATTGCGTTACTAATAAAGTTGCAAAAAAAATGTTTATGTCTTTATTTTCTTTTTTCTTTCAATGAAAAATAAAAAAACACAAGCATATTAACCACATCTTTAAAGTTATAATTAACATACTCATTTGGTTGAGCATTCCCTACTTCAAAGAAAAGAAATCCAGAAAATAAACAAATAACTGTAAGAAATCAAATCAAGAAAACAAATACACAACTAATCCGAAACCGAATGAAGAACACAAAGAATTTATTTTGTTACAGAAGGTTCGAGTACACAATGTAAGGTGACACAACAAGTGAAAAGTAATATAGTAAAAGTACAAATAAATATAAATATGTAGGTTATACACACAATGGTGGCAATGCAATGTGACAGAAGAGCTCCGGATGAATGAGAATATGTACAGATGTGTAATAAATATACTAGTTATAAGGTGCATTATGTAAAATGTCTGAGGTAAAGAATTGCACACATTTATTGCACTGTATGGGCTATAATACGTATACACGGACGCTATAGGACTTCTACAGGTGTTTTAAATATGCAAATTAAGAAATTGTAAGGTGCTCGAAAGTCTGACGGAAAGTTATATGTAAATAAAAGAAACGTTGAGCTTATTTAAATAATTTGAATTCTTCAAGTTATAGGCTTTATCACAATGCACCCATTTCAACGTTTTACCCATATAGTGTCGAAGTCATGACGTCAATTTGTAGTACACCCCGGAAGTTCCCATGGCTTCCCTCGATCCAAAGGCCTATTCATTTATCCCGTAGACTTTTGTAAAATCACAAAAAATAAGATCATTTTGTCTATCAAGAAAATCTATACAAGTTAATCCAAAATGTATGCATTCTAAAGCTTAAATAAAGCTTAAGTGAAAGGCTAAAGGTAGTCTATAAACGGACTACAGAATCGATGTTATAGATTAGTGGATAATCTATTTCATTAGAAATATTGCGCATTCATTTTTTTTTTTTTTCTTAAAATGTTAGAAAAACCATCTTTCATTCGACGGCTTGTGGAAATAAAACACCATTGTCGGCCTACAGTCTTTCCACAGAAATAAAAACTAGTAATCGGTTAACTTGACATCACAGAATTCTGTGTACAAAAATATAAGAAAAACTACAATTTGAAAAAACTAATAACGTTAACCTTATTAACAAAAAGGGAAAGTTCTAATAATGTGAAGCTAGTTTGTCATGACGACATCTAAAGTCCCTTTAAGCAACTTTTTAGCAAACACCGTTTTTAAGACAACAATAAAGTAAAAAAAATGTATGTCTTGGACCAAAACGTGAACATATAAAGAGGCTTTGTTAATCAAAGGCTTTATTTCAGTCGATTTAGCAAAACCCATTCAAACCCATTCAAACCCCATAGACTTTAGGCCCGGGATGTGCACATCGATACTGAAGAATCAATAAATCAATACTCTAATACTATACTGACTTGCTATCCATACTTTCTGAAAAACAAAAACAAATGATCGACAGTGATCTGAGTATTTCTTAGCACTACAAACATATACAAAGTTGACGACAAAATAGTTTAAAATAAAGAAAATTCAAATGTGTGCATTCAAATAATTTTAAAAGGCGTGTTAAGAAGAAGAAGAAAAAGGTAAATTTGAATAGTTTATAATCTGGTATTTCACTTTAATGAGGAGATTCATGTTTTGGAATATTTTATACATTTTTATTAATTATTTTTGTAATTTTTGTAAAAAAAAACTTGTAATAAACTGTATATATATAATGATATAATAAATAAAATGATATATATAATGATATAATAAATAAAATGATATATATAATGATATAATAAATAAAATGATACAATAAATAAAATGATACATATAATGATATAATAAACAAAATGATACATATAATGATATAAATAAAATGATACATATAATGATATAAATAAAATGATACATATAATGATATAATAAATAAAATGATATAATAAATAAAATGATACATATAACGATATAATAGAATGGCCTGTATATATCATGTTTATGTAATTGCTTGTAAACTGAATTATCCTTTTTATTAAACATACTATTTTAAAACATCACACATTTTATAAATATGCAGAATCAAAATGTATATTAAAAATATAAAAAAAAATAAAAAATTGTTAGTTAGAGGGAACAACATGTGCTGATGCGAACTTCCGGCCTCCAAAGTGACGTCATAGCTCCGATATGCAATGCCGCTGACTCGCCTGAAGGTGGCAGCGTTTCCCCGCCCGCACAGGAAATAAAATCCAGACCCGATTGCGGATATCCGGTTAGCGCCATTTTACAGGGTCACACGTTCAGCGTGCTCCTCGAGACTCCGCACGCTCATCCGCACGCTCCCGTTCGGCATAAAACGTCGCGAAAATGAGTTACGGACGGCCTCCACCGGACGTCGAGGGCATGACGAGCCTCAAAGTCGACAATCTGACGTACCGCACGTCACCGGAAACGCTACGGCGAGTGTTCGAAAAGTACGGCCGCGTCGGGGACGTCTACATACCGAGAGACCCGTACTCGAAAGAGAGCCGCGGCTTCGCGTTCGTCCGTTTCCATGACAAACGCGACGCCGAGGACGCGATGGACGCCATGGACGGTGCGCAGCTGGACGGCCGCGAACTTCGGGTCCAGATGGCGAGATACGGACGCCCACCCGAGTCCCACAACAGCCGCAGGGGTCCCCCGCCCAGGAGGTACGGAGGGGGGGGAGGGTACGGCAGGAGGAGCCGCAGGTGAGGCCCGTGTTCCCTTATGTGTTCTGGTCAAAGTCCAAACCAGCCCAACTGACTCTTTAGTTCTGTTTCAGTCGCAGTCCTCGCCGCAGGAGACACTCCAGGTCCAGGAGCAGGTCCAGATCCAGGAGCAGGTCCAGATACAGCAGGTCCAGGTCCAAGTCTTACTCCAGGTCCCGCTCCAAAAGCCGCACGCCGCGCAGGAGCAAATCCAAGTCGGCCTCCAGGTCCAAATCCCGCTCAAAGTCTCGCTCCAGGAGCCCCAGTCCCAGATCGAACAAAGGCTCCAAATCTAAATCTAGATCCAGATCCAAAAGCAAAACTCCAGAGGCTAACGGAGACACGGCGGAAGCGTGAGATTTAGGTGAGCTCCGCGTCCGTACGGACAAGGTTACGGCAAACCCACAAATTCCATACGTAGGTCCATTCGAGCTCAGTGTCTTAAACCATCCGGAATGCTGCCTTGACACATGGGGGCGATCGTGTCTCACCTCAACTTCCATTTAGCATCGATAGGTGGCGCTCCATCACGATCCCAAAAGCGTCAACGTTCGTCCGGGGCGAACTTGTCCCTGTTAAGTATGGTAACGTTAGATATGGGTATAGCAGCACCGATTTGATCCATAATTCTATGGATGTTTGGTTTGGCACCGTCCTGGGTACCGTAAGTATCTGTTTGTTGTGAAATCAATGTGGGTGGTCTCATCTAAATGTGGAATTCTTTCCTCCAAGCTGCTGATTCCGGCTTGGAAAAGAGGAGTTTGGGGCAGTTTGAGAGCAGTTAGTGTGCGATGCGACCATTGGCGGCCTGCTGCTGATTGGCCGTTGCTTTGGAGCAGGTCGGTCTCGTTGAGTGTTGTGGTGGTGTTGAGGTATGTCTGATGGACAGTGAGACCTTTTCATCCTCCTTGTTACACGCTCGCCTGCCGCGGCGTAGGCTATCGCGGGACGGTTGCCGATCATAATGGGTCATGTCAAAATATTTGAATTAAACCTTAGCTTTTTGATAATTAAAGTGGCTATGAGGAAGGCGTAATTCCACCTACAGGTTAGTCTCTCTTGGTTTTCAGATTTAAAGAAAACAGGTACACAAGCAACACAACCGAACAAGGTTCATAGATTGTGTAATGCCACTGCAAATAAAAAGAAATTGTTTGTTCTGCACAACCCATGACACAAAACGAAGCGCTGTGAGCTAGAACGTTATTGACACACACTGTGCAACATGTGAAAAGATCCTCGGAGTTGCTTACTAATTTTCTTTTTTTCCTTTACAGATGTCACGTGGATGAACCTTCAAGGATCACGTTGAAAATTGTCATCTGTTTTGAGGAGACCCAAATTATCCATATATCAGACCGCAAGGTTAATGCGACTTGGTCTACGTTTTTTTTAAATGAATTTTGCTTTAGTTTTGTATCATTCTTTTTTCTTGTGATATTAAATGATCTTTATGCTTAAACGGGGCTACTAGGTGAAATCATTTCATTTTTGCTTTTCATTTTATTTCCTCATGTTATTGAAACTGCGAGACTACAGTAAGTTCATTTTAAGCACCATTTATTTTCCCCCCTTAATAAACAATTAACGGACAATTTGAATGTGCAAGGTTTTTTTCTTTAGGTTTAGAATGCGCAATTAGGTAGATAATGTAAAACTCTTAACACCTGGTGCAGGGATTATATGGTTCACTTGAAAAAGCGAAACGATTCTGATATTCTTCCTTGTGTATTTTCTGTGCACTAGGCGCTGTTGTGTAGCAGTTGAGTTTTGCTGGTTAGCTGTTAAGGTGATGCGGTGCAGAGTGCTTGGCTGTTTCCAGTATTCTCCTGATTGCTCCTGTAAACATCTTGATTTTAAATGAGCATTTTTTTGGTCTTTGCAGATTAAACACAATATCAGAGCTTTTGCACAATTTCGGAAGTTATCTAAGATTTATATTTGATTGCATTTTTCATTGTTTGAATTAACTTCTGTAAACGCCAATAAAGGTTTTTTTTCTCAGAATACAAATGTTGCATTTGTTGTATTTATTCGTTACAAAAATCACAACACTTTTGCTTAGTAGCTCGTTAGTAGATGCACACTGAACATCTATTTAGATTGAACAGAAATGTTCCTGAAGATTTTGAAGTGATCACAAAATATTTCATGAATTCGAACGTATCTTTTCACTGATCCAGTCAACAAACTGGTTGACACGAGCGTAGATTCCTGGCTTGTTCTTCTTTCCGCAGCTGTCACCCCAGCTCACTACTCCATACAGATAATGGGTGTCATCCTTCTGACAAACTAACGGACCACCAGAATCACCCTAAATACAAATTAAAGTTATTTTCACTCCATTCCATTTAAAAGAAAAATATTTCAGAAGTTTTACAAACAAATGGTCTACTGGTAAATGGTTGGGATGTTGCCTGGTGTATGTGAACCTACTAGAATCAAGGTTTTTAAGTATATTTAACAGTCTTCTGAATTATGTGTAATGTTATTCTGGGGATGTAAATTTAGCGAGGGTCAATCCACTAAACCCACCTGACAAGAGTCGATCTTTCCCTGCATGTGACCAGCACACATCATGGTGTCATCCAACCTGTTCCCATAGATATTACGAGACATGCACCGCTTCTGAGAGATCAGAAGAACTTTGGCATCTAGCAGCTGAGGGGAAATCGTGTCATCTGTGATAAAGACATGAGATAGATAAGCTGTAAAACACTGGGCAGACTGACAGATGTGTCGCTTTATAAGGAAAGTAAAAATATACAGGAACCACACTTTTCTCAGTGACTCCATAGCCTGATATGGTGCACTGTGTTCCATCTGGGAATGAATCTCTGGTAAGACATGCTGCTCTGACAGTAGTTGTCTCTAAGGCACAGTGTCCATTTTTGGCCTTTAGCTTAAGCAAAGCTGAAATTGATAAGAAAAACACTATGAAGAGAATAATGGCAAAAACATTATAACTACAATAATGGTTAAAAGTTTTGGGACACTTGAAAGAAATATTTCTGATTATTCACAAAAAATATGAGGAATGTGTTCTTAGTAGGTAAAAATATAATTTAGTTTTTTTATGACTTACGATTATTTTATTATTATTATTTTTTTTTAAATTGATGGTTATGACTGATGATTTAAGAAAGAACAGCCAATAGAAGTACAGAATAGAGGGTGGGATCTCAAGAAGCTGCTTGATTACATGACAAGAAAACATTGTTGACTACAAGGTTGACTACACTGAAGAGGATTAAATAGAACATGTTTTATTTTATATAACACAAGTTTCCTTTGTTTGATTTTATAAGTTCATTATTATTCTCACACGTGGAAAAGAATGCATGCATCCCAAAACGTTTGACCAGTAGTTCATGACTTTGCTCTTCAAAACACAAAAGAAGATATTTTTAAAAATGTTTGTGACGGCTATTCAGTTTTATTTTAAAATCTTCTATTTTATTCTGAATAATTCAGGTTTGACTTGACAATATGATGAGAGGATTTTTATCACTATAACTAAAATTGAATCACTATATAACTAAATATGACAATATAACTAACTTGATTTGTAAAACATTTACATTTGTAATGTAGTTGTTTTTGTAATACATTTACAAAGTCAAAAATTCTATTCATTACTTTCATTACAAAGTCAGGTAGAAGTGTGTAGACCAACTGAGAGTGCACTAGTAGGAGTAACTGCGTTTTCACGTTGTTGGCAGTGTTGTATGTCCCAGCTGCATACATCCCGTCATTTCTTCTTCACTCTTGATCGCAAACTGACTGTCCTGGACACATCTCCTCCTTCCTCGCTCGTAACCTTCCGAAGCAACCTACACTCTCTCTCTCTTAACATATCCTCTGCTGTCTCCTCTACACACCCTCACCCGACCTATTCGCCCCACTAAACACCGACAGTGCCACTGACTCTCTATGCTCCACACTTACATCCTGGTTAAATGACATGTGCCCGCTTGCAGCTCCACAGGCCCCTGCTACCCTACCCCATCTGATTTCCTTTCGGGAACACAGAGCCAGGCTCAGGTCTAACGAGAGAAAGTGGCGATGTTCTAATGACCCTACTGACCTCTCTCTCTATTAGTCTCTTCAGTAACTTCTTTCTCATCGGATGTCTAGTCGTCTAACTCTAAGATCTACCCCGCCAGAATTAAGGACTCGCCCAACTCTCATCATGTACCTTTCTACTCTCCTAAGGTTGTGTCCTGCCTTGTGTTTCTTGATAACTCGTTGCGACACTTCTGCCTATTGTTATCTTTGCTTTTTACCGCTTCAGTGTCTTCTCAATTCTTTGTAGGACGCTTTGGATTAAAACATCTCCTAAATGTAAATGTATGTGTAGGTAAAGATAGATGCAGTTTCAAAAAGCATCTCATGGTGCTCATGTGTTCATTAAACAAATAAAGACAGATGGACAGAGCGAACCACTGACCTATATCATTGTACAGAGCTTCATCTGTTTCTCTATAATCCTCATGAACAAATGCTTTCTCTACTTCCAGAAACTGCTTCGCAGGATCATCTTTTTCAAGGTTAGTTCCACCCAGCTCCACTCTCATCTCTTCATTCTCATTACTGGCGTGATTGAAAGAAAAATCTTTTTATTTTTTCCGCAATGTCTTTTGGACATGCCTTTAGGAGTGATACTCACATGCAGTGAGCTGCTGTAAGGAGCCAGCAGGAGTCAATAAGAGTTCCTCCACATCCATGACTAAAGGTTTCATTGGTGCCCACTGGGCGAGATTGAAGTGAGGCCTGCCAGGGATGGGCATTGGGCAGGGACTTTCTCCCACCAAATATTCTCGGGGATACCATACGAGACCGACTTGTCTTACCACAACCGGAAAATTCCAGCTTTGTAGGGGCCATAGTGGGTTTCACTGTAACTGTAAATGTAGTGGACTGTGTTAAACGGATGGTCAAGCGTTATGGATATGCATTCATGGGTTAGCGTTTATTAAGGAGAAATCCATGGAAACCTTCTTTAGCACAGGGATCGACATTACAAAAGTCCCAACGTAGTTTGCCTTTCTGCTTGACAAAGCACCAGGGTTGCGGTTCTCCATCCGGATTTCTTACAAAGGTAAAATTAATGACTACCAGTGATCATCATAACAAACATCATTATAAAACTGTGAAAGATTTTCATAAAGTCATACCTGCAGTAATTGTGAGGTCCAATGCTATCATTCTGTCCAAAGTCTTTATAAGGAATTTTATGGTAGTTCCACGGAACACATTCCAGTTCTTCCACCGTCTCGCTGACGAACCCTCGGTATGATTCCCCATTACCCTCATAGCAATCATTCGGACCTTAACACACAATGGCATATGTGCAGACTATCCCATCACATGAATTAAATAAATGCCGAATTTATTGCCGCAGCCCATTACCAACTTGACAGAATCTTCCAGTATAGTTTCCAGGACATTCACATGTAAAGCTGGATCTTGTACGGCCTTTAACACACGTCCCTCCATTTAGACATGGATTTGGCTTACAAGCGTAGGCTAAGATTGTATACATAAGTATATAAATAAACAATTTAACATTTACTCAAGCTGTAAATACTATTAAAAAGTAGAGATGCACTGATATTAAATATCTCCATTGCTTATCGATTATTCAGCGATTTCTGCCGATACAGATATGTAGGTGATTACATTAACACAAATAAACAAATAATATTTTTTATAAAAAATGTCTCTTAACATTTTATATACACAAGCTCAAATTCCTTGTTTTTTTTGTTTATTCTCTTTTGAATGACTGTATGTATCGGTTCTGACTATTGGCTGTTTTTAACACCAAATGATATCTTAATGATTAAGCCAATATATCCGATAAATCCGTGCATGTCTATTTCTTTGTCATTTGTGTTTATAAATTGAAGAAAGAGATGCTCACGTTTCCTGCAACTAGGGGCTCTGAAGGGGGCATAGCACTTGCATTCGTAGAAGGGTGGTTTTTCAGTTCGGACACAAAGGCCATTACCACATTTTACATTCTTACACACATTCCTCTCTAAAAAACACAAACAAATGATGTGAATCATGTCACATTAAGTGAATATATATAAAAGTGTGTGTGCATGGTCTAACCTTCCTGACACTTTTTGCCAATGTAAGGTTCTGGACAGACGCATTCAAAGCCGCCGCTCTCTAAAGCCTCACATACACCATTATTCTCACAGGGGTTTGGATCACACTCATCTAAAGAAGCAAGAACAATTTTTGTGTTGTTTCGTGACTAAAACAGAAAGTGGAGATTGACCTCATAAGGACACAAAACTAAATCCCGGCATTGCATTTGCATGGTCATGCATAAAACTCGCTTGCCTGTTCCTTCGAAGAGATCAAAAATCCAGTCAATGGTTTCATCAACGATATCAGGTGAAGTTGGTTCCTCCTCTGTCTCATTGAATGGATAGTCATATATTTCTTTTGGGGAGAGGAAAAGTGCATGGTTTGAAATTGCAACCTCATAATTGCACAAATCAACTGTAGAAAGTCACTCACCATCCACTAAACTAAATAGATCTTCCAAAAGACCCTGAAACGTTTGACATGATTTCAGTAAAATATTAATAAAGGATACTTTTCTAAAGCTTTCCCACATGGGTACATACCGACACTGCTTGCACTGGGGAAGTAATGCTGGAAATGCCCACTAAAAGTAGAAAGACTGAAAACATGATTTCAGGAGTAATAGATATACATCCACCACTACCAAAATCCCTCTTCAATTGTAGACCGAAGCCTACGTGACCCCTGGACCTACATTTCTGTTTTTGCTATTAAGTAATGATTACCTAACAACATTGATTTTGAGTTCCGACAAGCTAAAGTATCTCTAGCTCATATTTTGTAAGACTTATGGCCTTACAGAGCATGGTGCATATGTATGCGATGTACCTTCTGTATTGTATGTACATTTTTAGGTTATTCTGTTTGTTCACCCCATGTTCCCTTTGGCCTTTGGCCTTTTTCTTGTATAGCTCGTTGATTCAATGAAAATTGCAATACAAATGAAAAGTGCTTTAAAATAAAAAAATAAAAACTTGACCAGCGATAAGCTACTATATACAGTCAGTTTTCTAGTTTTTAATAGTTTAGTCATGATAAGACATTTACTTTAGATTTTCTACAAAATAAGGCATCAGATGTATAAAAATCACCAGTTTTTTCTTAATTTTTTAAGACAGCGTAACTTACCGATATTGCATACATATTGCACAGTAATTTATAGGATGAATGGTTCTCTTGATGAGTTAAAAAAAATTACATTTTAAAAAGGCACATTGGTATTAAAAAAATAAAGGCTGATAAAATTTTATAAAAATTTATAAAAAAAACTAAATAATGTATAATTCGTTTTAATTCTGCACAAATCAAATTAATAAACCCAACATTTAATACAACAACATCTACATTTGTAATATTAAACCCACTTACGGAACTTATATATTTTATATTTGTTTGTCAATTAAAACCAAATGCAATAATGTTTAATGCAGCGAGAACCTTTACATTTATGAACATGATAGTCTCTTAATGTATTTTTTTAAGCATTTTGTGCATTTAAAAGTATGTTTCAAAGGCAAATAATAAAATAAATAAAACATTGGACACAACTGTTGTTTTTCTTTTTTATTTAAAAGAGAAAATACAGATCAGTTGACACTGGAGTGCAGGAGTACATTCTCAGTATATAACAGCATCAGAGATAAATATGACAGGATCATATTTAAGGTTTCAAGAGCTCACTGGTGACACTTCACAAAACATCGTTATTACCTTGCAATTTCATTCACAAGTGCAAACTCAACGCTATCAAAATGTAAAAGGTAAAAAAACACTGTGCCTTAGAAAAGTGTCTTTTGCATTTCATGCTTTTTAGGAATATGAAATGGTCACCCGTGATGATATTGCTATGAGCTGTAATGAAGTCTAAATTCGAAACACTATATGAAAGATTTTGTTCGCTTTGATCACAAGACCATCGTATTTCTCTCTCTAGGTGCACTGATTGTCCGATGGATGGTGATATCTAAAAAACAACCAAATTTATTTCTTGCACACTACCACGCTCAAAGGCATCTCCACCCGCCAATCTCGGAAGATCAACATCGATGTCTTTCCAGTGTCTTAAGCCCAGAACAAGTCATCCACTCTTAAACATTCAAAACACCTATGCTCTCTACAGAGCATGCAAGTGCTAATACTATAACCGGAGTGTCTGAGAAGAGCAGATCTGACTGCCCCAAAATAATTCACAGTCCCAACTATTTATTCTTCACTTCAAGTCTCACATGCATGACCATCTGCTATTGACCATTATAAAGCAAACTGAATTTGCATTCACTCCCAAAGACACTGAAGCATTAAATGCCAATAGGATGTTTTGATTCAATAAGCAGTTCACCACATCAGTGCATCTCAATTAATAAGGCACATAAATGTCTATTGAAGTGTTTTTCCCCATCCTTGAGTTGGCTCTACGAGCCGGAAATAGTTTGGGATCATGTGTACTCTGATTTGCGAATGTAGTTGGATGGGACGTAACCTCTTCGTCCCCCTGCCTCACCAAGCCACCACTCCTGGTTTCCATTCATGTCGTGGAACTCGAGGATCCGGACTCTCTCATTGGCCGAAATGCTGAGCTCATTGGCACACCGTGCACTAAACGAGTAGAGTGCGTAATATATCTGAAGGAATACAAAAGAACTGTTTTAAACTTCACATGGTTATTAAAATATACTAACGTGTATTAAGATATATACTTGAATTTAGCATTCGCGAGTTTGTTTTGCCGTAGTGGCCAAAATGTTGTCCAACCTTTGAAATCTTTCCTATTTATTTAAACATATTATTAAAGATGCACACAAATTTGGTTTGTATTATGGAGGATGAGAACTTAATATTATTGTGTATTGTTGAGGATGATCATGAATAAATAAATATATGCAGAATATCGCAAAATAAACAAATGTAGAAATGTAGAATAAATATCAAATATACAGGAATAAATGCAGTATTATACAAATGGTACAATGTTGTTTGTTTTAATGATGTGTGTTTTATACATAAATAAATATTTGTTTATTTAATAAATCATTATTTATGAATGTGTATTTTTTAATGTATTTATATTTTATTTCTGAGTAATTTTTGTCCCCCTAGTGTAGTTGTACTTGGCATTTAAACTAAACGTTAGCTTAAATAAGAATTATACGAATCTCAGCAAATATTAACAAATGCTAAAAAAATTTGAAAAAAGACACAGAAGCAATATTATATACAATATATAAACCATTACTAAATTACTTACACTATAATTAATGATCGCTTTATTTCCTACATGCTTTTTTTGTTTCCTGTTCTATGTTTTCTGTATTTAAAAAAAATCATATTGCTTGGTAATGTAATTGATAATATAATTTGTCAGTTCTTTTTAAAGAATACTTTTAGGTTTGGTTTCTAAAATGTGTATCACATACCTCTTTTTTAATCGTTTAGTTTTTGATACTTAATTTCTGGACATCACTGTTGGCCACTTCTGTACTTCGACACTGACACTCAATTCTGATTTGAATAACTTCACAAAATGACGATCGTTAACATACCTGGTGTCCATCCAGCTCAGCTTCAGGTTCCAGATTTATGTGTTCCTCAGAAGCATGTTGTGGACTCTGTAACGAATAATCTCCATTTTGTCTCGTCTGTGAGCCATAAGACCCATGTGTGTCGGTGTACCTTAAAGACGAGTCATATCTTATGTTTCTATTGGAGGAGCAGGAGTCTGTAACAGAGAAATCTGAGGGGTCACTGTGATTGGTTGGAGTGCTCTGACCTGAGCTTAAAGAGTCTCTGTGATTGGTGGAATTTCTGTTTGAAGGTTCAGAGTAGTCCCTGTTATTTCGATAGGCCTTCTCAGACTGTTCTTTGTAATTTGGGGAGTTTCTGTAAGAGGCGTCAAGAGAATCCCTATGATTGGTGGAAGTCTCTTTGTTTTTTCTGGGTGTAGTGTCTTGGCTAGGGCCTGTTTGGAGTGGAGGTGTGGCAGTTGAGAAGCTGACAGTCGATGTTTCTTGGTTGAATGTGAGAGTGCTGTTGCTGTTCTGCCGTGAGAACATGGGGGACGAGCCACCGTAGCCGGACTCATTCGATGACTGGCTCTCGATTGAAACATCTGACTGGCTTGTCCGTGGGTTGTATGGTTTAAGAAAGGAACTATACACGAAGCCCTTCGTAACTGCAAAAATAAAACACAAGTTACTAATTAAATATCTGAATGGAAGATCTTAGAAGGAGTCCAAAAGGGACAAACACAAACCTCCATTATCTATCAGCCATCGATTCTGACTGCCCATTGGGTCTTGTTGTTTGATAACACCCACTATGTCTCCCTCCAGTACGGACACATCCAGGTCCTGTGCCGCATTGAAGTTCCTTTCAGCCTGGAAGAGTTTTTCGGGTCCGTATCTGGCCAGAAGCCCGGCTCGGTGCTTGTCCGTCTGCAGTACGTAGTTAGGCTACACAGTCAAAAATGAAAAAAGGAAACACGATAGATGAGATTATAAGTGTCTTACTCACATCAGATATCAGTTGACATTTACTACACTCACATGGACCCTCTTTATGCGATTCAAAAGAGATTTTAACAATTTAACTTTGCCTCATGTAAACGCAATAATTTGATTTAAATAATGTGATTAAGCTCACAATCCAAGCAAGCATAATCCTATAAAAATAGATGGCCCACGCCAAAAAGTATGCAATACAGCCATAGGCAGACGCTTTGCATAAGATGTTAATCTAATGAAATGGCGTCCAGTAACACTCGCATTTCTACCAAATCAATTAGTTGACCAATGCTGGTAAAAAAATAACCAAAATTCTAAGCGAATAATATAATTACTGAAAAGTTCCATGTAAACCGGATTCGAAGAGGTGTTCTCTTGTAATGTAAACATAGTACTGGATGAAGTCCTAACTCTGATTATTGAAAATATTCGCATATTTGGTGCTTTGTAAATGTAGTCAATCAAATTTAAAAAGATAGTTTACCCCCCCAAAAAAATACATTCTGTATTTAACATCATGCATGATTGTGGGAAAGAAGATAAGAAATGTCTTAGTGGTTTTGTGTCGAAACAATGGAAGTCAATGAAAACCAATTTTATTTAGTTGCTGACATTCTTCAAAATATCTTTAGTGCATTATTCAAAGAGCCCAATGTGTTTTTTCTTTCATTTGAGGTTGACATGCAATTTTATAGTTCACACAAAAAAATAAAAATTCTTAAATTTTTTCAATATCGTGTTACACAAAACAGACAGAGAAGATATTTTGAAAAAATGTCAGTAACTAATGTTAATTTACATTTATTCATTTGGCAGACGCTTTTATCCAAAGGGACTTGTAGAGTATTATGCAGTGGTCAATTTTTATTGAAGAGCAAACAGGGATAAGGTGTCTTGCTCAAGGACACTTCAGTCATTGTCTGCTGGCACTGGGATTCATACCCACAACCTTCTGCTTACAAGTCCAACTCTCTAACCACCAGGCCACGACTGACCCCCTAATTAACTAAATGGGTGGTTTATGTCCAAACAATAAACGTCTATGATGACCAATGTTGATCAGACACTGACATTCTTCAAAATTTCTTCTTTGTCTACAACAGTCAGGTTATTCACAAAAGCCAGTGCAGTCTCCAAGTCACGTGTATGATAGTGTTATTACCAGCCATGGACAACTTTATTGAAAGTGATAGTTCACACAAAGATGAATGATCTGTTTTCATTCAATTATCATTTTAGTTCTATGTGTTTTCTCTTTAGAACACACAAGACAATATTTTGGAGAATGTTTGAAGCTGACACACCCATTCACTTCTATTGAATGGACACAAAACCAGTGCAAATGAATGGGTGCCATTTACCAACGTTATTCAAAATATCCTCTTTTGTCTTACGCGGACCAAAAAAGTTGATCAGTTTTGAAATGGCAAGATTATAAGTAAATGATGACACAATTTTTATTTTGGGGTTTGGTTTCGCTGAAAACTTCCAGTGATTTAAACAGCTTTAAAGTTTAAAATTGTGGTAAACTCACAGGTCCGTTCTGTTTCTTTGAGTTCTGCTTTTCCAAAGTCTTCTTGTCAGACGTCTTGCGTACGGTAGAGGGAAGGTTGTCAGGAAAGAAACTAAAGCTCTGCAGTGCATCCAACACACGTGTGTGTTCCTCCTGAAACAAGGACACCACGCTCCCCTCTGTAGCTGCCAGTCCAGACAACTAAAGGAAACAAAATAACATGACGTGAGTCAGAAGAAAAGACAACAGAACATTAAAGATGATCCAGGGGACAGCTTCCTCACCTGCAGAAGTGGCTTGAGCTCTCCAACGGTGAGTGAGATGAAGTCTCTCTGGGCCTGTGAGAAACCTCTCACACAGCTGGTGAACAGCTCTTCGGCCGAGCGGTGAAACTTCGGCAGCTCGTCCAGCAGCTGGGCGTTCAGAGCCTCGTAGTTATTCCTCGCAGCCTGGAGCTCCTCCTGCACACGCTTGTCCTTCAGTCGCTCGGCGCGCTCTTTACAATTGTCATAGTCTAAAAGCTTGTCCCTGCGTTTTAGAATCAGTTTATGTGGGCCGGCGAACATGATGAGCAGCTGGGTGAGAGGAGTGATGACCAGAGCTTCAGTTCTCTCCTTCTGTTTAGAAAAAAAGGAATGACATTAATTATGTTTTTGTAATTCAGATGTATATCTAATATTGAATAGAAAATGTGTTGCTTGCTTGTGCAATGCTTGGTACCACTTTAATTTTCCATAATAAAGTTAAAAAGCACAAAAAGAGTGAAATTTCTTTCTTTACTCATCTATAAGTCTCTCTAAAGTGGGTATGACTTTCTTTTGCATAACGCGAGAGAAGATATTTTGAAGAATGCTGGTAAACAAACATCTCCCACCATGCACACAAACCACGAAGACATTACTCAAAATATCATCTTCTGTGTTCCACAAATTCTCTATGTGTTGTAGTAGTAACGGTGATGATGTAGTACTCACAAACTCAGCAAACTGTTTGTCGCTGATAGAGCGATGAGCTCTCTGAAAGCGTTCAGGATCCGTCTGGTGATGGCGTTCTGTGTAGATGTCGCAGAAGCTGATCGCAGCAAGCACCTTTACTGAAGCAGATTCCTATATAATACCAAAGAAAAAATTTAATTATTTTATATAATCATAAAAAGTATTCAATCTTGTCATTAAAAACCTGTATGACTTTTCTTTTTCGGCAGAACAAAAAAGAAAATTGGTAACAGCAGTGGCAACCATGTACTTCTATTGTATTTGCATTAAACCAATGCAGGTCAATGGTTTCCGCCTGAAACCTTCTTCAAAATAACTTTTTTTTGTGAAGAGAGAAAGTAATACAGGTTTGAAATGGACTTTTACTTTAATGTGAATATTCACTGTAATTCACTCTTTTAGTTCTGATTATATCTGCATTTTTCACTTTATTTACATGAACATTGTTACATTATTATTAACTAAAAGAATTTTGTCTTTGCAAATCCACCTTTTAAAACCAAATCGAATAAAAATTACCAAATCGAATAAAAAGTATAATCAAATCAAAAACAAATAAATGTGAATTAAACTCAATCTCCGATGAGCGGAAATACCCACTTCTACAATGTTTAAAGAAAGATATTAATACCCTTATATGCTGTAGGTACAGTGAGATGTCCCTGATGAAAGATTTGATCAGTCGCTCCTGAAGTCTAAATTTTTTCTCCGCATCATCGAAAGCTTCATCTTTGATCTGATAAAAAGCGAACAATCGTTGGTAAATACACATAAAGTCGAATCTGATATAGTTTTAAAGCTCACAGCGGTGTTTATGTACCTGGGATGAAATGCCAGTCAGATGTTTGAGATGACTGCTTACTCGGTTGGACTTCTTGATGATGGAGTGCATGCTCAGCTTTGAGATCTTGTCGATGAGTCGATCTTCATCACCTTTGCGGTACTTCACCACTACACACAACAGATGGCGTTGGAGAGTTATTCAAAGTTTGAGAAGGCACCACACAGCAAGATAATTTGACATTCTTCAAAGTTGATTTTCTGGAGACAGCATTTTAAATGTAGTTTTGTACATTATTTAACCCTTGTAAATCTAGTCTGCATGTTCAGAGTCAGCTACCTACCAAGATCTTTTCTTCTCTTGTATTCGTTGATATTGACATTCATTTCTTTGATGGACATCACAGCTTCGGTGAGCCGTTTTCTGTCGTGGTGCGACTCAGGAGTGGTGTTCAGAAGCTCCATCAGGAGCAGCGGGTAACGCATCACTCTCTGCACCGGCTTTATCAAGAATGAACCCAGATTAATGTAGTTCGTCTTTCCCCTGTGGCACAACAAAAGCAAAAAGAGACATATTCAGATTATCTTCATTCTGCTCTTACAGCTTGACAAGGTCTCAAAAATGATCTCTGTGTTCATCCAGATGTTATAAACAGTATGTAACTCTTAACTATATGCAAGCAAAACACACACTTTCTGACAGACTCGTATTGAGCAAGTCTTGTTTTCCAGTAAAAGCATTTTGAGGTATATTTAAAACAAGATACAACATTAGGACTCATAAAAAGAACAAATCCTGATGGTTTAAAGAAAAAAATTGGTTTACAAAAATTTATTCTCATGTCATGTCTGTGTGTAGATTTTCTGGAGAACTTACGTAACCAGACAACAGTGGCACAAATTGGTTTTGTGTCTATATTAAAAGTGAAAGGGTGCAGTCTGTTGTTCATTACCAACATTCTTAAAAATATCTTCTTTCGGGTCTTACAGAAGAAAGGCATACATGTTTGAAACTATCACTTTGAAAATACGCTAGAAATATCACAAAATTCTCAACTTAGTTTAGAAAGAGGAAATTTATGCTTTGAGAAATTCATAAAAATAGACTAAACAAAATCTTTTTTGGAATTGTTTACATGGCTTTTTCAATCTTTGAATTGCATTGTATTCTTTTAAAGGGTTCATATTAATGTCAATAAAATTGATGTATAATGTCCTGATAGAAAATAAGCATATTTTGTGTTTTGATTTTAATATCTTGTTTTAGGAACACCTCACTGTTTTACAGAGTAACAAGACAAAAGGATGGTCAGGTAAAATTGATTTGCAAAGCACAAAGTAGATTTCATGACATTTCAAACTAGAGCGACTTCAAATGGACATACTGAAAGCGTCAACATCATGAAGCATGAAGCACATGTTTACATATTAAGTCAAGTTTCACAGCAGTTACATAGCAATTTATTTGAGAACAACAAATTGTTGTTGGTTTAGCCACTTTAATTCCCACATCATCAGATTAGAGAGTTTGTGTTAATAACTGTTTAACATGCCACCAGAAAGCATTAGAGTCAGCTGCCAAAAAATAAAATTAAGAACATTCAAAAACTTTAAACCAGTATTCCCAAGGGGATCATATTCTGACGTAATTTAGAGCAGATCGAAAAGTCAATCCGGTGCACAAATTGGGTTCAATCTCAAGTTGTGCACATTTATCAGAATATAACTCCTGATAAGAATATGGCAACAAAACACACAACACACACAGCAAGGGCCCCTAGTCACACAAACACAAGGAGAAAAAGGTTACGCGGGTTAATAAATGTTGAGCATGCGGTCAGGCACTTCACATGCAGTCGCTTTAAACTTACCACTCACGGTATATCCCTCTGTCACGGTGAAGAGAGAGAGAGAGAAGAGAAGAAAACACAGTATCCGGTTAAAGCACCTTTATCGTTTTAAACAGTTTCTTTCAAAATATTACTCACTCTCGCAATTGTTAAGGAATGATTATGATCGGGCAAAAGGTCAAGGCAACAAATCCAAAACTATTCACAAGCTCGCTTAATATGCTGCATGTTGCCATGGCGACACTTGCCGCGGGTGTCCTGCTTCCGAAGGGCACTTACCCTGCGCTGGGGCCTCCACTTACCCCTCTCTGATCTCCCACAGGGAAGCGAAATGAAACGTCGGTCAGTTTATTACACTCGAGTGTTATTGCACTCGCGAGTCTAAAAGTTTGGGAGAATCATTAAAGTCTCATGGAGACCAAATGATCCCAAAGAAGCTTTTTAGAGGATTTATTTCTCTCATTTACTGGTGGCTTTATTACAGCACCAATCTTGCCAGCATTTTCCTGACCGGAGCCATTTGGGATAAGCGAAGCTATAATCTTGGCAAAGTAAATTCTCGATTTACAAATGCCTTGATACTACCCCGTGTTCAGACTACCTACCACGACGGGAGTAAAAACATGTCCATGCCCTTAAAAACAAGCAAATATTTCCTTCTGTTCCATCTTTGATCTGATGTTAACTCAAGCGCTTAAGTAAATACAAGAATACACAAAACACTGGGCTAACAGGAAATGAGTTTGCTTAAAAGAAATACAGTTGAAACCACTGATGTTAACAAAAAAAAACATAAATGATGTTGTTGCTTAAGCAAATTGTTAAATGTCCAACCATTTTTATGACAAAAGCTGTATTTTTTCGCAAAACTCAAAAGGTGGTTATTCTCTTCTCGGCTAAAAAAAAACTATTCCTTTGCGAAAAAAAACTATAGAAAACATTAAAAACGTATTAATAATAAGATTATAATGGTATTACGAATATTTGATGATGGTTTCATTGGTTGTTATTCTAATGGAAACCATTACAATTTATATGATGTTTCTATTTCTATTGAAACCATTACACAATTCCTTTAACCCAATTTCATTTTAGTCATCCAAAAGGGTGTTCTATTAGTTCCCATCTACCCGTCTTAATTAGTCTTAATATAATCAATGTAATTCCCATTATTTCATTTCATTATTTCAATTCATCACATCTTCTATTGTCGTTTTGAGCAGGGCTCTTTCGTTTCCCAGAATGATGATTTTAACTTGCATTTGGCCATGGTCACCTTTATCCCTTTAAAAGAATCTCCTTTTATTTTCTAAACATAAAAAGAATGTCAAACAGGATTCAAAAGACAATTTCGTCAATTCTCTCCCTCAACTGACCAGTAGTATTTGCGAAAACAGCGAAACCGACTGAGCGGTGAAACTAGGTGAGGCACATTCCTCTCTCGCCATGCATTGCTGAAGCACTATTATACACATGAAAGACTTCAAACAGAAAAAAGACAAGCCTTCTCTATTTTTATTCGCATTTTAACCAAATGGACACATCCATGTCTCCAAACTGTTCTTTCCCTGACTTACTAATACAATATGAATCAACTTGAAAGGCAGACAATGAAAAGGACAAAGTTGTTTCCTGTTTTGGAATTCCACAGATGCTTCATCCTATCCATCCAGACTGGTTGCTCAAGATCCCGACTACATTAGAAATATCTTAATAATGACATGAGTAAGAACACACACCCAGCGGTACCACTGTGAGCAAGAAACCATTCCTCTCTGAGCCATACAGTACACGACTCCAAATACCTTTGAAATTGGTTGATCATGTGTAGGATTACATACCACGCAATTAAAATGATTCTCATACAGTTAAACTATGCCTCACTCCATCCAAACAGGCATTTACATGCTTAACCAGATTTAAGATCATGCATTGGTTATGGTAACCACACCGTGCAATCTTCTGAGGATGAATGAGAAGCCACGAGTGTCTTGATGGAAAGTTACCTGAGCTTCTCCAGACACTCCAGCACGTGCTTCTGAATGTTCTCATCCTTCTCATACATCTCCAGTAGAGAGATGGCATCATCGTGATTTTGGCAATACACCTTGTAGACGTCTTCCAAGTCAACTTTGTACTCCAAGAAAACATCGCCTGAAGAGTGAATATAGGAGATCAGGTAAAATAGTATAAAAAGCATAAGCAGGACTGTAGGATCTTTGCCCTAACCTATCGAGTCTGTTTCCTGTAAGCTTTTGTAGAGTCGACAGGAGAGGTCGATCACTGAGGTCATGTTTCCAAAAAGTCCATCCAAGTCAATTCCCTGGACCTAAAAGATATGTAGATTTTAAAGATGATGATGCTGTATACAATATGCATTGGTGTTAACAATATGACATTTTACAGACCTGTTTCTTCTGCATTGGTTGATAGATCTCCTTGATGCACATCTGAAGGTCCTTGATGTAGTCATGCTCCGTCTGCAGAAGCTCCTCAATGACCTTTGACCTCTTCTCCAGCATCCTGTGTTCAGGATCCTCGGTGGTGGCCGATGACGCCGGGGATGATTCTAGAGATTTGGGCTGGGAGGCGAGCAGGGTCATCTCTACAACAAAATACAAATGTGGTCAATTATCACATGAAAAAATTTGTTTGGGTTGATTTTGCCAGTACAGACATACAAGCTTTCATAACACTTTGAATGAATTATGACATCACTCTTAAAACCAAAGGGGGGCATGAATTGAGAGTATGAATCATTGTCACTGGTCAGCCAAAGGATGTCATGGCTTGGAACTGAATTTGGTTGGTCTTTGATCTATTTGGCCCCAAATGGGTCTGGGGAAGGGGAGTGTGGGAGTGTGGGAGGCAGATATGCTCTCACGCATCGGCGCCTCCAAACAATGCCCCCCAAAATGGTACAGTGAATGGAAGTACAAAAGACTGTCAATGCATACAGCGAGACATGTTCCCTTTCAAGGGTTTGGACGAGGCATTTGAGATGACTGTGACAGGCAAGACTAAATTAAATTAAGAAATGAATATGAAAATGTAATATGAAACTGTGTGTGAATGTGTATGGAGGATTATATTCAAAATAGAGATAAGGCGATTTAGCAGGCCATCTGACGCGGTGACTCACGCTGACATCATGCTACTATAAATCTTATTGTTGCTGATTGGCTAAAAGGCTGATAACAGTTTGAAGAATCAAATTAAACTGTTGCCTTGTACTGCCGTTTGAAATCTAACCTCTGAAACATTAGTTTAACCACACAACACCAATATAGTGTCATTCAGAAGAAAGATGAGTATATTCTAAGGAACCCAAAGATGAAACATCTTTTAAAAACAAAACCTGCATTAGAACTTAAAAAGGGCAAAATACCTTTAGGGCTTTTTTGCTCATTTTATTGCAAACTCAGGAAATTAATTATCTTAATTTTTTGTATAGTAATTTTCCAAGTCTTAGCATCATGAGAATGGGCTTGAGCAGAATGTAGTCCATGCCAGCTAAAAAAAACAATGTGTGGTCTATACAGCATCAACCATCCATGTGCTAATTGTTCTACTTAACATACATATACACACACATCATTCATTCATTCATGGCACTGTGTTTCGACCCATATTTTGTTAACAGGCTTGTTGTATTCATTGTTCCTGACACAATACACTAACAAAATATCATGCCTTGTGGCACTGAGAATCCAACCAACAAAACCTTCTTCTCCATCTTACTACCAGACCACAAGTGAAAATATTTCTAAAAGAACGATTCAGATCAACTTAACTCAAGCATTTTGGGTCTTATAAGGAACTGATCCAGGCCTCTCCATCAATATCCATAGTGGGTTTACTTCTTAATGTAACACAAACAAGAAATATAAGAACTCAGTAATGAATTCTGAATGTAAACTACAAACTAGAACTTCTCATTTCAATATCAACTAGTCATACCTGTACTGAATTTCAGATGTGTGGGTGTGCGGATGTTATGGTGTAATAAGTCAGCAAAATAACAGATACAGAGCTCAAAAGAGAAGCATTAGTGACAAGGTCCATTGTGTTGTTTTGTGTTAAAGCTACTGTTTACCCTCAAGACCATGTGTGCCAGATCTCAAAGGGATCAAAGTATGTGCCATGGCCTGGTCAATGGTAGAGACAATAATCTTCAGCAGACACACACAAACACAATAGCGTCTCTTTTTATCTATCTGGCATAATTCATTGTGACATTATGTTTGGTCGGCTTCCAGGGTCGTGCTTCAGCCAGCTTTCTTTGTGCGGTTCACAATTTTCCACAAAGATAAAGACACAAGGGTGGTTTTAGTGAGCATCATCCTGACTTCTCACCATTAATAACCTGATGAAAGGACGGAAGATGGCATATAATTATATATTTTGTCTTTAGATCTTACCAATTTCAAGGTTAATTTACAAATATCCAAAAAATTGGTATTATTTGTATCTTCATTTGTTTTCTCAAGTGTTCACAATATAAATAGATTTTCCACATTCCCGTAAAATCCATAAAACAATAAATTATGCCCGAAATACATTTTTACAACTGCAGCTTCATAAAAAGGTTCAAACTACCAATTTGTGCAAAACTTAAATAATCCTTAGATAATATAATATATTTTGTATGTAATATTTGTTATTATATGTTCATTAAAATACTTTCACAAGCAAACCTCATCTATTCTTTCTCCCATGAAATGGATTTTCTTCAGGGCGCCTCCGTGTCGGCAACACTCAAAAACATTGAAAAAAACAGGGCCTCAAGACTTCACCCACCTGTTACCCCCCAAACCTCGTCTTCCCTGCACACTCAAAACACACCAACACAGGTCACAGGAGCATTCATCTGAATCCAAGAGGAATCACCCCATCCCACTGCATTAACAGGGAAGGCTTTCTCTCTAACACACAAACTCCATTCTGGTCTTCTATTACCATCTGAATGCATGGGAACCCAGCTATTAAACACAACCGAGTGAACGTAGTCCCAGCAAACTAAAGCCTGGAGCTGGAATTTTAAACACGCACAGAAATGACACTTCAATGGTTGCTTATTTTGGGATTTCTGCTCCATGTTTTTGGGAAGACCAGCACTCTCGGGACCCGGCCCCTCCTGATTCGGCTTCAATTCCATCAAGATTGAAGTTCTCTCAATACCAAGATCCCCATGCCTCTCAGCGCTCTTAGTCTTTCTGTTTAAAGTGGTATTCTTTGTTCAGGTGTACCAGGGGAGCAGGTGGGTGCTCATTTTATGAGCTTCAAGCCTCTGTGAATTTCAACTAAGTGATATTGTGTTCAATCATCATGGGTAAACTCGGAATGTAAAACCCACAGATACCCGAATATCTAAAGATAATTAAAAACTAATTTTAACAAATCGGTAGATATCTACAGCATATATTTCAAAAACACTTAATATGTGAAAGCTGACTATTGATCTCTGTTGTATGGACAAAAACAATCCTGCATGAGTTTCATCTGTCAATATTCTTTAAAATGTCTTCTTTTGTGTTTTGCAGAAGATATTTTGAAGAATGTTTGAAACAGAAACTTATACAGCAAGTAATCCAGGTTTAAGATAACAAGAGGGTCATAAAGGGATGACCAAATATTAACTACTCCTTTAAAACACTTATTGTCATCGCTGTCTAGTTAAAAAGATATTTGAAGAAAAAGGAAATTGTATTGTGATTTAATCATACAGGACTTTTTCTTCTGTGGAACATAAAAGATTTTTCTAGTAATGCCTCAGTAGTTTTGTGTCCACACAATGAAAGTTAATGAGGACCAATGTTTTGGCTCAAAGACATTCTTCAAATGTTCTACAAAAAACAGAAGTCATTCAGGGTCGGAACAACTTATAGCTATATGATCAAAATATTGCACTTTTTTCCTATAAAATCATGTGAAACCTAAGGGTGCTTAGAGATCCCATGAAATTCAAAGGACTGTTTGTGTCCTGCTTTGAAATAAGGTCACACACACTTTGTCTGTATGTTCAGCACAAAGTTCACATAAGACCGCCCAGTTGCCATGGATACCGCTCACAACTAACATGTCAAAGTGTGGGAGCGACCCACAAAGAGAGTGAATGCGAGTCTTACAAAATGTGTAAAAGAATAAAGCTGCTTGCTTCGAAAAGTAACAGTAAATCCAAAAATTTTAATTCTGTTATTATTTCACACAAAATAGATATTTTGAAGAAAGCGTGTATCCAAACAGTAATGAAAAAGAAATTAAATGGGTACTGGTTTGCAACATTCTTCAGAATACCTTTGTTTGTGTTTTTTGATAAAGAGAAACCTATGTGTTCGAAGGAATAATGATAGGGTTTTCATTTTTGGTCGGCTGTAACTTGAAAACTGAACTGAGACAGATTTTAAAAAGAATCAAGTTGGGCTTACTCAATTCAAGGGATGTTTTATTCAAATGTGTTGCATAAATACAGAAACAGGGCTTGGGGAAACGTCTTAAAGTATTCAAGTTCCGGTGCAGCAATCTACGTCATTGATACTGTTTCTTAATATTTGTTTTGTTTTCGAATTATTTGTTTTCAAAAGGCTGTAGGTTCACATTCCACGCCTCCAGGCTTCAGTCATACGTCTGATGCGTGTGGGATGTGACACGCCTGCAATAAACGTGAGCAAGCATTTTGACAAAACCACTAGAAGTCCTGTCAGAAAACGTTCAAAACATTGAGCCAGCAAAGACTTATATAAAGAAAAATAGATGACATTTGGTTTTTATCTCTGAATCATGACAAAGTGTTTGTTCTGTGGCAAGGCGTGAGGAATGCCAAGAGAAGGTCTTGAAGAGATTTAGACTTTGAGACTCAGAAATCTTTCGTGGCAGTAAAACTGATACTCCAGGGTTGACTTGGCGTACATTCACAACAGCCGTGCAATAAACTTAAACAATTTTCCTTCAATTTTGTTTTATAAAGCCATTTTGAAAACACAACAAAATATGACTTTACAAGTTGTGCTTCAAACAAGTTGATACTCATGATGGTGGATCTAATGATGTAGCGTTTCGGCCATACAAAATCCTCGCAACAGGTTGTAATCAGCAAAACAGAGATGTTGTATGATTACAAGCATTCTAACACCCCAAGCTTTTTTATTGGGGGGACCGTTAAGACAAAGCAAGATGTCCAAGCATGTGATGTATGGCTCCTTCAAAAGCCCACCCTCCACATCGGCACAAAGAAGAGCAGTTTAACTACTGTCATTCTTCAAACCCAATGTTACAGATCATCACGCCTGGAACATCACAGATATGGTAAAGCGCTGATGACCCATCATGATATTGAGCATAATTAATTAAAGGCCACAAGTATTATTTGGTTACCGATGGTCTTCAGAGCATCTTCAATTCTGTTCTGTAAGAAAGTCACACAAGTTTGAATTGAAATGAGGATGAATAAATGATAGAAGCATTACACTTATAATGTATCTCTATGATTTATCTGGTGTTGAATAAAAGACAAGGTCAACTGGTGTGTGGCACGAAGCAGGAACGTAACCTGCAGCATTTGTTTTTCACGGAGTGTGTAAGAAATCCTGACCTACATTATCTGGCTAATTCCCTCCTTAGCCTGTGACTTGAAGCTTTTGTCTGCCAGGCTGGCCCTTGACTTAATGTTGGACAAATGTTGCATGAGAGTTAGCTTAATCCCTTCCAGCCCCTGGCTTTGGCAGCTGCACAGGGATTACGAAGACCAGCAACAGGCGACTCGATAGATGAAGTTCAACATATACTGTATAGCACACACATAGTTCTACATGGTTACAAAGGTATAAGAACACCAGAGGAGAGTAAATGATCTAAATGAAGCTCTAAGAATTAACATTTGAAAGAAAGAGGCACTAAAACACTTAAAGACAGTAAAACTGAGCCAAAAGGGAAAGGGAGTAGTACCGTATCAGGCCTTAAACTGATAACCTCAGAAAAGGAGTCAGTCTCTTCTTCATGGTGCCCCTAACTTAACATTGAGAAGTTTGGGCTACATGGAGGGGGAGGGTTTTTGTACCATGCACATCCTAGTCCCACAAATTTACCCTGGAGTTTTGTGTCATCCTCCACCCCCTTCATGCTCCGACTAGAGCACTGGGCCATGAAAGATTACCCTGGCCTGAACTGACCACCTGCTCTGTGTCAGAAACGACACACACCAGACCATACTTCCTTGCGGGGCACTTAAATATGTGGACATTAAAGCAGAAAGTAGGAATATAGTACCATGTAAAACTCACAAAGGTGTTCATCCAAAAAATAACTATTTAATCACCGTTAAACCTGTGTTTACATATAAGAAGATATTTTGGAAAAATTCTGTGACCTATGGAGTTTATTTATATGTGGGTCAAAGACAAAGAGTTGTCAAAATAAATTTACAAAAGTAATTTTATGTCCATTGAAAGCACCCTCAATGTAAGTCAAATTGCAACTTTATGGTTTAAAATTTGGGAAAAACTGAATGTCAAAATTTTATTGAAATAATGTTACATTGTCATTCAGTGGAACACAAGCTTATTCTGACTTGCACATATTTTATATGAAAGAATAAGGGGTCGTATTAAATTTTTTTGTGCTTTAAATTAGTAAAACAATTCCAAACCTAGGATATTTGAAACAATTTAAAGCCATGTTACTGTTTGATCTTTTATGCTACAGTAGAACCCTTTTTTGTCTTTGACCAATGTGCACAAAAGCATTGCCTGTCAATGGGTACCATCGGTTTCAGGTTACAACCATTTTTCTAAATATTTTCCTTTGTGTTCTGCAAGAAAAAAATAGTAATGCTGGTTTGAAAAGACAATATGTTAAGAAATTTTGACCATTTTCTTTTTTTGCTGAACTGTCACTTTAAGAACAACCAATATTCAACCAAGTTCAGTCTATCAGCTTTGTCTACACAAATGTAGTCTTATTTATTCATCTTTGTCTTAAAAAACCTAATGGCAGTTCATGTTGCCTTTCTTTTTGAACTGTTATCTGTGTTCTGTCTTTGACATCATAGTGCCATCAAACAGAAAAAGACAGAAGGAGCGAAGCACAGAGAGCAAGGGTAAAGAAACGGACAACAATAACTGAGAAAAGAAACTAAACCAGTTCAACCAGTCGGCAAACTTCCAAGTTCACCACACTGAACAAAAACACACGTGAAACTCCATATGGCTTTGTACTGACAGCTTCAATAGCCGGCCTCACAGACATGCATACCTATGCATTAAGATGGTGACAGCACCATCAGCACCTTTGGCATTTCCTCAATTGATTTGGAAAAAGTCGTCTCAAGGTCAAAAGCTATATAAAACCTGTCCAACACTGATGTTGGCATCTCTAAATCTGTTCTCTGGTCATTTTTGTTATTCCAAATTCATTGCATGTCACAACAAAACACCCTCAGGGTGTGTTGCACCAATAGTGTTTTGGTTTCTAGTACAAGATGTGCTACTATTATTGATCGCTTTACCTTGTTTCTTTTTCCTGTTGGTGGCATACTCTGACTTCCTGAGCGCGCTGGGTGCTGTCTTCCTATAGAAACTGTTCCTGTCCAGTGAACCCACATAAACGGGTTTCCGCGTATGGCCTTGACTTTCCACGTCCATTTTTTCTGGACGACCGCCGACCTGATCGTCAATGCTGAGATAAACAGGATCCTCATATGACCGTATCCCTCGTAATGCCTGCTTCTTATAAACATCCTTCTCGCATTCCTTGAGGTACCTTCCACCACTCTGGTCACTGTTGTAACCCTCTTGTTTGTGTTCTTCTAAAAGAGACCTAAGATCCCGATATACCTCCCTGGTTTTTTGCTCACAGTGATCAGTTTCACATCCCTTGTCCTCATAGCAGTCTTTGACACCACTGTCATACCGCTCATCTTTCTGAAAACTTTTGTCGTCCTGTTCCCTTTTTCTGTACTGATAGTGATCTCTTTCTCTATTAGGGTCAAGGGAGTTTCTTGAATCTTGAATCTCATAGCGATCTCTCGGCTCTGACAGAATGTTTTCACTGTAATCATACCGATGGTTGCCTTTCTTACATTCATACCCATGCTTGGAATCAAGGCCTGACTTGTATCTACAGTTGTCTCTTTCGACAAGATCCGCACTTGTTTTTTCTCTCTGATCCCTTCGGTTTTTATTATTGTCTTGGAGGTCATCTTTTCGGTGTTCATATCGCTCATAGTCTCTTCGCTCACCTGGGTCTCTTTCCCTGTACTGATACCTATCCCACCTTTGACGGTCATCTTTAAAGTATGCACGCTCATAACGAACATCTTTTTTGTGATCACACTGGTCTCTACGATCATAGCGCTCATAACGGTCATTGTCTCTTGAGTCACAAGGGTTTATTTCTCTATATCTGTACCTGTCGTCTTTTCTAGATTCATAGCGTTCTTGATGTTGGCGGTCGTAGTGCTTATCCGCGTGATCGTACCGGTCATACTTATCCAGCTGTTTGCGTTCGTGGTAATCCTTGCGATCCTCATCCCTGTAATGATCTCGCTTGTAGTAGTTCACATGATCACGGTCCAAACTGTGTGCATACCGGTCTCTCCGGCTGTAAGGCTCCCTCCTCTCATGGTACTCATCGGATTCCGAAGAGGGGTACCGGTAAACACGGTCAGGCCGCTCTTTAGACCTTGGGCTCTGAACGTAGTCTACATTGTCTCTGCGGTCAGAATAATTCATATCCTCTCTGTGCTCGTAAAAACAGTGATTACCTGTCCATTCCTGAGGCTTCCTAGGCTCCTCGTAGACAGCATCTGAAGATTGATAGAAGAATTGGCGAGGCGGGCACTCTTGTTGAGGTACCCTATTCCGGTCCTCATACTCCCAACTTTGCTGACGCATCCCATTGGCTTGTGCGAGGTAGGCCTGTTGCTCCCAGTGTCCAGGCGCAGGTCGGAAGTCCTGCTGGCATATGACCTGCTGTTGAAGATGTGTCATTTGCATACATCGCTCCTTGTCCCAACTTTGGCTCACTAGTTCTTCCACGCTTTTACCTCTCTTGGGAGGAGCCTTTCTGATCTCCAAGGGCACTGGAGTAAACTGCATAGGTTGTCCTAGGACCACCTGTGCCTTCATGATGGCTGTGAGAATTCAAGTTGCTCCCACAAACAAATTTCACATTCCAGATGTGGAGGATTCCGCTTGTCAGACATGCTTAAACTACCTGTCTCGCTAAAACTCTCCTTCTCTAAGAGCTGACTAAACAGGACTGTCTAGTTCGGAGCAGAGAAACTCGATCTCTCTCTCTCCCTGCCTACCCAGCCAATAGGAAAAAGGAAGGAGGTGGGGGAGGGACACATCCAGAGAGGAGGCAAGGGGAGGCGTTTAGGGTTAATCATTCAAGGTAGTCACATGAATGGATTATAGGGGGGCTGTGATTGGCTGAAGACTCTGTTTGCAAGAAAACACAGACTGGACTTTGCTGACTCCCCCTTCACTTTAAAGAGGAGGAGGCATTACCCTCTTTTATACTTCAAAGTTGGGCATCCTTAAACTTGGCATTGTTTCTGAATCTTCAGAATGTGTACTGTCTACTTTAACTCTTTTTAGGCATGCAACCTAAAAAGATTACGAAACAACATTCTATTTTTAACAAGTTTTTCAGGTGTATATGTCAATTTGAACACTGGTTTATTCTGCATTAACTTGCTCATCCTACGTATTGAACTTGTATATCTTATTGATTCAAAACAAATTCAAAGTTCCCATCATTTCATGATCTACTTTCATGTTTCAACAAGATGATCTGGGAAAGTTGGAGGCTTGCCGATTATCACCCTGAGCACTATTGAGCGCCTGCATACTCCACAATGAGCCATTGTTACCCAGTGCCCCTGGTTTCACAGGCTATGGCATCTTTTCATGACAAGAAGAAAAAACGCTATTCATTGGCTTCAGTATAATATATCACTCCACTTCACAATAAAAGACAAATAGGTACAGAGGTCTAGGAATTTGAGGAAATGTGGTAAAATGTAAAAGAATAAGCGTTAAAGTAATCCACTTATAGGATTAAAATACAAGATATTGTACAAACTACATCTGAAAAGTGAGAATGTGGGATTTTGTGGACCAGATTTCATGTGTACTCTACTTTTGGTGTCTGGATAAATTTATAGATCTCATTTTACTTTAAAAAGGGCAAACCGAAACTTTTGACACTTGAGGGACATTTGACACAACATTCCTGTTGTATAATGGTAGGTACATGAGTTGGTATAATTCGTTTACCCACATCCCTTTGAACCTAAGAATTGAACACATGGTACACAGCTGGTACCATTCATACATTTTCAATCGAAGAAAATCTAAATGTTTTCGGGTATAATTCTAAATTGAAGTGATTGCTCACCCAAAATAAATGCTGTCTTCATAAGCTTGTCCTCTTGTCATTTAAAACCTGAAGGGTTTCCCTATCATAGAACACAAAATATCATATTTTGAAGAATGTTGGTAACTGGCACCCATTCAATCTTATGTCAATACAATAGAAGCAAACGGCTGCCACTGGTATATAACCAACTTTCTGCAGAATACCTCTATTTGTGTTCTGCAAAAGAAATCATACATCCTCAAAATTAAAAAAGGATGGTATATGATGACACAATTTTTTCATTTTTGGGTATCACTTTATCACCAATGTTTAAAGCTCTAAACACTTCAAGTAAGAATCAAATTGTGGACACTGAGAAGCACACCAATGTCTCTCAATGTGCTTCATACATTTTAATTTCTCCCAACCCATCCCAAAACACAACAGGACTTCAAAAGCAATTACAGGGATGAAGCATCTACACGCATTCCTGTGACCGAGGTGCCAACAAGGGTCTCGGACGCCACTCCTCTCATCGCTTATTAAAACTCCCCTACGTTCATACTCTCACAACCTTTTTCAGCAGGCGGTGGGATCATGTAGCTCTCTATAGAGCCCTCTGTTAACCTGAATAGGCTTTCGTGCATGATTCGGACACAGAAAGACTGGGTCAGAAGAGGATTAGATCCAGTACACAAATGAGCTCTTGATGCTTTTTATGAGCACCCAAACCGATCCCAATTAGAAGTAGGGACGTGAATGGTACAGTGCACAACTAAAATGGGACACATACACATTTACAGAAACACAAAATAGGTCTTTTACAAGACCACGAATCTGAACTTTAAAGGCATTCCCACATTTGGCTGGTTACCAGAAACAGATACTTGGGAAAACTTAAAAGGACACACAAATAGTTTTAAAAAAATTGTATCTTTCTTTCGGAGAATTGTGTCTCTTCCTTTCTGCGTAAAACCGCTGTGCCGCAAACCACTTCATAGCTGATACGCTCCCGACCGACTCTGTACTGTAACAATAAATAACCATTGTCCCTACACTCCCTTATGGCAAACACACCCAGTTATGATGAATGTGAAACTCACACTTACCTCCCTTAAATGGATAAAGGAAATGCTGCTACTAACACAAAATGACAATGTGTTTTACTAGTCAGAAGTGACAACCATTGCATAAGTCATAAACATGTACGTGATCCGATTAATTGTATTAGTTGAGATTATAATAATTCCTTTTAGATATATATAAATTATTGTTATAACTATAATGAGTGAAACATGCATTATCATACAGAATACAATTTTGGTGTTGGGCAATACTCCAAAACAAAGACATGAATCACTATGCTTAACAATTCATCTTAATGAATCACAGCTTCATAAAGATATAATTGTTATACAATTAAAAATTCCTCCCTGGTCTCTGAAAACACAACTAGAAGGCATGCTACACTTACAACAACATGTGTACACAGCCATGTGCAAACAATAAATGTGACAGATGTCACATGCTTTCGTTGCAAAACGCATGCAGAGAAAACAACACAATATGCCAGAAATAACATTGAAGTACAATATAAACCTAGGTCAAAATAGAATATTTAAGATAATTATGTATACTTTTAATATATTAAAACATAAAATATATTCAAATATCAAGCATCATTTCAAAAGGGTTACTTGACTGCAATGTTTTTCACGATCTTTAAAAAAATCTTTCTACTTCTTTATTTTATAATTTTTATAATTTCCACAAAGCACAAAAGAAAGAAAGCTGGTAACCGAACCGTGGTGGCACCAAGTTCCTTCTGCGATATGGAAACAAAACCAATGCAAATGAATGTGTGCCAGCTACCAACATTCTTTAAAATATCTTCTGTTGTGCACTGCTGAAGAAAGTCAAAACAGGTTGGAAATCAATGAAACTTTTGAAAAGCATCCCAGTGATATATTAAAATGGCCGTTAAATGCCAAAAATGCATTATTAAGTCCATGTAAAAGCTCTACATAAATAACTCAATTTATTTAACTTTTTTATAGTCTAAACCTAATTTCCATACTTACATTTGTGTCACTGCATATTTTTTTTGCAGAAAATAAACATAAATAAAGAATACATAAGTGCCCTTTAGATTTTTAATGATCCCTATACATAAATATTAGTAGACCAATATAATCAACCGACTAGAAAATATTGACCAATCAATTTGCAATCCATCTCTCATCTTCAAAATCCTTTAAGCCTCACCTGTTACTCGAGCGTTCTTGGATCTTAGAACACGGCTAAAAAGCACCGTGAGACGCACAACTGGTTGGAGCAGAGAGCTCCAGAGACGAGCCCGAAATCCACTAGTGCCCATAATGTCCACAAAACCCTACATCCAATACTTCCCTATAGGACTCAAGCAATACTGAGACAGGATTTACGAGGATAAAGACATATAGACAGAGGTATAGAGAAAGAGAGACACAGGGGTGTTGAGAAAGAGGCCCCTGGCCCCCTCACCCTATAAGTTTAGAATGTATTTCATATGTATGTGGGAAAGGTCTAAATGGCAGGCCCAGCATTCCACATATATAATATAATATACAAAAGTTAATGCCTTTACAGGACCAACCATTTAAACTCATAAATGTGTATATATAAGGTTTGTTACATATGTAGTAAGGCTTCTTGTGTATCTAGATTTAAAAAAGTAATACAAAAGAGTTTATATACAAGAATAATTTTCAGCAACAGAACCTGTTATTCTTATTGATGACAGTGTACAGAAGATTAAGATGCAACAAACAAATCCATCATCTTCCGCCTAGGTTTTTCCAACTATCCTGAAAAAAAAACAGGACTAGCCCAATATCAACTCCCTGGCAATGTGTGAAGGTCAATGAGAGAGCATCTATAAGAGACTGCTGAATATAACACAACAGTGTTGAGAGACTGTCCGAGTCAGCGCTCTAGGACAGAGCAATACATGTTGATAAAGATAGATATCACTTGACTCGCATGACATGGAGACATTCAACATAAAAACCTGTGTGTACCAACACACCCACAACAGTAAACTCTCTGGTGGATGATGGTTTCAATAACGTAACAAAAGCATTCAGAGGAGACACCTGTACCATATGTTTGACCTCAAACAGCAGAGCACATCGCTGTAAATGTGGATATGCTTTGAATCACTGACACATGCAAGAACGGCACTATGCAAATCTAAGAATCTAGATACTCAAAAGAAACTTCTGCACGACTGTACAACCCGATAGTCTGAGGTTGTCAGTTTTCTAGAAATATACAAGAACTTTGTGTTCTGATCAACAGATTACAAGTCAGAGCGGTTTACAGTGGCAATATTAACTTGAAGTGCATAGCTTAGGACACGGTGTAGCGTAAGAATGGTTCAAAGACAAAAAAGATCAACTAAAGACGAAACCACTTACTTTATTCATTATACATTAGTAACAATAAATATAATATTTTTTATAATATTTTTTTTAATTACTCAGTTAATTACAGTAATGATAATGTATGATAATGATAAAAGTATTTACTAACATTATTTTTTTATAATAATCCAGAAATGAAACCTATATTTAAAATTTTATAATTAATATTTAAATTATAAACATAATTATAGTAATAATAATTATTATTATTATTATTATAACAATTATATTTATTTGATATGAAGAATTATGATTATAAGATGTTTTATTATTTATTTCTAAGATTACTAAGAACTATGAATGATTGTTAAACAAAATATTTAATAACAAAATAATTTAAACAATATTAAGGAACACTTATAAATCTAATTATTAACATTGATTTCATAATAATTCAGACATTTAATATATGATTAGAATATTAATTATTATTATTATTATTATTATTATTATTATTATTATTATTATTATTAAAATTACAAACATGATAATAGTATACAATAATAATGATAGTAATACTACTTGACATTTGTATTATTTTTCTCTCCATAATTCTAAATAACAATAAAAATTATAATAATAACAATAATAATCATAATTATGTTTTAAGAAAAAAGTATTAGTATATTAATAATATTAAATGATATGCTAAAAAGTTTTCTTTGAAATATTGAAACTATAATTTTCAATGATTTATAAAAAATGCTTTTATTACTGTTTTTACTATTGTTTCAGTCATTTCTTCAATTTTAATTGAATACAAAATTAAAATTAAGAATTTCCTAAAAAACAATAATTCAGTAATACTTTAAATGTAAAATAACGTTAAATAAAACATTGCTTAGTCTTTTTAAAAACAGAAAGAATAATGATTACCTTTTAGCTGCTGCTGTTCTAGAGTCAGTGTCTCCATTGTATAAGTGCAGAACTCCAGATTCTCTAGAGCTTGTTGTCTTGATGTCTCATCCTGCTCGTCTTCAAGCATGGCCTTAAGTTCTTGTGCTGTATGGGAGTACATATCAATGTCTCTTTCCACCTCCTCCAACCTCAGGAGCAACCTGTACTGTTCCTGTTCTCTCTCTTCTTCTCTCTCCATCTCTTGGTCAAGGACATCCACGGAGTCCACCTCTTCAACTTCATCATCCTCTTCCGG
This sequence comes from Triplophysa yarkandensis, assembly GCA_033220385.1. NCBI lineage: Eukaryota > Metazoa > Chordata > Actinopteri > Cypriniformes > Nemacheilidae > Triplophysa > Triplophysa yarkandensis. The sequence continues at coordinate 3,040,081 of CM065672.1, read as the reverse complement.
CGAATGGTAAAAGAGGTTAGACGAAAGCTCATGCTGAAGAGGTGTCACAGTTCGGAGAGGTGGTCGCGGGGCTGGTCGTGCTGGTCTGTAGGGCTGAAGAGCAACTCGGCCATTGCTGGTGACGGGACATTGCGAGTTTGATGGAGTCGGTGGCCGGAGGACCCGAGGTCGAGGAGGAGGCGGTCGTAGCGTCTTTCGTCTCTCAAGAGAGGAGGCGGGGGAGCCAGCTGGGGAGTATGTGTTGGGGAACAAACGGTCGATTGGAGAGGAGCCACGAATGATGTCGTTCTCACTACTGTAGTCCATAATGGAGTAGTGGCGGGAAACTTTGTTGTTGATTTCATGCCGGCTGCTTAGTTCTGTAGATTCATTGCCACGACCTGGTAAACTGTTTTCGAATTCGATCAGCTGCTGAGAAAGCTTGGCTTCAAGATCACCAGCTGACACACCCAAAGCCCCCATTGTCTGAGATGTAGGCAACCCATTGGCACTCGTCCGACCGTGGTCCCTGCGACCATTAGATATTAGGTCAGCGTCATTGACACTTGCGTGGCGGGTCACCTTCTTCTGCCTGGTCTTCTCACCAAAGGTTTTACTGCTGAAGGGATTTCTGCTGTCATGAGATGCATAGTGCCCATTATTTCTCCTCCAAGTGGTTTCAGCAGATGGATTTGAACTCTGGATTTTCGTAACGGGTGCTGGAGGAGGTTCTCGTAAGGCGATGTGTGACCTGTAACTGTTTTGTCTGTTGCTAAGGGCGTGTAAACTGGGTCTAGGAGGCAACCGGGGTCGAGAGTGACTGCTTGGGCTTTTTTGAACTCCTCTGTTGGGTTGTGTTTGAGGTGGTGGCGGTCTCTCCATCCTTCGGTTTTGTGGTTGAACTTGTGATTGACTTTGCATTGTTTTCTTCTCTTGAGAACTGGAGTGTGTGTAGCAGACTGGTTCCTCTTTACTTTCTTCCTCCCTGCGTTCAAAGTAATCCAAGTCCCACACGGTGTGATCTTCCTGAGTTGCCCAGTCCTGCCCGTATTCTGGAACTGTATGGTCTTCTTGAGCTGGTCTATCAGGTGTGTAACACTCTTCTCTATCTGTAGCACAAATGTCTGTTTCAGGTTGTGGGGGAATCTGCAGCTGTCCTTCCATCTTAACAAATCGATGTGGGAAAACTCCTCGTCTGCCCTGTATTTGACCCTCTAACCAGCCATCCTCAAGCGTGGCAAGGACTCGTATCTTATCTCCTACATCGAAGTCTAACTCGCCGGGCTCGATGGCCCTAAATTCATAAAGTGCTACACCGTAAACAGCTCCTTCCTCCTCCTCTTCCTCTTTTTCTTTTTCTTCTTCCATCTGCTGATGTCCAACTTCCATTGAATGTTCTTCCTCTCTCTCTTCCTCCTCCCTCACCTCTTCATCCATGCTGTAAGCCAAATACTGTTGCAGCCTCGGAGGTTCTAGATCCTCCTGAGGCGAGCGAAGGTGTCCAGTTATCTCCACAAATCCCTCAGGAAATACCCCTGTTCTTCCATCCAGCTCACCCCGGAACCAACCAGGCTCTGGCAGGCCTATGATGGTGATGACGTCACCTTCACGAAAGTCAAGCTCTTCATCGAGCTGGGCATGGAGGCTCATAAGGGCACGGGCCTGACCCAGCGCGTATGGGGGTAGCTCAGACGCCTGGGCAGCGGCACTGCGCTCTGACAGCTGCCTGGATTGTCCAGAAAGCTCAAGCTCTTTAACACAGGATACGGGGAAGAGGCCACGTGAGCCATACGCGTTACGGCCTCTCATCCACACCGCATCCACGTCTTCAGCAGTGACTACATCACCTACAGTAGAAGAGAGCAGGACGTACACTTAATAGGTTCATTTTTGTATAGTTGCAAATAAATTCTGTCTTTGGAAAATTCATATTTTGCAAACAGGCGACTCTAAGAGACTCTAAGAGACCTTCACACAGCTCGGTCGCCTCTAAAAAAAATTGCTAAATAATACTTAAAGTATTAACAGAATTACGCTGGTTTAAAATCTGTTGACAATTCAGTTGCCTTCTGTGTAAAGAAGTAACAACTATACAAATATTTATACTGCTTTAAGGTTTAAAGTGGATTAGATCATGGATTTACATGAATTTGTACATTGTGTTTGTTTTATTTGCATTATTTAAGTAACACCTTCATGCTTATTTTGTGTAAGAGTTTAAGGTTATAGTTACAGTCCATCATAAATTGCTCACACTTCTGTTTGGTTTAAAACTACATTCATGTTTGGTTGAACACAGAGAAAGATATCTGGATAAATGCTTGTAACCAAACTGTTGGAATCTATTAACTTAAATAGTTGAAAACTTAAAAACACCACAGTCTGTTATTGTACATTCTTCAAAATATCTCATTTTGTGTTCAACAGAAAAAAAATATGCAGTAATTTTTGATACTACGGTTCTCAATAGGGTCCAACGACTGTTTGTGAACAACCATTACTTCCAAATCTTTTGCTTTGTTTATCAGAATAACGATTTCATTCATTTACATTTTAAACAATTTAGGAATGAGTAACTGAGCGAAAATTATTATAGGGTGAAGATCCCTTTAATGCCTTATCTAGCAGGCGTTAAGAAATGGGTTATTGCTTCTGTTTACAAGCAGGACACAAGACTAATTCCACTTATTTATGGTGTTTTTGTGAATAGCATGGAGCTGTGTGAAGCTCACCTCTGACCTCGGGTCAGTTTGCACAGTAGTGTAGTAGTCAGGTCTGTGGTCAGTTCTGATTTGGAACACACAACACACACCAGCAGGAGCCAGACTGTCCACTGGGATCACAGGGGTCACATTCCACACGGACATGCTCCTCCTGCCATTGTGTTCAACTCATAAACTAAAACGCTGTTTATTATCCACGCTGAACGTGACAGGAGAGTGACAAATTCATCCACTTTTACTTTTTAAAATAAAACGAAGGAGGTTTTTTGAACCGATTTCACACACGGTTTTGATTGATAACTATATTTAAACCATTATATAGTTAACATTGATGTATGCAATTTGGTGTGTGCAGTCTTATGAAGAGATGTGCTGAGGGACATGAAATAGAAACTTAATTGCATGGTTTCATATTTCTTGTTAATCTATAGGGACCATGGGTGGCTTTTACAATACAGTATAAAGCATAACCACTGACATCTGGTGGTGAACTGAGATCAGTATTTTTAAACTTAAACTCATTAGAAAACTTTTATAACATCAAGCTAAAATATGATTTACATGTATTAAGTTAAAGTTTTGTTTTATTTTATTCACATCTTAACTATCTAAAGAAATGAAAATATTAAATAAACATTATCATAGAAGCCAGTTGTTCTGTGTTTCTGTGACGGTATTGGGTTGACGTGGAACCTTGACCTTTTACCCTCTATTCTAACATAAATGTACCTCCATCGAAAATCATCAAGCTAAGGCTTAAAAAACGGAAAAAAGACAATGCGATTCGATTCATCGTGGTTAATAACCTCAAAGTGAAAGTCCTCCAAAACTGAAAATTCTGTCACTCTCCTTTTCTAATTTCAAACCTGCTTAACTGTCTTTCTATAGCAGAACAACGAAGAAGATATTTTGAAGAAAGTTGGTAACCAAGCGATATAACACATTGACTTTTATTATTTGGAAACAAAACCAATGCAGGTGAATGTAAGTGTCAAGATGGTGAGTAAATGGCGAAATATTTATTTTCTTTGGCTGAACTATCATTTTAATGGTTCATGGCAAGTAGTGACCTGTTTGTGGATTGTAATATTGACCTAAGAAGACTTTATTTTAATTTCTTTTAACTTGTTCTTATAATGTATCTTTTTTCATACATCAGGTATATCACCAAATATAGACGTGTGACATTTTGCAACACTCCATGGTTCAGAGACCCTTCTTGGTTCAGTTTTACACACTTACAATAAAACATTTAAATTTTTAGAATCATATATTCATATTTGCAACTAACATTTTAATTCCATTTCTGGTTGTATTTTGTACAACGGAATGATCCTCTGGACTGATGAGTTTGCAAAATGGCTTATAATGGAATGTAACAAAAGTAGAAAAAAGTTCTGGCATTGTATTGGCACCATCTTTACTAAGTAAGGTATTTTGAAGAAAGTTGGCACCCATTGCCTTTGGTGGCATTGGTTTTTTGTCCATACCATAAAGTCAACAATTGCAACTGCTTTTTGTTTACCAACATTCTTTAAAGTATCTTCTTTTGTCCCTCAATAGGAAATAATGTCCTAAAGATTTGGCATAGAACTAAATGAACCCTTTTGAATTGAGTCCTTTAATGACAACATTTTAATAAATAGTATTCTACCTTTCTTTAAGGGTAAGCTTCCAGACTCCACAGAATTAAAGTCATTGATGCACACGTAGAGATTCTCTCCCATCTTTGTGCTTGGAATTGTAACAGGTTCCACAAAAGTGCTTGGAAACTGGCCTGAAAAATACACAGCAGATTTTAGCAAAGATGACAAAAACAGGCTGGAGACTACCGGCAGTGTGACTTAAAAAAAAAGGTACCTGTAACTCCATCTTTGATTCCGAGCAGCCAGAATTCATCAACAACGCTGAGCACTTCAATGACATCACCAGTGAACAGAGGAAGTTCTTCTGAGACGCTGGGCAGGAACTCAAACACAGCGCGCACCACCGATCCAGCCTGCATCTTTGCTCATCCCCTAACCGTCACATGCATCATATATCTTCATAAACTGGAGCAACTAAAGAACAAACACATATTTAAAATTATTTATGGTTTGCATGTGCTTATAATACAGTTTATTAATGTGATAATGGAGTTTGGATGCCTTTTACTTTTAAAGATCTGCAGTTATTTCACATTCTAAAGTGATGAGCTCAATTTATGACTTCACAACAGCTGTTTGAAACATACAAGAAACTTAGGAATGAAACATAATTTGTTTGTTATTTTGGTATCTACACTGCCACATTGAACTCATGACTTTAATTTAAAAGGAGAATAAATATTAATTTCAACAAGCTGAAATGCGTTTAAAAATCATCTTAAACATTTGCACAAGAGCAGGAACGGGGTGGAGGCCTTAAAAGGGACGTAAGGTCTAGAATGACCAAATAATGAGTCAAAGTTCTGCTAGCACATTCAAATAATAAAATCAGGTTTTACTTCTGCACTCTTGGTAATATAAGCCATCATTTGACCATAGTAAAAGTGGTCACTATAGTTTAACTAAAATAAAGAGTATTATTTACATTTCATTTCAAGAAAAATGTTTTACATTTTCTCAAAGGCCCTTAAAATTAGTGTTTAATGTTTTTCTCGTGCTAAATGTATGTATGTTGAATGTTTCGACTGTGTTGTCTATGGTACACTGTGTGTACTGACTATATGTATGTGCATATTGCACACTGTCTTATGTCTGCACTATATGTTACATGTTATATGTTACATGTACTGCGCTGTTTTTGGAGCAAGCTCCTAAGAATTTCACTCACCAGGGCATACGTGCCGTGGTGATGTGACAATAAAAGTGAATTGAATTGAATTGAAAATAAAAAATTCTGTCATCATTTATTGACCCTCATATGGTTCCAAACCAGCATATGACTCATTCTTCTGTCAAATGCACAATAAGATATTTTGAGAAATGTCTCAGTGGTTTTATATTCATATATTTTTTAAACACGTTTATAGATGGCTGAGAAGTTAGCCTGTCCGGGTTTTCAAAAAGAGGGCAGCAAATCCAGAATGAATGGAGGATTTAATTAAATACGACAGTGACAGAGAAAGGGGAAATGAGAGCTAAAACGCACATGTTTCAGAAGCTCAAAGGCCCCTCTGTCTAATGTGCGTATTTGAGAGAGAGTGTGTGTCTCCCTAGGGACCTTTTGGTTGACGGGTGAGGGGTAACAGGTGACCCTAGCAGGGGGTGAGATGGGTCGCAGTAAGACTTGTATAGTTGCTATGGTAATGCTTGCCAGGTGTGAAGTTTGTGACTGAAAGTAAGCCACTCGCACATGCGGAGAGACGCTTGGTTCGAGTGCTTCTTAGGGTTCACCATTAGTGAAGTGCTTTTAACCCATTCCGAGTATCGAACCAGCAGCCTTGGGATCACGAGTCCAACACTCGAACCACCAGGCCTCTACTGCCCCCATCCTTCACGTATGCTTGTGGCGGAAAATTGGAAAAAAAATTATCACATTGAATCTTTGTGCTACGTGTACAAAAGCTGTTTGTTAACCCCATGGCCATTTGTGTTCCTTATTAAAGCTTTGAACCACAAAAGTGGGTAAAATTCCACTAATGTGTGTCGGCAAGGTATTCTGAAAATGTCAGTTTTTTGAGCCTCCAAGCAAATTTGAAACCTTTTACTCCAACACCAGATCTTTAAAACATAAATGTGTAACAAATGAAATTGAGGGTCTGTGTCAAATGGACAAACCCCAAACATTCTGTCATTAATTACTCACTTTGTGGTTCTTCCAAACTTGTATAGATGTATTTGTCTGGTTGAACATAGAAAAAGATATGCGATTGAATACTTGCAAACTTTTAAATGTTCATCAGAGCGAATAAACGTACAAAGATTTGGAGAAACTCAAAGGTAAGCAAATAATGGCAGATTTTTTATTTTGGGGTGAACAAGGCTTTTCAAGACCTCTTACTGCAGCACTCTTAGAACGCTACATCAATAAGTTACCGAACCCAAAGTGACTCATAAAGGAAATACCAATGTGAACATGTTCAGACACATTGAGTGTAAAGCCACACATGTGCGGGAGAGAGAGAGAGAGAGAGAGGGGAACGTCTCCGTGCTTCGGAATCTTTCAAAAAATTCCAAGTACGGGATTTTTCCAGCTGTCAGCTTAGTTGGGCTGACATGAGTCGTCATGTCCGAGAGCTTCTGTGCCTTTACTGACTTAACATTTGACAGAAATTCTTGGTACGATATCAATGTGCCCCATCAGCTGAAATGACTACACATAGAACATCAAACCTCTTCTTATGACTCTTCTTTACACCATGATTAGGCAAAGCCGTCCAAATGCATATGAGACGTGTAGGCTTGTGTTTTCTAGTTGCATCGAGTCAGGTTGTCTGGCGACTGTGCAAATGAGAAACATGTATGAGGTCGATCAAAGCACATGTCACATATTTAACACATTTGCCAAACCAGTTGGTTCTTGTTCAGCAACTACCTTAGAGTATAAAGAATTTCTAAACATAATTAAAAACCGTCCATTCAAGCTATGGAACGGTCTCCACACAAATATAAGTAAGGCAAGTTGAAGCAGAACATAATGAAAGTACTCCACCCATTTTTTGGACTATTGGAACGCACCATCGCCTACCTTTACACATGCCAACCTCGCCAACCACCAAATTACAACTGAATTTGTCACAAGAAATGATGCGTCAGTCTCTTGAGCTTTAAAAAAGATGAATGAACAACGTAAACTTGTGGAAGAGAAAGGCTCTTAGAAAGTCTGTGTGAATGTGTGTGTTTGTGTGTGAGTGAGACACTTGCCAGTGGGGTGAAAGCGGTGGCATTACAACGGACAGCTTTGTAAACACAAGTCAGACACTCACGCCGGAGTCTTTCAAAGAGGTCACACACACACCCAAACAGCTGGCTTCCACACAAAGAAGCGACTGTGCATTAGACGAGACATTCAGCACTGAGGTTTAAAGTGACATAATAACACTGTTGTGTATGCGTACGCAGTAGAAAGTTTGTTTGTGGGTGTCTTTGCAGGGTGTTGACCCTGTCTCTTTCTTGTACAGAAACATCTGCATCACAGCTTTGTCATTTTTGCTGGCAGTGTGGTCTGTGCTGGGAATGTTTCTCCAAGCCTGGTAAGGGCACAGACACGTCTGCCTTAAATACACCCACATGTCTGGCTTGCTTTGCATGTGTAGAATAAACATTATATATCATACCTTGCTGATATCTCTCTTTCGATATCTGGATTTCTCCCTCTCATAAGCGGATCTGGATGTAGAATGTGCATAAATACTTCTCTGGCTACATGTCAACAATCTCTATTCATACCGGACAATCGCCCTGGAACTCCAATGCAAACTCCTTTCCTCTCCTATTCCACTACTGTGTTCACCTTCTGGAACCCGATCTGCTGACAGCCTGCTTTTATTTATTGAACAGGTCCTATTTCATGCCAACAATAGGGGGGAATATGGGGAGGTTTGGAGAGGGGGCTGTTGTAACACACAGAGGGCTGGAGGCTTCCATGTTATGGTACTTTCTTCTGCTTTATAACTGTAAGGTGTTAACTACGCTGGCATTGTGCTTGCCCGCAGTGTGGCATGTTAGGCTGTCACCCATTTTAAAACACTGGATCATTCTAGATGATGTCATATACTCCTGTGTAATAGAATGTGATGAAGAGACCCTCGATTAAAGAGATCATAGCAATACGACACAATGAAAGCAAATGGATAGATAACCGAAAAATGAATGTCAATTTATTCACCCTCATGAAACTAAAGAACTGTGCAGTGTGAAATACAAAAGTAGATAGTTTGAGAAATATGTCAGGGTTTTTGTCTGTACAGTAAAAGTCAATTGGTCCAATGATGTTAGGGTACAAATGTTCCAGCTCGTATTATGAAAACATGAAAAAGCATTAGTAAGCATTAGACATAACCAAGCAAAAATGTATCATGTATATTAAAGCAAAATACTGCAAATGTCAAAATCTCACATACTGTAATATTTATAAGAATCTGGAAATTTTATGTTGGATAATGCCCTTTTAGGTTTATAATAGATTTTAATATTGCAATTTGGGCAAACAGATTATTTTTTAAACTAAGAAATAGGTCACCCATGAAAAGAAACATCTGTCATCAGATATTTTGAAGAATATTCTGGCATCCATTCACTTGCATTGGTTTTGTTTACGATTAATAAAAGTCAATGGGTGCCAATGCCCATTGGTATCTTCTTCAAAATATCTTTTTCTGTGTTATGCTGAAGAGAGTCAAATAAGTTTGAAATGATGATTTGCAAATTTGCATTTTGGGGTAAAGCGTTTTTCGATGTAATTAAAGGAAGCATTCTCTCAAACCATATCTGTATACCTGGCTTCAGTTCCCCTTTGCTTCTTAGTAATTGAAAACGGCAGACAGAAATATGAGAACTGACGTTTTTCTTTTCCCCTGTATATGGACAACTCTTACATTACTTCTTACAGTACCCACACTTCCTCATTCCTCCTGTTTCTCAGAGTGCCATGTTTCTTGACTGACTTCACAAGAACGAAGGGAGGCGAAACTTTGGCATGTCTGAGTACAGTTTTATGGAGAAATCTAGTGCTATAGAGACATGCATTGGGTGGAGAACTTTCCCTGAGACAAGGGGAAAAGAGGAGCTGGCCCAGAAGGAAAAGGTTGTCATGGAGACCGAGTAACTTGTATGCCTCATTGAGAAGACTTCCTGAAATGTCAAATTCTCCAAGGCCTCTTCCCTCCGCATACAACACAACGTTGAGAGGCTGATTTTTATTTCCTGGCTATGGAGAAAATGTCCAACAGAGAATGTATTGAGGTTCCTTTACTTCTGCCCACTGCATATAGGTTTAATTGAGCTGTAATGATATGCAAAGTACTTTTGTCTTTTGTAGATTTTCAACCAGAGTATATTCAAGAGAATCAAGACAAAATTACTAAACAGTCATTGAGTATTTTGAGTCTAGAAGGCTTTGAAACATCGAAACTATCACCAGAGCCCTTTTAGTCACCGATTCTTTCAGATCCTGTTTATAGTATTATATTTACATTTATATGTGCATTTGGCAGACACTTTTATCCAAAGTGACTTACATTGCATTATGCAGTGCGATACATTTGTTACTGAGTATGTGAGATCACCTGGGATCGAACCCATGACATTGGCGTTTCTAGTAAGAGTGATAATATCTAGCACATCACGATGAGATCCGATTCAGAGGGCTGCGATTGAATACTAAAACGATACTCAAAGCATCTTTTTATTTCCCTATGCATAATTTCTTTTTCTTGCTGTCTGACGATTAAAATTAGAGTATACAAAGACCGGTTACAGATATTTTACTTTAAATTTTGTATATTAATAAGACAAACGGAAGGGATTTGTTTAGTAAACTGAAAGATGAAGCATTACACAGCATTGCACAGAACGATATAGAATAAAGTTACAGTCCATGCTCTGTAGCTGCATACAGAATGCAGGAAAGGAATGCAAACTTCAACATGTCATAATAACACGAAATCATCCAGTTTTGTTCATTGAGCAATACGATCCTTCAGAAGTAGAAAGTTTTGTTGTACCAAAATCATCTTAAATGTAAAATGTATGAAAAATAAATTAAAGTAAAAATATTTTTGTTAATCTCCATTTAACTTGCATATAGTGTGGGTTCTGTTGAGGCAAGTTTGTTTTTCCTACTTTGAAACTAAAATCCTACCTTACATTAATTTTTTATGTATGTGGAGCCGTTTGCCGTCTGTTGTTTGAGCCAAAAACTCTCCAGGCCATACAGAGGTCTGCATATCTTTTTTTATTCTTCCAGAAATTGATATTTAGAGAATCGAGTTTTGATCATTCATGAATCGATCAAGGATCGTCCATGTATTTATCGCGATGCTTCAACTCTGCCCTGCAAGCCTGGTTTCTAGCGCCATGTATGCAAAATAAAATAAAGGTCCAGAAACAAGTTATTATTACTTTAATGACAATATTTAAAGCTGCACCTATTCCAAATGTAACTTTAAAGACATAATTTTCTATAGATACATGGTAAAAGCAAACAATAAGTTTTTTAAACTTCCAAAAGACTTGTACCCACATATCTTGTTCATTTCTAATCCATTCTAAATATGCTTTAAATCCTGATTGCCTTTATTCTGTACCCTTGAGCCTCCTTGAGTCCAAGTGAGAGGGTCTTGTGACTAGTCAACAGAAGCTCATTGCCCGAACACAGCTGGTCCTCTAGACAAATGATATCCATCAGTTGTTGTGAGTAATGTTGTCTGCTGAAGTTGTATAGTGCAGATGACGTGAAAACGAACCGAGGATACATCTGATATCAATGCCTGTACAAATGATGAGAGAGGCATTGTAAACTCAATATTTAATAATGCCGCCTTAACATCATCCCTGGCTTAAAATACAAATGTTTCCAGCATCATGGCAGCGAGTTTTTAAAGGTTTTTAATATTTTCATCACCATCATCATCATCAAAATTAACATTTATTCGTTTGGCAGACGCTTTTATCCAGAATGTCTTATAAGTATTATGCAATTGCCAATCATCACTGCAGAGAAAACAGGGATGAGATGTCTTGCTCGAGGACACTTCCGTCATTGTCTGCTGGCACTGAGATTTAAACCCACAACCTTCTGCTTTCAAATCAAACTCTCTAACCGCCAGACCACAACTGACCCTGTACTGATCAAGCCTGTGTGACTTTATTTAGTGGAACATGGTATTTATGCGCTCAAGACAATGAAATATTTGGTAATGTTTACCATATTCAAATTAAAGTGAAAGTTCCCCAAAAGTTTAACAAAGACTGTTGACATTCTGTTGAAAATCTTTCTTCCTCAAAAAGAAAGCTTTTGCAAAATATCGGTAACCGAACCGCAGTGGCACTCATACACTTCCAGTGTGCAGACACAATGCCAATGCAAGTTACAGGGTACCATTTACCAACATTCAAATTCTTCAAAATATCTTCTTTTGTGCTCTGCATACAGGTTGAAATTACAGAATTTGTGGGTCAATTATGTCCTATCGCTGTTATTTCACAACATCAAGATAATTTAAACTCTTTGTCTTTGACAAGGTAACCGATGTCATTTGAGTCTACAAACACATCTCTCTAGGACCTTAGCCCGATTTTAAGTCCTACGCAGAGATGCTTACCCTACGCCGTAGTCTGACCCACACCTCTCCAAGAATGTAACAGCACATATGGTAAGTGCTATGATTGGTCTTCTTGAACACCTCCCTTAAGGTAAAACATGTGAAAGCAAAATGCTTCTCACACACCCTACAAAACGAAGAGCTTCTTCTGCGGCAACATGCGTCTGGCTATTGGCTCCAAGTGTCCATTGACTGTTGACGCAAAAAACGTAAGAAACCTGCATAGATCCGACCCACACAAGTAGAAACTGGGCTTTACAGGTGATCTACAAACTGTTAGATGCTGATTTCTCGGTTCACATCTACACAAAAATTCTGTTGTGAATTACTCACTCTCTAGTCTTCCCAAACCTTTATACAATTTTGATTGATTGAACACAAAAAGGTATATTTGGAAGAATGCTACCCTAGTAGGAATACAATGGTAATGACAAATGGAACATTTTTGTTGTGCTGCATTCTATAAATCATGTTAATCTGTGTTTTACTATGGTAGTCAATAAGGTCCAAGAACATGTTCTCATCAGAAAAATGTAATGCATACGAATCTGAAACAACTCAAACTTGTTTAAGACTTTTTATTTTTGGGCGAAATGTCCCTTTTAGTTTACTGAATCTCTGAATCTTAAATGTCTCAGGGACACAGAACAAATGTGATAAAGTCAACACCACTATGTTTGTCTATATCAGATTACTTAATTAACAAACAGCACTCCCGTTAATCTTTGGGTTAACACAACGCTGTTAGAAATGCCAACCCCTATCAAAGTTGTTTAGTGTTGATGAGTAGTATGCATACTACGCTTGCACTCGTGAATACTGTCCGGATGTCTGGCATGCTGTCAGAGCAAAAAAGACGAAACAACTGACAACAGTTGCCATGACAGGTGAAGAGTATTGAAAACTACTTTAAAATTCTTATGGCATAATGAAGTTCACACGTTTTAATGGAGGATAAAGATCAAAAGCAGCCATAGAATCTATAGGTGAAAATTGAGTATTTTTATAGACATATAATCGTATACTTAACAAGATTAAAAGTTGTCATAAAATCTATAGGTGAAAATTGAGCGATTTCATAGACACCCAATCTTATTCTTTACAGGATTTAAAGTTGTCCTATAATCTATTTGTGAAAATGTAGTGATTTTATAGACATATATTCATATAATTCACAAGATTTAAAGTAGTGACAGAATCTATAGGTGACACCTGAGTGATTTTAGAGACACCCAATCTTATACTTAACAGGATTTAAAGTTGTCCTATAATCTATAAGTGAAAATAGAGTGATTTCATAGAAACCAAATCTTATCCTTTACAGGATTTAAAGTTGTCCTATAATCTATAGGTGAAAATTGAGAAATTTATAGATATATAGTCATATAATTAACAAGATTTAAAGTAGTCCTATAATCTATAGGTGAAAACTGAGAGATTTTATGGAGACCCATTCTTATACTTAACAAGATTTAAAGTAGTCCTATAATCTATAGGTGACAACTGAGTGATTATACAAACATTCCTTCTTATACTTAACAAGATTTAGAGTAGTCATAGAATCTATAGGTGACAACTGAGTGATTATACAAACATTCCTTCTTATACTTAACAAGATTTAAAGTAGTTATAGAATCTATAGGTGACAACTGAGTGATTATACAAACATTTATTCTTATACTTAAGATTTAAAGTAGTCCTATAATCTATAGGTGAAAACTGAGTGATTATACAAACATTCCTTCTTATACTTAACAAGATTTAAAGTAGTCATAGAATCTATAGGTGAAAACTGAGTGATTATACAAACATTCCTTCTTATAATTAACAAGATTTAAAGTAGTCATAGAATCTATAGGTGACAACTGAGTGATTATACAAACATTTATTCTTATACTTAACAAGATTTAAAGTAGTCCTATAATCTATAGGTGACAACTGAGTGATTATACAAACATTCCTTCTTATACTTAACAAGATTTAAAGTAGTCATAGAATCTATAGGTGACAACTGAGTGATTATACAAACATTTATTCTTATACTTAAGATTTAAAGTAGTCCTATAATCTATAGGTGACAACTGAGTGATTATACAAACATTCCTTCTTATACTTAACAAGATTTAAAGTAGTCATAGAATCTATAGGTGAAAACTGAGTGATTATACAAACATTCCTTCTTATACTTAACAAGATTTAAAGTAGTCATAGAATCTATAGGTGACAACTGAGTGATTATACAAACATTTATTCTTATACTTAAGATTTAAAGTAGTCCTATAATCTATAGGTGACAACTGAGTGATTATACAAACATTCCTTCTTATACTTAACAAGATTTAAAGTAGTCATAGAATCTATAGGTGAAAACTGAGTGATTATACAAACATTTATTCTTATACTTAAGATTTAAAGTAGTCCTATAATCTATAGGTGAAAACTGAGTGATTATTCAAACATTCCTTCTTATACTTAACAAGATTTAAAGTAGTCATAGAATCTATAGGTGACAACTGAGTGATTATACAAACATTCCTTCTTATACTTAACAAGATTTAAAGTAGTCATAGAATCTATAGGTGACAACTGAGTGATTATACAAACATTTATTCTTATACTTAAGATTTAAAGTAGTCCTATAATCTATAGGTGAAAACTGAGTGATTATACAAACATTCCTTCTTATACTTAACAAGATTTAAAGTAGTCATAGAATCTATAGGTGACAACTGAGTGATTATACAAACATTTATTCTTATACTTAACAAGATACATGATAACAAGATGAACAGCTGTCCTATCTATAAGTAGATGATATATGAGTGATTTTACATACACCATTTAAATGCTTTTTCACACAACTGTTGAAATGCAAAATCATGTAACAGTAAAGCAGCAATCTGTCCTGAATGTAAAGAAGCAAAAACAAATTCCACTTACTTTAGTGCTTGTTAAATCATCTGAGTGATTATGGGATGTGTGCAGGCGTGATCAGAAAGCATCAGAAGAGAAAAGCTCAACACGGTCGCAGTTTTTTCTTTCTCTTGAACAAATTCTGATGAAAACAAACCGGATGTCTGTGTCAGAAGTTCTGATCCGGGCTGATCATCAACGCCACGGCGGGATCAGCTGTCATCTCAAACCAATGCTGATCCTCAACATCAACACATGGACCTCATCCTGAGGGGGGGGGGGCTGCCCTCACAGAACGCCTGACAGAAATTCTAATCTAAAGTTTCTTTTTTACTCATTTAATATCAGTTTATCAACTCAAATCAGCTTTTATAGTTTAAACATAACATAGATATCCTGTTGTGAGGAAAATATTTAAAAAAAAAGTTTGTGTTTACATAATGTAAATCTATGGATTCTATATATTCTATAAATATTTCAAAATGTATATATCATTTTAATTATTTCAATTGAAATAGCTGAATATTTTTTAAATAGATGCATGTGTTGGTGATTATGAATAATGTGTGAACAGAGCACATAATTGTATTATAATGTATAATGTATAATGTATGTAACCTAAATTAACCTTAATTATTAATATATTTGTGAAATGTTAAGTTTTCTATGCAAATATAGAGTTATTAAAAAAGTTTTTTAGTATACTTATAGCACAGATGCCAACATTTGGTTGTTTAGATAATTAATAATAATAATTATCTAAAGACTAATAATATTTATCTAATTACTAATTATAAAGACTCATAATAGTCTTTCTTTAAGTTTTTATCATTTATTTTTTGTGCATTATTTTTCATTGTCAAGTAAGGGAGATTTTCAGGATCGTCACATTCATAATGCTACATTTCCCTCATAAACATTACATTAAATTAAATTAATAATATAGTAATTATAGTATGTTCTATAAAGACATATCCCCTGGCCGTTTGTTGGATATTTTTGATTCTGGTTTGTCGATTTCAATTCACATAAATCTTAAGATGTTTGTTGTCTCACTTTTTGTCGCATCCAATCGCAGGTTACTTTTTTAATATAGACTTTAAAAAATTATACTTTTAATAAAATGTACTTAAAAATAGACTGATATTTTTCTGATGTTAAATCACATACAAACAAAGTGCTCTTTAAAAAGGGTTCTGTATAATAAATATAGACGGTTCAGATTACTGTCCACAATTATATTCCAAGAGTGTTTTTACGTCACAACCATAACGCTGAAATTACCAAATTTACTATTTAGAATCCTATGTGCTAATATGTAATTTATTCAAGATTAGTTTTGTGTGTAGACTGGCGCAACAGATTATTTTGTCTAATATTCAGATAGATATTCCTCCTGACTTTTAAGCACATTATTTCAGACTTAAAATAGGCCAAACAGGCCTTTGAAACCCGCCGAAGGTTAATCTAAAGTACATATCTTTATTTATCTATTATTGCAACGAAGGAACACGACGGATTCATTTTTGCTTTGTCTGTATGAACCACAGCTTCCTTGTGTTCTGAAACAATGAAAGGAAGCTGTAGGTCGTGGTGACAGTATAAATTCCTCCAGCGACCAATAAAAACTCATCACAAACTCTTTGATATGTTCATATTGAGCTGGAGGAAAGGCCATATGAATGTACATTGTGTATTTGACACATAGAGGAATAAAAGACTATATTATCATCATATTCATCAATCCCGAGGTTGTATTATCTCAGGGTTATGTTGACCTCTGTGCATCATTGTTTGCACGATTTAACCATTTCGAACCCCGTCACCTGACATGGACCACCTGACTTTGATCCCCTTTTATTCTTCAGTAAGTCTGAATTCAAAGGGTCTCAAAGAGTACGGATACTAACTGTTGCTGTCGGGGTCACATTGTTGCATTCAGCTCTACATGCCCACCGCATCTATGAGAAAATGCCAGATCTGTCATACCCTGAAAGCATGAAACGCTTGTTGTGACTCCCACAGAGACATTTTCATTGAGAAAGACCATGTGACATTGACGGTCTTTGTTTCCATTCATTCTTGTTGCCTATTGACTCTTTGAAACATTTACAGACAATGAAATGATTTTGTGACAAATGTATTCACAGATTGTAAATGACATTAACGGTGTGATTGGAAGTGATCTGCTTGGCGTTGTCATGCAGCAGTATTTTCCTGGCTCTGTTTCAGTCTCTTCATGTATATAATTATTTTCTATGACAGATGAAGCCTTACTTGTATTTTCCAGTCTTCTAATTCTGGTTCAAAAAATTCCTGATGTACGTTTTCCTTTTCCTGTTATTCAGAGGACGCTGTTATTTTAATTGTGTGTGACCGACCATGGGATCTCACGACCATATTATTAAACACTGTTAACTTAAGGTTAATCCTTGCACACACACACTTGTTGACATCCTGTCAGCTTTGATATCATGAACTATTTTAAAAACGATATGTTTAATAGTATTGAATATAACTCACATACACTGCTGCTTTTGGAATATTTATATGCGGAAGAACAATATGAATGCATAAGTGTTGGAATAATAATGAGTTTATCAAAATCGTGCATTTTAACAACTTTGAGATTTATGTTAGAAATCGAGTGAATACCAAATAAAATGTGTACATTTTGATCATCTTCCGTGTAGTCACCTTTTGACTAGAATTTGCAAAATAAAAATATATTTTTTGTCGATTTATTGAGCAGATTCTCAAGGTCCCAGCCTGAGATGCTTTTTAAAAAGTGTTAAAGGAATTCTTGTTAATTTTGTGTTGCTTTGTCATTAAAGTCGTGTGTGTTTGCTTATTGTTTTGTCAATCAACTGTAGATGTTTAGGCAAACACCTTTACATCAGAACATTTTTAATGTAAGAAACATTTCGTTCAAGTGTTACAAAACGTCTGGCAGTGTATGTTCCATCTTAATGTTTTGTTGTAGGGAGCCAAGCTAAGATTATTTGTGATCCAGTCTGTATAATCCAGGCTAAAGTGCCAAAATCTAATTCTGAGATGACGGGCATCAACGTTTAGAACCATTCATTTCACTTTGATCCCAATGGGATCCCAATGTCAGCCTTGTCATTTGGGTTTAGTCCTGTTGAGTTCCTGTTCATGTCATGTGTTTTGTAGGTTTTGCATTCCATAGGTCCTGTCCTGGATGTATCCCAGGTGTATGTAAACCCTTCTGTTTCTCTTGTTCATGGCCTGTTGTTACACGTACCCACTTTAATGTCTGCCAGTTACTTGTTTTGTTTGTTCCTGGAATTTGTCTTGCTTCTGGATTTACCTTAGTTTGCTTTATGTTTTAATTAGGGCCTATAATTAATTTGCTGCATTTGGATCTGCCCTGTCTGACTGCCTTCATCCTTGCTTGCCAAAGTTACAACTTCACTGACCCCTGGTGTTCACAACACCCACACTGGCTCCCACAACAAAGTATATTCTTACTTTTGGACTATTAACTGTTTTTTTAGATTCACACAATAAACAGATTATATTGCATTCAAATTATCTGAAAAACACTTTTGTCTCACTAAAAACTGAAATGTTATATTACACAAATTGTGCTGGATTGTCCTGCAGATGGCTTTCTATTTGTAGAAATATACATATTATACAAAAAACTCCTTATAATTTTTCTAAACTTGTATTCAAGACAAATACAATTGCACTTTATGTACAAATAACACATTTCTACTATTTGGATAAAACATCTATTGAGAAAGTATTTTAACGAAATAAAAGCAAAAAGAGTTTGATAATATTATGATTTATAATGATGTTTTAGCTCGAAGTGAATATTTTGTCAACACTTACTCATCCTCTTTCTTTTTAAACCTGAATGACTTTCTTTTTTTTGCGGAAGCAAAAGAAGATATTTTAAAGAATGTTGGTGTCCAAAATAATATGGTGCCTCCACTTCCATTAAATGGACACAAAAGTTAGTTACCAACATTCTTTAAAATGTCATTATTATGTTCTGCAGAAGAAGAACGAATAAGAGGATTCAATTGACAAGAATGAGAGTAAATGTAGAGATTGTGTCATCACAACTTTCAACAATGATTGGTCAAAGATTTGTATTAAACACACATCTTTATTTTTAAATGATACATTTTTTTGCATTATCCACATATGATATAATCATAAACTGACCTCATATCACATTCGGATATAGTTTACAGTTTTCAGTAACAGTCCATCTCGAGGTCACTATTAGTCTGACTAACTTCTTATGTAAAGAGAAATACTTTTCTCTTTAAGAGAAATGCTTTTTCTATTTTGTCCTTGTTCTTGTAATCCAGACCTTCTAAGACGTACAAACGGATTTTAACTCTGAAAGACCATGAGAGCAAAACATGTATTTTTGAAAACGCACTATTATGCATCTATAAAAACAACTATATGGTTCATCACAGTGACAGTCCACGATTCCTTTTCATTTTCTATTCATCTGCCGTTTTAAAAACCCAGACAGAGTTTTGTCCTTATAGAAAGAGACGTTCTTGCTCTTTATCTTGGCCCAAGGTTGGATGGGGGAACTTTAGCTGTTGGATGGCCTTTCTTGTGATGAGCTTTTGCATTCAAGTTTGACACTTTGGGCTGAACTTTCAGATAGAAATGCAACTGCAAAGAACAAACACACAAGTTAGACAACTGCACAGATGGTGTGAATAATCACAAGCGTACAAGTGATTTTGAAGTGTTACGAATAGTCATAATGATAAAGCAGTGTATCAGAAATACACCTGAAGGGATAGTTCACTCCAAATCATTAACAAACCTTTAGGATATTCTTCTGCAGAACAACAAAATAGATATTTTGAAGAATGTCTTTAACTTAAAACCATTTACTTCCACTGTACGAAAACATATGAGTGGAATATTTCGAATATCAACAACTGTGTTCTGCCGAAGAAAGTATGTAAATGACAGAATGTTAATTTAATGGTGGACAACTGCATCCCTTTAAAGGTGTGAATTTTAAATGTTGGGTCTACCTGTACAGCTTCAGCTGGTCCCACTGTCACTGTGCTGGTAAAGGGCTGGTACCCTGATGCAGATGCTGTAACCGTGTAGGTCCCAGGCAACAGCAGCCGGAAATAGTCTCCCTCTTGCCCTAAAACAGCATCAGACATCACACAGCAAATGAATTGCAATGTTATTAAAGTGATAGTTCACCAAAAAGGAATGTTCTTTCATCAGTTACCCACTCTCTTGTCATTGTAAACCTTTCCACTGAAGAACACAAATTAAGGTAGTATTAAAAAACGTTGTTAACTGAACAGCACTTGTACCTATTCACTTCTATTTTATGGACACAAAACCAATTCAGATGAATGGGTACCATTTTCAACATTTTCAATATAACTATTTTTTATGTTCTGTCGATCCCGTGTTCTTCTGAACATAGAAAATTTTTTGAAAAATGTAAGTAACCAAAAACCATTGGCCCCCTTGACTTGCATTGGTCTTTGGTTTCCAACATTTTTCAAAATGTCTCATTTTTTGTTTGAAATGACAAAATGTAAATGGTAACAGAATTTTCCTTTAATGTAGACCTGGACTCACCGCTGGTTATGTCATGATTTATGCCTGCCACAGAGATCTCTGCATTACTTATGGGGTTGTTGTTTTCATCATACACCATTCCTTTGATCCCATGGTGCACCTGAGGGACAGGAGAGGGTCAGGGTTTGTAAATTAAAAAAGTATCTGTTTTAAGAAAGCTTCCGATTACAGTCCAGCATCGCACTCAGGGCGGTAAAATGACTCCATTCATTACTTTAAACGCACTGATGTGCGGGGTTGTGTTACTTGAAGACACAACAAGACCCTTGAAGGTTCATATCAGGATCATGTACCATGAGACAG
Source organism: Triplophysa yarkandensis (assembly GCA_033220385.1). Lineage (NCBI taxonomy): Eukaryota > Metazoa > Chordata > Actinopteri > Cypriniformes > Nemacheilidae > Triplophysa > Triplophysa yarkandensis. The sequence continues at coordinate 3,019,300 of CM065672.1, read as the reverse complement.
CCTAATGGTGCCATAGTAATCCTACAGTATTTGTCTTTCTTCCTTCTTTCTTACGTCTTTCTAATTCTCTCCGTTGTATGGTGGAGCTGATCTATTTCACACGGAGCTAAAACCAAAACAACATCTCAAATGTGAAAGCTCACCTGCTCCATGTAGGACACCAGAGCCTCCCTGTTGGCAAGCCATTCGTTGGCAAGAGCCGTCGCCGGTGGGAACTTGTCGCAACTGAGCTCCAGGGTGATCTCGAAACAGTTTGTGTGGAGGTAGTTAAAGTCCTGCATACCTTCAGAGAAATAACACTTCATAAACACAAATTACTGAAAACAGCACAGGCACTAGTATTAAAACACGCAGGAAGCTCCTGAAGAGCCGTTTCTCCTCTACTTAAAGATAAAAGGGCTCATGAGTCCCACATTTCAGCTAAATTAAAAGGCGTTTTTGGAGAAGAGAAAACCACAAGCCTTATTTAAGTAATTGAACGAAGACGGTGGTATGTAAAATAGACCCACCCTTTGACAAAGAGTACCAGCTGGCTCCGTTTGTAATCCCTTCATCGAAGTAATCCCCGCAGTTCCAGCCCTTATGCATCCAGCTGTGGGCATAGGAGTACGTCTTCGCCAGCTGCAAGAACACAAATCTGTAAACAACTTCATTGAAGGTGAAGTGTACCAGGCTCATTCACATTAATGTCTGAATTAAAATTATAAAAAGTTTTGCAAAACATGTATGCATTACTTTGTTTGCTTGAACACAAGAAAGATATAGACAGAATGTTTAGAACCTGATATGTCTAGGGCATCATTGAATACCAATGAATTTTGCACTATGTTGGTAAGTGATGCCACAGAAATATCAGTTGCTAAAATTCTTCCAAAAATGTTTCGAATGAAACTAATAGAAGTCACTGTGCATCAAATTAGATCATTTAAGAAAGAATTAAGTTCAAGTTGAAAAACAACACACTTTTCTGAATATTTTGTCATCAGGGGTGGCTGAGTATGTCGTCCTGCCTCTTATCCGGGGCTCTCGAGATTTATCGAAGGGGTAGTTGGCGACAACTGCTCCACCGTGGAGGTTAGCTGAGAGAATAAAGTTAAAGCTGTCCATCCATTTGATGACCGATAAAGTTTCCGGCTCAACCTGTGTTCCAAAAGATAAGATGAATGATGCAAAAGTAAAATTTCACACTTTTTATCCTTAACATTAATTTTCACCCTATAATATAAAATCAACAGTTTGGACTCAAAAGCATTGAGACTTTTTTCAAAATATCTTCTTCATGTTTTATAGAATAGAATAGAATAGAATAGAATAGAATAGAATAGAATAGAATAGAATAGAATACAGGCTGTGCTTCTGAAGCCTGTTTTTTTAAGTTATAAATGATGTATTCGATTATGCCTTTAATGGTTATTAGAGTACAGAGGTGACAGGTAAGCACTTAGGTGGGGGAATTTTTGAAATTAAGTTAAATAAATGATGATGGTTTGTGGAATATGATGATTGACTGATTTTCCTTGTTGTGCTGTTTTTATAACCATGTTAGACCAGCTCCCATCTCTAATGAGATTTTTTTCTGGGAGATGTGACATCTGGGAATGCATCTCAAGAGAGGTGAAGCCACAATGAGTCTCTGTCTGAAGCGTTTGCATGTGAGCCCAGTCCGGCAAGACCTTTAAGATCGATGCTGGGATATTGATCTCATCCAAGCTCTCTGTATTTATTATGCATGGATCTGTTTATATAAACAACTATGTGTCCCTTTGGCTGCAACTGTCACCGTCAAGGTGGTTTTCACGCTGTGAGGTCACACATATGTTTTCCCCTGTAGTCTTAAAGGCCGCGGGGTCGAAGAATCAGAAGCCGTGTTTGATGTGTGACTGGCAGCTCTTAACTTGAAACCAAAAAGGGATGTCTGGCTGCCAGCGGACAGGCTTTTCTAAAGCTGGATTTCTCATTTTAGTCAGAGGAAAGAATTGTTTCAAGTTGTTTGTGATTTAGGGATTTGTATTGTTGTCGGGGGTTACCTCAATAAGGGAAAGTGAGGCCAAATGTCTGGACCACATTGAAAATATGAGATTCTTTTTTAACTTGGAAATAAATGGACAGCTAGGGGAGTTTGGAAAGCGTAAAATAAAGACGATCAAGTCACACAAATTGAAGCCATGTGACATTAACCATTTTTTGAAAGTCTGACTTTAGATTAGAATTTCATTTTGCAAGGATTTTTGATCCCCTTTTTAAACTTGAAAATTCAGTCTGTGATAAAATATGTCCCAGCACTGAAAATCACAACATCTAGCTATAGTTTACCCTAAAATATATATTTTTATTCATTTTCATTATGAAATTTCAAATCTGTGTGACTGCAAAACACAAAAGAGGATATTTTGGTAACTGACACCTATTCCTTTGCATTAGTTTACTTTCAATATAAAGTATGTAAATGTGTTTTACTGCCTATAAGTTACCAAATTTCTTTAAATACATTATTTTGTGTCCTGCAGAAGAGAAAAATCAAACAATGGTAAGAGGGTGAGTAAATGATCATATATTAATATTTGGGTAAACTATCAATGTAAGTATAAGCAAACGTTATATTACTCAGCAAGTTGTGACTAAGAAGACTAAGTAAAATATCCTGACTTTATAATAAAGATTAACTTCAGTACAGTCTGAAAAGTCTCCGGCAAAGGCTTTTTCAAGAGAGTTGGACCTGTTGGCAGTTGATAGAAAGCAGAGCAATCCGGCGAGAGCTGGGTGAGTTACAGACAGCCTAATAGAGAGCATAAGTGTTCTTTCCAACTGTTCAAACAAAAAACCTATTTATTCGTAAGGCAGGAACTGGCGCTTGACAGCGATTTATGTAAGACTGTAATAAGAGATTGAAAAGCAATAAAAAACAATCAACATATTGCCTATGAAAACATACACGGTCATTAAACACAGTTTCTGTAGATTAACTGGTGGAATATAAAGCTGCCAACACATGCGCAGCATTCTACAGATTTAAACAAAAATACAATGACAGAGGTTTAAAACAATTTTCACATCTTAACTCTTTAAACCCAATGTGCTTTTTTCTTCCACATAACAAAAAAAGTCGATCTGATTCCATGCACAAAAATTTAAAGTGTGACATTAATCATTTTTTAGTATACAAAAATGTGAAAGTATACATTAACCTTGCAAATACTTGGCTTTGAGGGGTCAAAGAATATTTGGTCTACCCGTATGAAAAGTGAGCATTCTTTGAGTTTATTTTCATTTTGAAGTAAAGATCAAGTATATGTAAAAGTATGATTTATTTAGTAGGTCCTAACACAATGTGCTAGTAGTGTTCTTTAAGTGTACTATAAGCGCTTGGGACCAAACTGGCCCACTTTCTAGTTTAAAAAAGTATACTTTTTTAAGTTTATAATATTATAGTTCGTATACTAGCACATTTCAAAAAACTGCCTTTTCGTAAGGGTGTACTTGCTTTCTGAGGATACCTGAGAGTATATTTTAAAGCATAGTTTTAAAAACTATGAGTGTATCACTGAATTAGTAAACTATAAATTTTCTTATAAGATATTTAAAAGTGAACTTTTACAAACTAAAACGTGTGCTAATTTGGTCCAAATTATTAAAGATAGTACACTTATGTACTTAATATGTATGTGCTATTTACTGTACTAAACCACGTGAGTTATTTCTTAGTACCTTGATTTGCTGAATTTACTATATCTTATACTATATCCTATAATAACTTTTAAATTAAACTTTGAATTTTAAAACACTTGTGGTCTTTTGGACATGTCATCTCTGTAAGTCGACACTGATTGATGCCTACCTGTAATTCCCAGTTGTCTGGCAGCGGCAGGTGGTGGTTTTGGCCATTGTGTTTCTCATAGTAATACATCATAGCGTTCAGGTCAGGGAAATTGCGGTTCAGGTCTACATCCTTGGCATTTCCACGGCCCACTAAGTAGCCGTTGAACTCTGGACCCTGGAATGGAATAAGAAGCAGGAATACGGTGTATCATGTCCTGTCCTTTGAGAACCTTCAGGGTTTCACAACTAACATTCTCAGGGTATCATAGTAGGTCACACTTTGTGTGTGTTTTGTTGTGCTTGTTTGTGTTAAATAACCTTTGTTTGAGTCTGAGGTGGCTTCCTCTGTTGGTGGTTGTCCTGGACCACAGTGTTTGAATTACAAGAGTGTCACACATGAAATATGTCATCATTTACTCACCCTCTTGTTATTATAAACCACTATGACTTTCTTGTGTTTGATGTTCTGTGGAAGAACTTCATACTGGTTTGAAATGACAGGACTGTGAATAAATGATATTAGATTCTTCATTTCTGGCTTAAATATCACTTTAATAAGTCAAGTCACCCTAAAAATTTTTTATTTTTCTATTTTAAATCCACAGTAAAATTTCTATTAAATCAACAACTTAAACAACGTAAATTAATTGAAATTTGTACATTTTAAGTATAAAATGGAGACATTTTTAATTTTTATCTTTATTTTTTTAAGCAAATGTGATCAAAAAGGGATAATTTGTTACAAATAATGTGTCATCATGCTATGATATTTTATCTTCTTCCACACAACACAAAAGAAGATATTTTGAGGAATGTTTGTAACCCAATTTAAGGCCACAATTCTCAGAAATATCTTCTTTTGTATTCTTTAGACGATATAAAGCCATACATGTTTTAAATGACAAGAGAGTCAGTAAGTGGTTTTCATTTGTGGGTGTCCGGTCCTTTTAAATTTCTTTTTTTTTTACATTTTTTACAACTAATTAATAATGCTTGTCAACCAGAATGGCTTTTTTAGATGTGTTGGCTTTCTTAGGATGTCTTGCTAATTTAGATTAGAAGCTTGGTATATACACCAGCATTGCATGTTGTCGTCCGGCATTCAAGGGAAAGAAAAAAGTGATTATTTCACATCTGTGTGTGCATGTGCACTGAAGACATGTGCTTTTTCTTACAAGCTCTTTTAGTGTAATTGGTCTCTATAGAAAGCCACAAATGCCCTTGTGACATGGCACAGTCTACCATAACAAACTCAAGAGAGACCTCCCATATCACCATTGCCACGCTAGATACAGCCCTTACCATACAATAGACAGTTGATTCTTATAAAGTTTAAAATGGAAATGAACGAGGCATGTATACCTGCTTAGCCGCCACTTCGTATCCATCGGGGTTCATTGAAGGAAGGATGTGGATCCTTGTGTCGTGAATGAGCTGTGTGATCCGCTCGTTTCCTGACCGGTATTCCTCGCACAGGAACTGGGATAAGTAGATGAGCAGCTCCCTGCCAAGCACCTCGTTCCCATGCATGTTCCCAACGTACTTGAACTCTGGCTCCACTGAAAAACACAAGTCAGGTGACCACCAGTCAGGAAGTCGAGAGGTTAAAGGGGCACATCCATGAATCACATGCAAACATGCAGATGCATGCAATGCAGGGAGAGCAACATCAGGCCTTCAGGCTATTACGGTTTGAACAAAAATATAAAAAACATGTAGTCATTTGTTTACCCTCATCGTCTGACACATTGTGTTATGGTACTACTCATATTTTAATACGAGTAAGTATGAATATGAGGAGGAATTTAAAAAGAAGCACAATCAGGTTCTCCTGGCTGGGCCCGAGGTTTTCTCCTTTGGGAGTTTTCTGGCTCCTCTGCCCTTGTACTGCCCGTCAGGAGAATGCTGACATCAGCTTTAACTGCACTTATTATTAATATTTTAATACTATTCGTTAGTACCCCATATATTACTGTTTGCATAAAATATAACTTGTTTTTCTCCTCTTTTGTTTTTTTTGTGTCTGTCAACTGTCTTTGTGTCTGTCTGTAAGTGCTGTATACTCTGCTTTGATGCATTTTTATTAAATGTTACGTAACATATTTCATGTACAGCTACTTTGAAACATCAGACAATGTGCCATCTAAACAAATTCGACTTGACAATCCTTTGGCTTTTTCTTATGAATTTGAAATTGCATGATTGAACTGTTTTCTCCATAAAATAATCCAACATTATGTTAAGAATATATAACCTTGATATCTTAAATCTTGAATGAGTGTGACCATGTCAAACACTAGAATTTTAACGACAGGGATGGATGATGTCATTCATACATTTTGGTAGTATCTGCTTTTAGCCCTTTTGGTTATAGATTTTGAGTAACATTCAATTTTTTCTATTCTCATCAGATACAAAATCAGTACATTGTACACTTTCAGTGACTTCAAGTTGGATAACAGCAAGTGTATTGTATGACTTTGGATTGTATTGGAGTACAACACACAACATATGGACATTTTGAAACAGTTTAATGCACAACCCATTTAAATTTACATTAACATTAACCTACCAAACCCTTGTCAGAAATTACACCGCTCCAGTCATAAGGATCAGTTTTTTTTTTTTGTCATTTCTGTGATCATCTGAAAGTCGATTTTGACAGTGGCAACAAAAATTACTAATTGGCTGACCGCTGTTACCATAATTGTGGGCTGTTCTGTGGATGAACTTACTGGAAAATGTACATTTATCAAAAATGAGTAATTCAGCATGTGCCATACCATATATGACTGGTTTATCTTCCAGGATGAAATTTATACTTATTACTTATTTGAATAGTTCCTACAATAGCCCTTGTCCACAGCCAGCTAACCTGTACAGTACAGTCTGAACATATTGTGTTTGTGTTTTAAGAAAGACATAAGAAAGGTGCTGTGAAAGGATCTTCATAGTGATACCACAGAAGAACCGTTTTTGTTTTCTTAAAGAAAAATTTACTTATCTATAATACTAAGAACGTATGCCCACACCAAAGAATGGTTTAAAGATGGCAATGAAAGAATAATGTACTATTTAGAATCTATCTAAAGAAAATTGTCCTCTCATCTCAATAGTCTGTTTGCCAGCCATTTATTTACAGTAATTTACTTTAAGCACACGCTTCTTCTTTTCAGATGGAATAGCGATGTCAAGATCACAAATCTTTTTATCTATGGATACAGACTCATTTCAGTCTTTCCATTATTCATGATATAATTTGATAAATGGTGGTGATTGAACAAAACACGCGACCTCAGAATTAACACATGAAACACAATTGCACAAAAGGTCAGAAAGCCTGTGCCCACTTCTCTGAACCGGTTCCTGTTTTTGTACTCAGTATGGAACTAGTATACATCCTGGAATTCTCTCCCAGATTTAAACTTTGGAAGCTTATGGCCAAAAGAAGCAGATCTTTGCATCTGATGACAAACATTCTTGTGCTATTGTAAAGCCAAGTATACACTTTAATGTTGACAGATCTTAACTGTTTCCTATAAATGTGTTTGGAATTTTAGTCTACTTCAAGAAAATAACTTCAAGCGACTTATCTTTAACAGTCAACTTTGACTCAGAAGTTTCTCTTTATATTTGTAGATTTTAAAATAAGACACGCCATTACTCCTTGATGGATGATGAAGAAGTTGTTGAGTTTATATTAAAATCTGAGTCTTTAGATTGCAGAGGTTGGATTATTTGTGACCCAGTATGTGAAAACCCAGCTAAAGTAATTTTTTCATGATTTATTGTTTTTTGCATAAAACCATAATACAAAATGTAAGAAATATTCCTTCCAAATATAATCTTGATATCTTTAATACTGATGGAAGTACTGCCATGTCAAAGATAGAAATAATAGGGAAATTAATGTTTGAAAGCCAACTTTTATGCTCATGACCTCACAAACAGGTTATTAGACCTCACCCGGCGGCCACAGACTAAGTCAAATTTGAGGAATAGTAGAAGAGAAATATCTCAAATTTATCCGATTTTTCTTACGAGAATGTTTACGTAAAAGGATAAATGATAAGATGCTCTCCACGCCTGTATATTCTCCAATGGGCCCATCCCTGACATGTATACCCCCATTAAACCCCCATAACTCTTTGCATACTATAAATCCCATTAACTGTATACTGTATGAGCATGACAGGAGCTACGTGATAAATCACGTCGACGGTCTATATAAACCGGCCACAAAGGCCTTTCCATTACCTGCCAAGCTACATTTCAACACGCCGACCGCCGGGGCTGTTCTCAGAAAAGTGATGTTCCTCATTTCACTGAAACATCAACCCACATCATTACCTCAACAATCCGTTCTGGCCGCTTCACAACCCCAGTTACACATTTGTCAAATATGTTAGAACTTCCAACTGCGTGGGTGAGGAATTTGATGCCTTGGTACAAAATTACAACTAGATAGTATAGTGCATAAAGGACTCACATGCTTCATGGACGCCTGGATTATCACTGAACTCCAACACGTAAAGGTGTCGACCCTCTGTGCTCTGGCCGATGCTGTAGATACGGGTGATGTAGGGACATTCGCTTTGGACTGCAAAAAGGGCTCTCACCATCTCCTCATATCCGTGGTGCTGGAAGTCAGATGCCCGGGTCAGCCAAGCCTGGAGCCCCAGCAGGAGCGCCCCGGTCCAGATCAAAGAGCAGCCTGACAGCATGGTCCCGTACTGCTCCACAAACACAGCACCACTTCTCTCTCTGCTCGCTTTCTCTGCCCTCTGATCGCCTCCTCCCTCTGGACGTTCTCTCCCTCCCGCTTAGGGGCGGACCTTTTCCTTTCTTTTAAGCCCCTGCCATTTGTCTGTGTTGTGTTTACTCAATTGGCATTGTTGAAGAAGTCAGAGTTGGTGTGTTGACCTCACATCTGACACCTCAAGGGCAGTTTGTCTCTAGGTGCTAAACCAGCCCCTCCTCGCCCCCTCTAATTTTTTCCAAGCTTTTTGTTGTATGTCTGTCTTCTTGATTACTGGGGATAATATAACGCAGGATTCTGGAAAGGAATTCAGTGTTTTCCCGAGGAATCGACCCCAAACTTTGTAATGCATTGAGCTACAGGAATATATTTACTCAGCCCCCTTCACTCCAACACTAGCTCATTCATTAACTCTGTGTAAACATACTCAGGGCTCAAGAGGTTAGTACTTCTACAGGGCATTCTGGGAAAACAAGACCACGGGGACCAAAAGTGTAGAATGAAGGGGTGGCTAGAGAACCGGCCCCCCGGGAGTACCTCCCCCATCACCTTTCCAGCTACTAAGCCCAGGAGCTGCTGTCAGTCATATTCATTGTGACCCCGGTCAGTTGTGATGGCTGTTGCTGTCTGAACGTACTGTATCTTCATTGTTAAAAGCTCCACCATTGAAACCTGATGTGAATTTTTCATTGACCAAACGATAGACTAATATCGTGCCTAATTATTCGAAATTTTTGCTGAGTAGCTAACATTGTATGGAGGTTTAATTAAATTTTCTTATTATTATTCTTATTTCGTTACATTAACTTATAGACGTTTTTGAAATGCACAACTATAAGATACATCTACTTTACAGTATAAATAAAAAGCAATTCTGCATACAATCTAAAAAATTCTCAATTTTCTTAGTGACACTATTTTATACCGAAAATATTGAGTAAACAAAACCTTCTGAAATAAGTATATGTAACGGAAAAAATAAGTATACTTAAACAATCATATTTATTTCTTATTTTAAATAAAACCGAGTTAAAAAATACAATTGTAATCTTAAGTGGAAACCATTAAAAATATTGAGTAGGTTTACTCAAGATTACGGATGTATGGCTTGAGCATATTTGAGTAAATCTACTTATTTTTCTCAGTTACATTTATTTATTTATTTCAGAGGTTTCTTTTTTTACTCAGTATTTTCTGTTTAAAAAATGTTTCACCAAAAGCTGAGAACTTATTATTAATAATCGTAAAACAAACCCACTTAAAAATAGATAGACATAATCAACCTTTTTAAGCAATTTTATAGTTATCCTTAACTTCCCTTTGCATTTACAATAAAGTAAATATGATTCTTTCAATACTTTCAGTTATCGAAATGAGATTAAAAAGTATCAACATTATTTCACTTCTGCTTTAATTTTATTTTTCACCAGAGGACAATTTTACATTACCTAAAACATAACAAGTTTAAGCAACTGCACATAAAAATACATTTTTACACAATGACGCCCTCAATTGACAGTGTCATCTTTTCCCAGCAGGTCAATCTGTGTACCTTCCTATGACATCTTCATGTAAAAAGAGAAGCTGATCAGCAGCAACGTGCAGATATCGTAAAGACGAGTGGTAAGAGCTTGCACGCAACAGCAAGTACATTACAGACCAGGACACAAAAAAAATGGTCCGTATTACATTTACACAAGTTGTTCACTATGTCAGGATAATAAATAGATGGAAGAATTGTGGTCTCATATGTCCGAAGCCGGCTCACATAGATCTATAAGGTTACGGCACATTATCTTCAGTTTCTCAAAATATCACGCCCTCCCGTGCTTCCCAAGGCCATTTCAATATGTTTTAGCAGCAATCGCAGATTTTTGTTGTGGTTTAGACATTTTAATCAGTAAACAGTGTGTTGGGTACAGTCCATGCTGTTGTTCGTATCTGAGTACCACCAACATCTGTCTTCTGGAGGGATGACGCGTAATGCAAACATTTAAGCATGACATTGCAGTTGTGATTCGCCTCCGCAGAAGTTCTATGAAGAGGTGATATCTTTTGAACATGGTGAAATATCGTTGCTATCATTATTACTGCGACGTGACTTTAACACACCATATTACTCAACTAAAGAAAACTCTTTTGACACATTTCAAGTAAAGTTAGCTTGTCTGTAATTAAAAGTTTGGTGGTTGGAATAGAACAAAGACATGATGATTCTAGTCGCATTTAACCATTCGAGAAATCCTTATTGCAGCAAACATCACCACCTCTGCCAAAGTATGTGTCCAAGTTTTGCATACAAAAAAATTTGTTTTGAAATGAGTTATAACGTCTCCGGCTACGAATGGTAACCACAGTTTCCTGAAGGAGGGAACAAAACGCTGTGTTGTGACTTAATGGAGTTTGTGCTTGAGATCCTGTAACGCCGGGCCTATTGAACAGGCCATATTATTTTGGCGAAATAACCCTCTGAGGGTGTTTTAAAGCCCTGAAGAAGTTTTGACATGTCCTGACATTTGTGCTGTTTCAGTTGCTTGTAAACCTACAATTAGCTAAAGTCTGATATCACTGTACGAAGCACAAACTGGGCTACAATAATATGTGAGGATCATGTATGTATAGGATTGTGTTTTTGAGAAAGCAACGAGTATGCGTGGTTCAGGCAATCAAAAACAAACATTTGTTAACAAGACTTTTGAGTTCTAGATCTTATCGCTTAGAGGTTTTGCTTCATCATGTTCATTCACTCTCAGAAAAAAATAAGTTGGTTTAGATGTTCTAAAACACTGTTTGGCCCTATGCGAGGGGGTGAATAATGATGTGATTGACACCCAAGAAGACAAAGACCCGAATAATGAGCTGCATAATTCATAAGCGGTTTATAAATATTAGGGATCTGCTACAAAAAAGAAATGTGAGGACAAAGTAAATGTTTACATTCTTTGTTTGTAATTTATTTAGAATATATTCAGCTATAATCTCAAACACATATATAGAGTCTTATATATGTAAGTATCAAATTTAAAAGGCTCATGGGAGTGTTGGCATCACATAGTATTAGCTGTGGTCCAGGTTCCTGTATGAGTCTGTCTGTGGAACACTTCTCTCTCTGCTTTCCATGACACACAGGATGCTTTTTTGCTTTGGATGTCTTTGCTTTCATAACACCCGAAACACAAAAAGAATAAATAAAATGAATTAATAAGCTTCCATTTACACGATAAATCATGTCATTAACTATATTGGAGAAACTCTACTACTATATTGTGATGTTTACTGAAACTGTCGATACTCATTTGAAATAAAAAATATTACAAATGATACCAAATATGATAATACATAGACATTACATCACATAAATGATAAGGAGGAACAGACACTGTGTATCATTTTTAGTTTAGCTAACATGCCAGCGTTAAAAAACTCGCCTAAAATCAAGTCCTGCAAACATCAACACACAATAAACATCAGGATTACAGTAAGCAACACTTACTATCAATAATAGGTTGAATAATGAACAATATTGATGTGTCATATTTTGTCATTTTTCATGTGCAATAGAACAGCATTTGTGAGATCGTAAAGGATAACTGTTAAGCCCTTTGATTATGAATTAAGAGTTACACTAAAACTGTCTATATTAAAACACTTAACAACATAATCATACAACGTAACAACAGAAATCACAACAGTATACTAAACAAATGTAATGGCAAAAGACATAAAGGTAAAAATAAAGACTTACACATCAGGTATTAAATCTTCCTCTGGGTCCAGATGCCCTGTAAGTGTTTGTTCTCTGAATCGTGTTGTTTTTGTAATGTAAAGATAAAATCTTCATCAGAGTCCAGAACCAGCAAAAGTTTATTCACTCGTGTAGTCTTCCATCATTAAAAACGTGTGTATAAAGATAAATAAATTCTAAAAGTTTGATGTTTGGGTCAGTGTTTACGGGGTGTGAACATGTTGACCTGTCTCACCTGAGATCATTTAAATATGAACAGTGCCACTCAGTGAGAGGCAGGATCACATTAAAGAGGGGAGACAGGAGAAATCATTCCTCCTTACTTTGACAAAGATTACTTAAAAATAGATTCTTTGTTCTCGATGTGAATTTGTTGGTTTAAAAGAACACATTTCAAGCTTTCCATGCATATATTTAATATGTATGTGAGACAAGTATTCACTGAGATTCATGTTGTTTACTTACATGTTTGTGATTAAACTTGATGTAGTCCAAAATGACAAAAAGCACTCTCTCTCTGTTTTCTTAATTTAACAAGAACACAGCGTTTTGATATTATTATGATTGTATTCATGTAAAAGTACACCCTTTACAGATTCTAATGATGTTTTGAGTTATTAACTGTCTTTTCGGCGTTATAAAAACCACATGCCTCAAAACGAACCGCCGCGTTTGACGACCCCTAAGGGTAAATCAATTCATATTCTGGCCCGGGATGATGGGTATAAAAAGGGACAGAAGAGATCATTCCTTATCTTTTGTGCTAAGGGAACCTAGGTGACCTCTCTGAGACACTGCAGCGGCAGCCGAGTGTTGTGGCACAAAAGGTTGGGGTTTTGCTCCCTCCTTCAGGCAACTAAGGTAATCATTCATAACCGAAGATGTTCCCTTTCAATCGGTCACTCAACATTGTGTTGAGACTGAATGGGTTTCCTGTTTAATCACGCCACACACTACAGCTGTGTCCTGACGTTAAGCGGAGCAGCAGAGGCTCTACGCAAGTCATGACCTTCCAGTGGGCACCAGTATGGTATCCACAGAGCTTCCTACTGGAAGTTTAGAGAGTAACACAGTCGAGTTACAGGCAGCTACCTTTCACGCCGCCATACTTGGTGGGGGGCTACTGCCTTTCTTGTGACACTAGGGAAAACTTTACCCCTCTAATTGAGGCCCTACATTGCGGAGATCACATCCCACCCATGTGTGGGGGTATAATATGAACAATATCACATGTTTTTCAAACTTGAGGGAGAACATCATTGTAAGATAGCGTGTGGATCCACTTAGCGGGTGCACAGCTCTTAGGTTGTGGCCCAACTGGGAGGAGATTACTAGACTCATCTTGTAGGGAAGTCTCAAGTGGTAGATTAGATCTTAACAGGGTTGCCCTTCTAGGGGAACCACTTTGAATGGAGCTTCAGCTTGAGTCAGGGGTTAGGCCCTAGTGGGGTAAAACCCTTCCTGAGCCTAGCTGAGTAGCAGAGCTAATCCACAAGGCGGGCTACTGAAGAGTTAGCTTAGTGAAAGATAAGGTGCCCATACTCACACTCTGAAAATGGGGAGTAGAGGGCTAGGAAGAAAGTGCATTTACTCACCTGTGTAAGGAAGATGGCGCTTTTGCAGGCGCACACCACAGTGTTCCTTCGTGTTGCTGCCTAGGACCCGAGCTGAGACTAGCCCCTTTTGCCGACCTCTGAAACAGACAAAGAGCTTCTGAAGCTCGGCATGCATTCCATGTAGAGGCGCAGCGCAAGTACAGGACACAGCAAGGATGGGTCTTCCTCCCCTGTGGGAAGTTCCTGCAGACTCACCACCTGGTCCTGAAAGGGGGTGGAGGGAACCTTTGGCACGTAGCCATGCCGGGGTCTCAGGATAACCTGAATGTCAGCCAGCCCAAACTGGAGGCACTCATGGGACACAGAGAATGCGTGTAGATCCCCGACCCTCTTGATGGAGGTGAGCGCTACAAGGAGAGCTGTCTTCATTGTTAAGTAAGGAAGACTAGCTCATTTCAAGGTCTCCAAAGGGGGACCGCTGGGGCCCTGTAAGACAACAGTCAAGTCACAAGGAGGTACAGGGCGCGGTCTGGGAGCCCTAGCCTGAATTATTGTACCCACGTATTGACGTTGGTGGCAGTCTGCTAAGGAGCTCCTCGTCCCATCCATGAGCCAGACGTAAAGGATTCCAAAGGTCTTGCCTGGGGTGCCAGAAAGCACCCTTCCCCTGGAAAATAAGGTCCTTTATCAGGGGAATGCGCCTATTGGGGGAATGGTCGCAAAGCCATGAGCTCTGGGAACCAACACATGATTGCCCTTCAAAAGATGTGTAAACCTCGTCAGGGCAATGTGTACTGCCAGCAGTTCCAAGGCATTAATATGTTATCATTGTCTGGGACCTGTTCATCGACCTAAAACTACATGCCAATGACGCACTGCGCCCCAGCCGAGAAGGGAGGCATCTGTTACTACGACATCTCAAAACCTGCCCGAGCAGAACTCCCGCCCACAAGAAAGCCACTCAGGACCAGTGGCGAGAACACTCTGGCATCGCGACGTGATCTTCTGTCTGTTACCATTGTGCCATGCGCTACTCATAACCTGACTCTGTAGCTGGCACTTCTCTCGGTTGACCCAAAACCCAGATGGGCTAGGTGCCTGAGCAAGAGGTCCCTGTGCATACAGACTAGCTCTGGTGAGTAACCCAAGCTGAGTCATGAGAGGCGATATGGTGGCCTCCGCAACCTTTGTTAAGACACATGGGGAAAGGGACATCCCCGAAGGGCAGAACTTTGTACTGATACGCTCACCCTTCAAACGCGAACCGTAGGAGGAACCGCCTCGGAGCAGGATGGAGACGTAGAAGTAGAAGATCCTGAATCCTGGTTGGAAGCCAGGATGCGCCATTGCGTTCTTTCTGAACAGCAATCTGTGTATATATTTATTTAGGGCGTGCAGACCTAGGATGGGGCGCCACCCTCCGCCTTTCTTGGGTACAATGAAGTAAAGGCCGTAGAAGCCCTGGAACATCTCGATTGGTGGGACAAGCTCGACCACACCTTTCGCCCGAAGGGTGGTGACCTCGATCCAAAAATTGGATGCCAATAAGGTGTAGAGGATGGACCGCAACCTGAGCAGGTGTCTTGCAAACTGGGTCGCTTAATCGAGATGGATTCTCCTCTCGAGCCATCGTGAGGGATAGCATAGGCACAATCTCGCCGGCCAACAGCAGGCCAGAGGGACGAAGGGACATAGCTGTACCCTGGGAGGTTAGTTCTGTGGCTCCCTGACCGATACTGCTGGCCAACGCGCCGTCCTGTGGAGAGTGCTGAGAGCCGTGGGATGGCGTTTCCGAAATTTTTTATTACATGGGTTGGCCCTGAAAAGGCCCTATGTAGTGGGACAGGCCAGGGACCATCCACGCCCGACCAATGTTGGGGGATTGTATAGATTCACCAGACTGGATCCATCAGGAACCCTTTCCTTGCGTGCTTGCGAGGAGGCTGCTGATGGGTCCCAAAACACTGCTTCCTTGGGGCCTGTTTCCCCCAGGGCGCCGACTGTGTAGGGGGTGCTTGAACCGGGGCTGAACCAGACATAACCATCTAGGTTCCAAAGAACAAAAGGTAAGGAATGATCTCTTCTGTCCCCTTTCATAGCCATCATCCCGGGCAGGGACATGAGTAGGTCATTCGGCAAGTTAATTGAACTTTTCGAAAAAGCCTGAGACGTAACAGGTTCTCAAGCACAAACCACATTCAGTCTCAACACAATAGTGAGAGACCAACTGAAGGGAATTCTAGTGTTTATAATTAATTCATATAAGTGTGCTATTTTCAACTTTTTACAGTTAAATTTACCAAAAATGTTTTAAATATCTAAATATATTATTAGTTAGTTAAAAACTAATTTTCTTGTGTGAAATATACCCAAATAATTCATGTATAATTTACTTGAATTTAATTGTTGTTTTTTACACATTTATTTGGATTTGTCTTAGTTCATAAAACACGTTAACTGATATTTGGAGATTTTATTAAGTAAAATTTAGTAGTTAATAATTTAAATTTTTACAAAACCTCAAAACATTTTTTACATTTATCTTATTAATTAATATACAAAAAATTTGAAATATAGATAATTTTTTATTGTTTGATTTCTTTATGTAGCTTAATGTAGAAGTCATTTTTAAAACAAAGAATCTTTTATTCATTATTTAAGCAGAAGAGATTTTAAAATGGTCTAGAGTCATCTAGTGGAAATAAAGCAGATATGCAAGAATCAAAGCTGCTGTCATCGGTATGCCTGCAAAAACAAATAAACATACACATATTTACACACAGACACACACTCTGCCATTCATTTTTGAACATAATCATTTATATTATAAACATTTCCATTTTTAAAATAATATAGTTTGCAAAAGTATGAAATAACACAATCGATTCTCATGAACTTTGTTGTGACTAAAAAGATATAAAAACTCTGTTATCTTCTAGTCTTTAATGTTACCATTTACATAGAATGAACAAAATCCTTCTCTTGCTATTTTTTCCACCAGGTCTAGTTCCCATATATATTGATCTCTTATTAGCTGTTTTTTTATTTATTATTAGGTCTGAGTTCAAAATAAAATAGTTTTTAAATTATTCACTATGTTAATTTTTAATAATATGGTTCACAGAACTTAACAAAACTCTCGTTTCCAAACCTGTATTATTGCTGTATTATTTTAGACAAAGAAAGATATTTGGATGAATGTTTGTAAACACATACTTCTTAGACCTTATTGACTCCCATAGGAGGAACAATTAAAACGGTTTAAAAAATGTTTTGCTGTCCTACGTTCATGCACTCATGCAGATGCACATTCCCACCCCTACACGCACACCCACACCCTCCGCTACATTCCCACCCCTACACGCACACCCACACCCTCCGCTACATGCACACCCCTACACGCACACCCGCCCCTACACGCACACCCACACCTACACGCACACCCACACCCACTCGCACGCACACGCACGCCCACACCCACCCCTACATGCACACCCACTCGCACACCCACTCCTACACGCACACCCACTTGCACACCCACACATTTTACTTACTGAATGGCAATGCACACACAGAATTCCCTGAAATAGACTCTTCAAACTCTCCTTGACAACTGATGGCTAAAACAAACACATTTCAATGGCAAATTCCTTCATTTAATACATTCATCTATATAGTAATACAGAACAATGTAAATGATCTTGCTTTAAAAAATAATATAAATATATATATATATATATATATATATATATATATATATATATCCTGTTTTAATACAAACGATAAAAAATTATTTGACTTACATTTTTGGTCATTTGCACACTTTGCCCCTGCATTACAGAAAGATATTTAGTCATGAAATAATTAAAATGAAACTAAATCATTGTGTGTACTGACTATATGTATGTACATATTGCACACTGTCTTATGTTGAAGTCTGTATTATATGTAAGTATTATAAGTATGTTAACTGTACTGCCATTTTTCTGGAGCAAGCTCCCAAGAATTTCACTCACCAGGCCACATGTGCTCTGATGATGAGACAATAAAAGTGAATTTGACTTTAAATGGTGTCAGTCCTGTGGTTTGTGAAATGTCTTACCCACGAGAATCTTTAGATCAATCCCAAAACATGTTAACTTAATATGTGAAGGCCATTTGATACAGAGCTTATTATTTTTGCGCTCAATATTACACACTGATCGATTGATGTTTGGCTGATGAGATCCACAAACTTGTTCTGAATCCTTCATTGGATAGAAGCATGACACGTTTTTAAACGAATCCATTATCACATTAACTCCACAAGTCTCTAATAAATAACAAATAAAAAAAAATTAATTTAAAATATATTAAACTGTTTTGGTTGCCTTCAACACTTTAAATGGTTATGAAACCGGAGCACAATTAAACATAAATGCAATGTTAGTAAATCTGGATAAAGCGTTTTTTGACTAAATTTAATATCAAGTATTTTTTATACGGTACCCTTTCGATCCACCGCAGATCCACTGCAAGACTGGAATGTGACACAGGATAAAATGAACTGCAAACAGAGAGACATTAAAGAATAACGTCAGACTTAATGTACATGGCAAAATGACAGATAATTAGATTGCCATGTTAATTTCTGCTTAAAATTTACATATTCAATTTTCATGATCACAATGACTACTTAAAATGCAGAGTTAAGGGTCCTTCTCGAAAAAAAAAAAATTGGGGTTTTACTAATGTGTATTTCCTCACACGGAAAATGGCAGAAAAATGAATGTCACAAAGGAAAAGAAAAACTGCAATTGGTTTCGATTTGGAAATAAACTCAAGTCATATGGATGCACGTGTATGCATTTAAAAATTCACAATTGAAATACACAAGTAATACATTATGTAAAGAAAAACTTTTATTCGAGATGTTGTCAATCAAGATGAATCTTTTTGACAGCTCTAATTCTAAAGTTAACACATTTTCCATGACGGGCCTTTCCACCTGGTTGAATGCTGATATACATTAGATATGCCCATTAACACCAGTACTTTGCTAATACTGCTTTTTTACACAAGCGCTTAAGAACCAAGGAACAATCACTATTTTTTTAAACTCATTTTATAGATGTGTACACAAAGTTTAAGTAACAACAACGCTATTTGCATCTAGAGAGAAATGTCTGGGCTTGCCATGTTGGAATATCACTGTGTGCAGCAAATCTTCACATAAACAACCACAGACTCATAATTTCCATAATGTATATACAGAATTTTTTTTTATGAAATATATTAAAATTGAGAAAATGTCTCTTATCATACAACAAGGGTAAAATGGAATACAGGTACCTCTAACGGAAGAGTTTACGCAAAAAAATTTTTTTGTTATAATTCACTCATCTGTAATGTAATGTAGCTAATACAGAGAAAGATATTTGGAAGAATGCTCAGACCAATGTTCTTCCAACCCTTTACCACCATAGTAGGAAGAATTTCATATGTTTTAGTTCTGTTGAACATAGAAAATGAGATTTTTGAAGAACGTAGGACAGCCTAAAAAATGTGTCATTGGGTAGTAAATTTGGCTAAACACATTCCTCTAAATATCTTTCTTTGGGTTAAATTCAACAAGGAAATAATAAATCCTTATCAAAAGTGACAATACAATTTAATAAAAACCCTGGGTTTAGTAGTTTAACTTTAGCAGTAGATTGTGTATGTAAATATGTAAACATATTCAAACTGTACTTTGTAGTAAATAAAAGTATATAAATCTGCATTATGGAGTTAAATAGATGAAAACAGTTACATGTAATAACTAAGCCCCAATTAAAAGCAGCAAATTATGTAGATTACATAACAATGCAAAGAAAATGTTTTTATATACCCTTTCCTATACCCATGCAGTTTTGAGTCACATATATTTGAGATAACATAAAAAGTTGTATGCAGACATGAACATATGCATTATATAATTGATCAGTCTAACTCTGTCAAGAAAGTTGCACTTAAACCCCAAAACCCAAGAAAATGATATCAAATCACATGAGTTTTAATAAAGATAAAGATCAGAGAACATAAACTCACCACAAGCTTTATAACAGTTCCGTACATGATGAAGGAATAAATGAATGAACTGTAATTGGAGCTTGTGACGTGCTTATATACTCACAGATACCCTATGGATGACTGACAGTTACACTTTATGGTAATGAGCTATGACGCGCTACAGCGGCAACGAATCAAGAAGTAGAAGTGCTCCGCGTGCGAGGCTGTGTGCGCGTGCATGTCAGGATGTAGGCAGTGGTTAACAGACTAGCTAGCCTTGCTAACTCTGGGAATGTAGCAGACAGAATATATAACTAGCTTAGAATATGTAAAACTGAGGATTTCTGAACTCGAGGTCTGAGGCTATTGGCCCGCCCGGTTCGTAGTAAGGCCTAACGCGCAGTGGAAAAGCAGTTAATGATGAAAATGGCAGAAAACGGTACATTCGCGAGATGGACGTACGCGCATTACTTCGATTTAGCCTGAGATAAGGACAAGATGTCCTTGTAGCCTAAGTGGATTAATTTAGGCTATGTTAAGCCTGTTCATTTCTATGGCATAAATGACTGAGGTTGAGGGGTTGGTCCTCTAACTGCACTTTATTCTGAGAAAGTTATGTTCATCATGCTCACTTTGTGCATGGCAGTTTTGTGTTGTGAACCGCTTGAATTTAAAGTGATTAAAATAATGTCAACAATAAGAAAAAAAAATCTGCATCTTGTCATGGCATTGGAGTTTACATATAGTCCTGTTGTGTCTAATATGAATATAAGATATTCACAGATATTGCCAGATAATCACTTTACCTCTACCCAACTTTTAAGAGACTTGAATCATTTGTGATTCTGGATGTCATCCTTTCTTGTATTGTCTTGAGCCTTCACGTTGCCAATTATAAACTATATTGTTAGTAGCCTGGATAGGCCACAATCATTATGCTACATCGTGTGTGTGTGTGTGTGTGTGTGTGTGCGCGTGTGCGTGTGAGACTGTGTGCGTGTCAGGATGTATGTGTGTTTGAGACTGTGTGTGTGTGTGTGTGTGTGTGTGCGTGCGTGCGTGCGTGTGAGGCTGTGTGTGTCTGAGACTGTGTGAGGCTGTGTGTGCTTGTGAGACTGTGTGTGCGTGTGAGGCTGTGTGTGTCTAAGACTGTGTGTGGATCTGAGGCTGTGTGTGTGTGTGTGCGTGCGTGCGTGCGTGTGAGACTGTGTGTGCGTTTGAGGCTGTGTGTGCTTGTGAGACTGTGTGTGCGTGTGAGTGTGAGGCTGTGTGTGTGTGTTTGTGCATGCGTGCTTGTGAGGCTGTGCAGCTTTGTTTCAGTTAAAACAAACACAGAGATGAGTCAACTTCCACTGAATTTCACAAATTGTCTGACAGCCACTGTACTTAGACCAAGCCCTGCCCTACACTGTACTTTACAAAGTTGCTTTGTTTCAAATAATCACAGCAGTTTTTACAAAGTCAGCTTACTTACTTTCCACTCCAGCATTAATCAGCTCACAAAGAGAAAGTTACTTCCTTCTGCAATGCATCCATTGTTCAGAGCTTTTAAAGAGTATTTTTACAAGAATTTGGTGATCTTGGCCCATGTAAAGTCAATAACAAATAACTTAGACATGGAGACATGGACATGAATTTGTGGAAGTTTTTGCAAAGGGAAATAGGAGACTTATGGTTAATTTACATAAAAAGTAACCAAAATAAAAAACATAATTTGATCTGTTCCATAGCCCATCTGCTCTTACTTAGTTTTTTTATTATTCATAAGACAACATTTCAGTTTTGTATATATTCTAGTAATAGTGTAAAAAGTCTTACTTTACGTTTAATGTTTTTGACAATAAAACCACCCTGCTAAAATAATTGTTATGTGGTTGATTGATAAAATCTGGATTAAGGATATTTAATTTATTTGTTTTTATTTAATTAATGGTTATTTTTCCATTTCACAACTGAGGTATTCCCATCTTATTGTGGTCGGGGTGTTGGCGTGCCTCAATGACCTTAAGAGGTATATCAGCAGGAGCTTATAATCTTCAAGTAGGACACCCAAGTTGGACAGGTCTGAAAGTAGAGGCCTGACAAAGTGCAATCCACTTCTCTAGGCTTTGGACACAGCTAACAACACAATTTAGCAAGGAAAATACTTTTATAATACATGTTATGTACAGGGGAAAAAACTGTGCTCAAACATGGTGTGTACCCATGATGCCCCCTTCACATTTCTGACTACCGCCCATATGTGCCTGCCAATACACTGACAAGAATATCAAACTTTATTATAGAATTTATTTATCTTTATCCACACGTCATAAATGATGGAAGACAGCACGGGTGAATGAACTTTGTCTGGATCATGACAGATATGAAGATTTTATCTTCACATTACAAAAACAACACAAAACCCTAACAAAGTATTACCTTTATGTCTATTCCCTTTATGTTTTTTTGTAGATTGTTGTGATTTCTGTTGTTACGTTGTATGATTAGGTTGTTAAGTGTTTTAACATAGACAGTTTTAGTGTAACTCTTTATTTATTATCAAAGGGCTCAACAGTTAGCCTTTACGACCTCATACACGCTGTTCTATTGCACACGATAAATGACACAATATAGCACAACTATATTATTATATATGATTATTATATTTGGTACTGTTTGTAAATATCTGTATTTTCTGTAGTTCAAATGAGTATCCACAGTATCAGTAAACATCACAATATAGTAATATAGTTTATGTAATATAGTAAATAATATGGTTTCTTGTGTAAATGGAAGCAAAAAAAATTAAAAATAATAATAATTCCAGTCTGTCATGGAACGCAGAGAGTGAAGTGTTCCACAGACTCACACAGGAACCTGGACCACAGCTAATACTATGTGATGCAAACACATGAACCTCTTCAAAATGTTCTTAACAAGAAGAAAAGATCTTGTTAACAAATATTCTGTTTGTGTTTGATTGCCTTTTTTCAGTGACATAAAAAATATGTTTTTGCAAACCACGTATAAACGTTGCTTTCTCAAAAACATAGTCATGTACATGCATGCTCCTCACATGTGATCGTAGCCCGGTTGTGCTGCATTGAAAGGGACATAAATTGTAACCATTGATCCGTAAGTACAGATTGGATAAGAAAAACAGAGTTTCGACGACCTGGCGACAAACAAACACACTCTAAAGTTAGACGACCGTTCCCAGACACGTGACTCTTCCTCTTCTCCATGGGAGCGCAACAAGACCATGTTCTATTTTGTGTGTTCCTGTGGGCGGAGGTTAACCGCGTTAGTGATGTCACTAAAGAAGGGATGCAGTCCAAACCAGTCTCACTTGGCATTGAATAATTTTACAGATATTACTTTTAATAGTCAAATGTGAAATCATGAAGAAGGAGGCCTATAAGGATGCATTTGTGTATGCTTACCACTTTAAAGAGAGAATACAACGCTTGAAGGCTCATCAACGGAGAGACCCTCCACCAGCTCAACAAAACTCAAAGCGTCCTCGGGGTCATCCACTAACATTTCCCCTAGTTCATCAACACTCATCTCCAAACCATTCCGTGGTATTTGAGAGTCTGCAAATATCACATACGGACAACATGAGATCAAATGAGAGAGAGATATTTTCAATCACGTTATTTTAGCTTACCATTTACACTCTTTCCACCATCTTGTTCCTCCGAGTTTAGAATGGAGACCGTGCCACTGGTTGGGTTATGCATATCTGCTTTGAGGAATTTCATTACTGGAAGCTCATCGTCACTGTCGTCAGTGTTCATATCAACTTGGTCTGTGACATACATCTCTTTGTACGTGTCTGTCGCCACACAGAGAGAAATGATGTTAAAAATCATACAATGTTGGGAAATTGAAGTGAACATGTATATAAAGTGTAAATAAGGATGCAAAAAAAGAAAACATGACCCTGTCTGTAAAAACCAAAAACCAAGTCATTTTTGTGAATAATTTTTTCGTACATAAAATCATTCCACACAATGTAAGGAGCATTTTTTGATAACATTACATTGATATTTTTAACACTGATGAGGAAGACCAGGAATTCATAGTAAAATTATGGTGTTTAATTAAACTTTAATGAACATTTTCTCAGAATGTGATTTTCAGATTTTGGCATGGTCTTCAAAGGCAGAGTCACAAATTCTTTACAATAAGGTTTGCTATCACATTTTCCACGAGTTAACACGAGGTTGACCTTCGTTGTGCATTTCTCAAACTATCTTATTTGTGTTTTGCATACAAAATCTTTTAGCAAAATCTCTGAGCTGAAATGACCTTTCACAATAATCCAATTCAATTGTTGTTATAAGCACTGCAAATCACACAAACCACAAATTTTACAGTTATGAAACTCTTTTATGACAGCATGCTTGTGAAAGTTTAAACAGAAATACAAACTGTGACATCATTTCCTACCCCTCGTCATTTACAACTTGTATCACTTTCTTCTGCAAAACACGAAAGAAGATACTATCAAATTATTTATCGAATATTTAATTCATGCATATTACATGATGACTCAATATTTTTGGGCGAACTACCCTTTCAAGCTATTAACCAAAGTACATTTTTACTTAAAACTCTAATCTATACACACCAACAAATAGCATTAGGATTGAAAGTAACATGCACCGTAATGCATCAAGATTACCAAAAACTGTAAAAGATAAAAGACTGCATGCATTAACATATTGAGATGTGTTATATATTACTTAATGTACTGTAGACAGGAAAGGTTACATAGAAAGCTTCCTGTTTAAGCACTGACTCATGCGATATTAGTTGTGTTTGTACCACTTTATTCAACAGACCGTTTGTTTCTTGAAGATGAACAGCCATGTGCTTCATGTTGAGATGAAGACGGTGACTGTTACTTATATGATTGAGTAAGTGTTTCGCGTGAAGGATGGAGGCACTGTAAAACACAAGATTTCCTCCACGCAAACCATCTGCATGGATTTCAAACTTTCCGCCCTGCAAGAAAGATAAAAACTTGACTTTGACTCTGACTTTAGCGAGAATGCTGAACACAATAGGTGGGTGTCTACTACATCAGGGGTTTTTCCAGCCTTGTTATATTAATAGGGGCCTCAAATTAAACACTACAATGTATTTTGACTATTTTCCAGTTCTTAATTAATGGTTCTTAACCTTTTTAAATGTATTTTCATTGTTGAAGTTTAAAATCTGGGGTGTGCAAAAATGAGAAACTGTGATTTTGACCTGCAAGGAGGTTGCAATGTAAAAAAATTATAATAGACAGGAAGTAAAAATATTAAACTTGGTTTACTGTTAGCTTGACATAGAAAGTGGAATGATCCCTGATCTATCAAAGATCATGTCTTCTTTGGAACCCTGAATGCTGCCCACATCATGATCCCTGGCCTCCACCCCTGAATCTTGCGCCATTGCTCCGGACTTGCTTAAGCTCTGACCAAAGCAGATATGAAAGGAAACCCACAGAAAAAGGATGCTCACAAGCTTTTGAACATTTCCAGAGTACACAGGAAGATCACAGCATCATCCACTCATGTGATGGCAGTTTTTTCTTCTACAAAGCAGAGAAAAGCCAGTGATGTTATCTACTCGGCTTCTGAAACAGATTATAAATAATAAATAAACCTCTGAAGAGACGGTTTATCACTTGGGCATTACACTGTACATAGAAAGTTCTAGTGAATTGGTCGGGTCTGGCTATCAATATAGTTGCAAAGCAGCGCTGTGACTGTCCCTGCAAAACAACAAATGATGTCTTCTCCTCTTTGTATATTGTTGTTTATCCTCCCTCTTCTTTCTCTTTCTCGTATAACAGCACCTTTATTTTCCGTCTTATCCCTGTCTCGGCACTAATCTAATCTCCTAACAAACACATCACATGTTGATGATAGGTCAAGGTATTGAGAAAAAACAAAATCACGCCTTTTGTCTCCGGACATCCTGATCGCAGATGTGATAAATAATCACTTAGAACCCCCACTACGTTGGAGCAATCCAGGGTAATTTTCAATCCATGGTTGGGTTAAAAAGGCACAATCCTAACCGTTGGATTGTAATTATTGGCTGAAATATACACATGATTAATTTACCTTGACGGTTGGGTTCATCCTTTCTTGACCTGGCGGTGGCTTGAAAATGATCCAATATTTTTTACGGTGTACACAGGAAACATTCTGCTTGAAAGACAGCTGGACGACATAAATGTCACACAGCTAAAGGCTTTAGGTTTGATTTATCTGACTAATATAAAATGATATATTTTTTCACCTCAGGTGTGTAGAGTTGTACAGACGGCCTCTTTGCTTGTGACCTGAAGCAAAGTTTTGTCACACAGTGTCACAGCTGCTGAAATCTTGTCCACTTCTGTCAGGGTTCTGTCACGCTTCTTGAGAATGTAAGGCGAGTGATTAAAGCACTGCCCCAGACATCGCCTGTCCGATGCAACATCCCATTATACCGGCAAATCAACCTGAAGATCAGCAGAATAAGAACTAGGAGGACTGGAAGGACTGGAAGGACATGAATTATTGCAGTACCTTCAGCTTTGTGTCTTGAGCTGCAGAATGTGATCCAGTGCATCTCTGGAATAATATGAGAAATTAAGTATTATCAACTTAAATATATTAATCTAAAATAAATTACAACTGTGTGCATGAGATGCAGCTCAAGAAAGAGGGACAGAACTGAATTAAGATTACCGCCCACCTCCTGGAAGAATCGTCTCATTCAGCACGCCTACTCCTACCCTAATCTCGGAGGCCACCAAACCCTCTACAGTCACCCTTTAAAATAATCGAATGTGTCATACTGCAACCACATATCATCGTGGATGCCATTAAGTGTACTTTACCTGAAATAGAAACAACATGATTGCTACAAAAACATGTTTTTGTTTTCTGTCTTTGGGTCTGAGGGTAACACAAGGCTTCGGAAATGAGTTGTAAAGAGAAACACTCACTTGGATAAAAAATTACATAACCCATGACAACACATCCAGATCGACTGTCAAGGTCTCTGTAGCACTTCAATGAGGTCTATCTCCACCACTGCTCCATGACATCCAGGATTAACCTGAAAAACATCTTATATATTGCAAAACCTAGTCGTTTACTTTTTTGTAAGGCATTGGGGTTTGGATAAAGCTTCTCAGAGTATATATATAGTCTTATACATTGACTAGAGACTTAATATCTAGAAGAGAAGGTGGGCGATTTTAGAAACACGCTCTGTTATTTGCTTTTTTCGTTCGGAACAACTGTTGAAAAATGTTGGCAAATTCTGTAGTTTACAATCTGCGCTGTCTGAATATATAAATAACTTCATTCGTTCATAAAAACATAACGGTTCAATATGTAAGTTGTTTATAAACTTCTGGACTTATAGATATGTACATTACATTGCATTACTAAAATGACACATATCACATTTTAAGCTCTTAGCAAAACACTTCATCCAAACTGACTTAGAGACCATCGGATTCTAAACCTCATTTTACAGTTCCTTTGTATGTTTGTGTGTTAGTACCTGTAAACTAATGTTAAAACCCTCGGTTTGTGATAAAGCAAGTTATTGTCTCTTCCAGAAATCAAATGTCTTGAATTACAGCAAATGTCAAGATTATAGTCATCCAGTTACTTCTGTGATGTGGCATCAGAGATCTATTTCTGAACTAACTGGATTCACATGATGTCCTCTCCTCAATGGTGGTGATGCAGTAACTGACAGCTGAATTAACCAATAACAGTAGACTAGACTGTTTGACCAATAAGAGAACACTGGGTGGTCGGTCTTAAAGAGTCAGAAACTAAAGACGCAAAACACAAGATGAATAATAAAACAAATAATGCTTTCTTTTTTTTGTTTATTTAATGCCATTTATGTAAAACCGAGGACTCAAACCAAACAATTAATCATAATTTTATAACCAAACAAGGGTCTCTGCCTTTAGGTCAGTACACTGCCTTCAGGTGAGATGACACATAGGCCTACAGTAAATCCAGGGCTGAAAAGGTGCATCAAGAAAACTAAGTAATGCTACAAGCTCAAGATAGAGGAACACATTTCCAATCGACTCCCGATGCATGTGGCAGGGTATCCAGGCCATCAGTTACTACAAGTCAAACAAAGTCTCCTTCCTCGGGGAGCCAAATAACTTTTATGCATTCTTCAATAGCGACAGCAAGGAGACGGCCACCAAAATCCCATTCTCAGCAGACCACCAACATCTCAAACTCACATCCACAGATGTGCACATTGCATTGAGCTGGATCAACGCGAGCAAGGCTGCTGGCCCAGTTGGCACGTGGGCTTTGGGCATGGGCAGAGCAGCCTGCAGGGGTCTTCACAGACATTTTCAATCTGTCCCTTATCCGAGCAACTGTGCCAACATGCCACATCCATTGTACCAGTGCCATTGTACCTCCCCAATGTGCCTGTTTGACTATCACCCCGTAGAACTCACACCCATCATCATGAAGTGCTTCGAGCAACTTGTCC
The DNA here is from genome assembly GCA_033220385.1 of Triplophysa yarkandensis. NCBI lineage: Eukaryota > Metazoa > Chordata > Actinopteri > Cypriniformes > Nemacheilidae > Triplophysa > Triplophysa yarkandensis. Next base: position 2,990,880 of record CM065672.1, on the reverse strand, counting down.
TAGCACGCCTCAGAGACTGCCTCCCACCCACACTGGACTCACACCAATTTGCCTACCACAGAAATAGGAGCACAGAGGATGCAGTATGCACAATTCTGCACTCGGCACTCACACACTTGGACAATAACAACACATTGGTACGGATGCTGATTTTTGACTTCAGTTCAGCATTTATCACCATAATTCCCACCGAGCTCACCACTAACTTGGAGACCTGGACATTAACACCTCCCTCTACAACTGAGTTATGGAATTTCTGACCAACAGGCCTCAGCATGTTAGGTCAGGCCACACCCACTCCACCAATATCACACTTTACCAGTACCACACGGCTGTGTGCTGAGCCCATTCCTTTACTACCTTTAAATGACTGCAAGCCTGTGCATGGAACCAACTCCATCATTAAGTTTGCTCCTTAACACCACTAAGACAAAGGAGCTCACTGTAGACTTGAGGAAGAAGAAAGGTAGCACGCATGACCCCATCCACATTAACGGCATGGTTGTTGAGCTTGTTTTCAGCTTCAAGTTCCTGGGAACCACCATCTTGGAGGACCTTTCCTTGAACACAAACACAAGCCGGGTCAAGAAGACTCACCAGCACCTCTTCTTCCTCAGGACACTGAAGAAGAACCAGCTGTCTTTAGCCATCCTATTGAACTTCTACCGTTGTGCGATCAAGAGCATCCTGACCAGCTGTATCACAACCTGTTTTGGGAACTACTCAGTGACTGACCGATGCTATTAAGGACTTCCAGAGGAAACTCTGTCTACATCGAGTTTCGCAGCATTCTCGAGGACTCCTGTCACCCTGACCACAGACAGTCTAACCTGCTGCCCTCTGGGAGGCGTTTCAGGAGCCTCCGGACAAGGACCACAAGATTATGGGAAAGTTTTATTTACATCTGTCTGATTACTATTAATTTACAAAATCAAAAACAGTAAACTAGTTATTACCTGCACTACTGTCTGTACACTCAGGAAGACTGAACAATCCAATTGCACACCAAAAAACTGTGCACTTCACTATCCATTGCAATAGTGTAAATTAGGTCTATAGTGTACATAACACCTTTACATAATCCATCTGTATAAAATGTTCATAGTACACCTATCTATATACCATGCTAAGTATTTAAAATCTGTAAATGATGTCCATAATCTATTCTGTATAATTATTGTATATATTTCGAATATATTCTGTACTTACTGCTTATTACACTTCTGGTTAGATGCTTACTGCATTTCATTGTCTTGTACTTGACATGTGCAGTGACAATAAAGTTGAATCTAATCTAAAGGCCGATAAAGATATTGTTTATATCCGTTGCACTTTCAGAGATACGGACACAGAGTTAATCTCTTGAAGAGTACAGTACATGCAGAACTTGAGGGAACCAACGGCTCACCTGGTCAGAAAGCTATGTGATGTCTTTAGTCCTACTGGCATGAGCAGAAGTTTTGTCCTCTTACACTACATGTCCGTTGGCATGGAAGAAATCCACTCTGTGGCACTGCCAGATGTGTAAAGCTGTAGGCTGTGTGTCTGTCAATCCCGCGCATGAGCCTCTTGCTCAGCTTTATTAGAGAATGATTTGAATGTGCCAAGATTATGTTTCCACAACACCAAGAAAAATGGCGACCATCAGCTCCTTACATGACCTTAATCAGATCTATCAATGTTTTATAAAATATGTTTACATTTAAATCTTAAACGTCTCATTATGAGACATAAGATGATAAAGGAGAAAATCCAACACAAATGGTGACATTATGAAATAGCTTTGAAATATATGAAGAGCTATATAGAATTATATTCACAGTAACTTACGAAAAAAATAATTCAAAAAAAAAAAAAATAACCCATAGTTCTCAAATCCCTTTTCAGAAGTGCCATACGATGGCACTTTTATATTACCATGACCTGTGTCATTTATCTGAGAATCTGTGCATGTGTGTAATGCAGTGTTGTGTTACACAGAATCCAAAACTTGTTCATCCTGTTATATTGATACTTTGTTTCATTTGATTAAAACTCACACTGCACATGGATCTGATACTTTCCTGGTTTTCCCATAACAGCCAGACTGGACTTAAACCAAGTAAGACCAGCTTACAGTTTATAGAGTCAATAAAGTACAAGTTTTAAACAGCTCAAATAAAAAAAACTTTGCAGGAACTCAATATTTTGCAAAAAATATAATTTATTTCGATATAGTATGCATACAAGTTAAATTCCATTTTATACAGAAAATAATGTTACCAGACAACTATCACGAGTTGATATAGAAACACATGAAGTAAACATACTACAATTAAACTGAGCAAAAGAATGTTCATTATAAAGGAATAATAATGTGATTATATAGATTACCATTAAATAGATTACCATACTTGTAGAGTTCCACCGTTTGGGATGATGATCCTGTTCATACGTCATCTGGAGTAGTCTTCAGAAGAGTCTGGATCTAAATCACAGAATTTACTCAAGAAAAAACAGATGTTGAGTAATGATCATAGAAACTTCTCATAACATTTCATTTGTGATATATAACAAAAATGCATTTAATCTGGAATAGGATACCAAACAAGTGTCAGATCTGAAAACTGTAAATTCTGTTTAGCTTTAAGAATGGTGGTGTTTGTAAAGACTTTTTATTAAGTAACACTGTGTAGAAGAGAAGTGGAGTAAACTAAATCAACTAAACTGTTTGAATGAAATAAACTGTGAAAAATGTGTAGAGTTGAAAAGTCAAGAATAACAAAGACGACACGGTTAGGTTAAGACTGGGTAAAATAACATATTCTTTCATTTTAATCCATTTTTTACTAATTCAGGAAATCTCCTCGTGACGATGTCAGCATCACTCGATCCAGGGCCGGCTAAATGAAAGTCTCAAAATAAAACTATTGAGTAAAACTGCACACTGCTAGGGCTGGGCGATCGATATATTTTTAGACGCGATATGGAATTAGACAATATCGCATATATCGATATAGTTCAAATTTGCACTGCTCCCTGCGCTACCGCCCCTCCTCTTTGAAATATTCTTAAACTGAGCACTTTATTTTATTCTTTCTTTATATGTAAATGCTGCCCTTAAGTTACTAGGGTTTGTCATATTCTTTTTAAATTGTTATTTGCATCTGTGGATTTGTTAGAAAGGAGAATAAAATCTGTTATTGGATCTTGATAAGCCATTTATAGTTGTAAATCTAAAAATGTTTGATATTGTACTTTTCTCATATAAATATATTTATTTTTGGAAAAAGATTTTATTTTATAGGCTAGTAAGATTTTTTTTATTTAAATGTGCACCTTATGGAGCTTTGATTTAAAAAAAGGTAGTCCTGTCCTATTGTTATACAGTATTTTTTTTTTTTACATTTTATTGTTATTTGAACAGTTTAATTATAAACCAGGTGAAGAAACCTGTTTACTATTTATTCATTTGATTTTGCAACCGTTCACTGAAATGTCCGGTTTCAATAAAACTACTTGTGATGTCATATTTGGCTTTGACTTTGACTGAACATTTGCTCTCACTTTGCGGAAAAAATATCGGGATATATATATCGTATATCGATATTCAGCCTAAATATATCGGGATTTGACTTTTTGTCCATATCGCCCAGCCCTACACACTGCTAAAACAAAGAGATGGATACCTAACAGTACCTTAAACCCAGGCATGGTCCAAGATCTTACCCAGACGCATCCTGACTCTTGGATTGCTCTACATGCAGTCTTGAATCATTAAGCAGCATTCTATAAAAACAAAATTAACATTTGTTATTTGAATGTTACTTTGCATTTGATGCTGTGTTTTTATGACCCGTTTTATAATATTGGTAATAAATTGATGAAGACGTCACCTTTGGTCAAGTCATTTTTTCTCCATTTCCTCTTATTGATCAGTTGCAGGTAGTCATCGTCGGGAAATTTCCCATTTACCATGGTGAACAACACTACACCCAATGAGTATACCGTCGCTGGCCGGGCATGGTACCTGCTCAGTTCAAAGAATTCGGGGCAGAAGTATTCCTCCGTGCCTAGATCATGCAAAGAACATGAAAAGTGTCAAAAAAATTGAATTTTGTATTTTTAAAGACGTTCAAAAACCCTGCTCAAAGAGGAAAGTGATAAAAACATACCCATAAAATCTGTGTAGGCCGATCTTTTAAGTAATTCGCCGCATCCAAAATCGATAATCTTGACTTGCAACGTTTCAGGGTTTATCAGGAGGTTTTCCAATTTGATGTCCCTATGGAAAACCCCCCCCCGTGCGCAGCAGATCTGAGCAGCTTCGGTCGCTTGCCTGAAGACTGTCTTTGCCAAGTCCTCAGGGACTCGGCCTCCGTTTCGCATCACGAAATCGACCCCGTTCTCGCAGGGAGAAGGCAGCTCCAGGACCATGAGGTAGTGGTCGGGATAATCTTGCCATTCCAGAAACTCCAGAATCACAGGAGCATTTCCTCCCTTACAGGCAAGCATCTGAAGACCCACTTCTCTAGGAAGGGGTTCATCATAATCCGGCTAAGGAGAAAAGACATTTGTTATAAACACAATCATGATATTCACAAACACAACAGCATTAAAACACTAAATACTTACAAATTTGATATAATCATTGATTACTTCCTCGACCTTCTTGACATATTTCAGTGCCACCTGATGAACATAAAATTATGTATTATAGCACCAAAGAAAGGAAAAATTGATACATAAAGTTTTGAAAAAACATGGGTGAGATACCCAAGAGATGTGAAATAAATCAAACCTTGACGTTATCCTGCAGACGGGTCACTTCACTGACGGTTCCAAAACCTCCTTTACCCAACTCTCTGCCGACCTCATATTCCAAGCCATTGATGTCTATTAAAAGAGAAATCCCGTCAACATAAATCTCCAAAAATCTGAATCAAGAACTCTTTTATGTTGTGTTTTTTGAGAGTATGAATGTAAACTCAATCAGCTTATCCCCAATTTTAAGAATTGGAGCCTCATCCTCGGACAGGCAATTATGTAGGATGTCAACTTGAGTCTGCCCCTGGGACTGATCAAGGTTTTGGTCGGGAGACTGGTCAGGCTTCTGGTCGGGAGGCTGGTCAGGCTTCTGGTCGGGAGGCTGGTCAGGCTTCTGGTCGGGAGGCTGGTCCGGGCTGTCGTCGGGTGGCTGGTCCGGGCTGTCGTCGGGTGGCTGGTCCGGGCTGTCGTCGGGTGGCTGGTCCGGGCTGTCGTCGGGTGGCTGGTCCGGGCTGTCGTCGGGAGGCTGGTCCGGGCTGTCGTCGGGAGGCTGGTCCGGGCTGTCGTCGGGAGGCTGGTCCGGGCTGTCGTCGGGAGGCTGGTCCGGGCTGTCGTCGGGAGGCTGGTCCGGGCTGTCGTCGGGAGGCTGGTCCGGGCTGTCGTCGGGAGGCTGGTCCGGGCTGTCGTCGGGAGGCTGGTCCGGGCTGTCGTCGGGAGGCTGGTCCGGGTTCTCGTCGGGAGGCTGGTCCGGGTTCTCGTCTTTCCCCTGAAATGAACATTAATATAATTGATATATTCTCTAAATATACAAGTCGTATATTTATGTTAATAATCAAAAAGGGATAAGTGTATAATGTTAAGTGTATAGAAGTACCATAAACCACTTATGCTGAAGGATCTTTTCAAGATCGATACGTTGCCTTGGATCCACCTGTAGGCAGGCTCGCATCAGATCGCAGCAGTCTTTTAGGAAAGATGGAAGAGATGATTATTACCGTAAAATGTGATTTTATCTGAATGTCACTTCTTTCACCATCTTACACAATTATTTTATCGAACTACTTCTATTATTTCATTGGATCTCACCTTCAGAGAATTTGTATTTGTACCATATCCTATTATTAATCAGGCAAAGGTCATCTTTGTCCGGGAAACTCCCGCGCAGCATGGCGAATAATAATACCCCGAGCGAGTATACTGTTGCCGGCTTTGCATGGTACCCACGTCTATCCTTGAAGAATTCAGGGCAGGCATACATTATTGTGCCTAAAGAGAAGCATGAAAAAAATTGATATCCGAATAAAGAAAAAGGAACACTATCTGAAATTGTCAACACTGAGATAACACATACCCATGAATTCCTCATAACGCGATGTCTTAAACAGATCGCCGCAGCCAAAATCGATCATTTTGACCTCCAGCGTATCTGGGTTTATCAGGAGGTTCTCCATCTTCATGTCCCTATGGTAAACTCCCCGTTCGAAGCAGATCTCAGCAGCTTCGGTCGCCTGCCAGAGGATATCCTGTGCCATTTCCTCTGTGATGCTGCCTCCATGGCGCTCAACGAAAACGGCCACGTCCTCGCACGGGGAAGGTCTCTCCAGGATCATGAAGTAGCTGTCCTCATAATCCTTCCAGTCAAGGAACTGGACGATCATTGGAAAACATCCACCCTCACATACTAGCATCTGTAGAGCCACCTCTCGTGGAAGGGGTTCAGAATGACCCGGCTAGAAGAAAAAATGAATAAATTAGGATTTACCACGGTCTCAAACATCACGAGTTTGTGTACTAAACAAAAGGATAAGGACTTGATGAATATCACAAAATACTTACAATGCAGATATAATCGTCAGCTACTTGATTGATTTTTAGGACATGTTTAACTGCCACCTGTTGAACAAAACAAATATGGATTACAAGACAGTCCTGTTTGGGATGAACGCACGTACAAATCTATTTTAAACATTAAAGAGCATGTTTGCTCAGATGCCAATACATCATGCGTTATGTAATTCCAATTGGAAACAGTAAGAATTAAAAGGAAGGGGTGAGATATCAAAATCAAATCATACCTTGAAGCCATCATGCAGGCGGGTCCCTTCATAGACTCTTCCGAAACCGCCTTCACCCAACATTCTGCAAACCTCGTATTCCACCCCGTTGATTTCTATAGAAAGAGAAACACAGCCAACATAAATCTCCAAACTTAGCAGGTTTCACAATCAAGGACTGTAATCTCTTGTATTTTGTTTGGGTAATGTGAGTAACTCACTCAAATTGAAGGGCTCATCATCACTATCTGTCTTTTTTGAGTCTTCATTGACAGCACAGCTCCCAGGTGGGTCGGTGGATTGGACTACATTTGCGGACGCCTCCATCTGAAATTAATAATAATATAAATGGTATATCGTTTAAATATATGACAGGGACATATATTGCCTTCCAAATTTCAGAATAAATAACCACAAACGTAGAAACCTCATGAAAGTAAGTACCTTATACCACTTGTGCTGACGGATTTTTGCCAGATCAATGCGATCCTCTGGATCCTCCTGAAGACAGGCTTTCATCAGTTCACGGCACTCTGTTCAGAAAGACAGAAGAGACAATTATAACCTTAAAGTGTTACAATATCTGAATGTCACTTCATTTATCATCTTACTCAATTCTTTTATCAAACCACTTCTATTGTTCAGTAGATCTCACCTTCAGTCAAGTCGTCTCGCTGGCAGATCCTCTCACTGATCAGGAGTGCATTATACTGGTCTGGAAACTTCCCACACAGCATGGTGAAAAGCAACACCCCGAGTGAGTACACCGTTGCCGGCTTTGCATGGTACTCGCAGGTTCTGAGGTATTCAGGGCATGCGTATTCTCTCGACCCTGGAGGAAAAAGATTTAATGTCATTAAACTATTTTACATTTACATCAGTCACAGTATTTTGTAGCCTTAAAGAAGAAAGCATACCCATGAAGTTCTTGTAGGGGGACTTCTGATATAGGTCGCTGCACCCAAAGTCAATGAGTTTGAGCTCTAGGGTGTCTGTTGTTAAGAGGAGGTTTTCTGGGGTGATGTCGCGATGGAAAACCCCTCGCATGAAGCATGTGTCCGCAGCCATGACTGCCTGCCAGAAGATCTCCTTTGCTAGATCCTCTTCGAGTCGTCCTCCTAGATTCCCAATAAACTCATTCAAGTCCATGCAGAGAGAAGGAAGCTCTAGGACCATGACGTATTGGTCCGACAGTTCCTCCGCGTCCGAGAGCTGGATTATCTCGGGGAAGCTTTCTCCCTGGCAGGCCAGCATGTGAAGGCCCACCTCACGTGGAAGGGGTTCGGGATAGCCCGGCTAGAAAAAAAGACAATGTCATCATTACGTAGAGCTGGCCAATAGATTTTTTTTTTGTTTGTTCAATTAAAGAATAATAGAAAGTACTTACGATGCTGATGTAATCCAGATGCTTCTCCATGTTAACGTATTTCAAAGCCACCTGATCATAAAAATAAATGATTTACAAAGATGCAGAAATGATCGTGAGCAGACATGTTAGAAATAGATAAATATATGAAGAAGGTTTGTAACGGACAGTGTGATAGCACAAACTATTGCCTTAATAGTTCCTGTATGTAATAAAATACCTTTAAGCCATCCTCAACCCGTGTGGCCTCAAAGATTGGTCCAAATTGACCTTTAGCCAAAATCCCATCGATCTGGTACTCGATGCAGTTGATCTCTATTAACTGATCCTCAGAATCACTAAGATCTGAACTCAGAACAGCATCAGCGTTGGAGTCAAACCCAGAGAATATCAGAGAATATTGATGACACACACACACACACACACACACACACACACACACACACACACACACACACACACACACACACACACACACACACACACACACACACACACACACACACACACACACACACACAATAATAAACATGAACATTCTACAACACACTGCTTATAATATATGATGAATTCAAGTCAATATAAAGTAAGTTTATATACCATTGGTGTCTCTGTCTTGGGTGTGAAGATGATCTGATGACGTCACGATATCTTCATCTGTCCTCCAGCCTACAGGTAAAGGCGTGACGTCATCAGTGAGCGGTGCAGGTGAGAACACACCGACGCGACCGACCCGAGCGACAGCGTCAGCCCTCGCCCATTTACTAAAAATATGAAACATATTTCTCTGATATTCGATAACACGAAGTGAACCGTAAGCGACCGAACAGCAGAATGAGCAGCAAACTCTGAGAACTTATCGACAACTACAGTCGACGGCGCGCGCCTCAGGAAACACGGACGCGGATTGGTCTAGACGGCGTTCCGGCGCGCTTCAGATCAAGCGCCGATTGGTCTAGACGGAGTTCCATTAAGGCTCAGGTCAAGCGCTGATTGGTCGGTTTCGCTCACTGAGCGTTCACGGGGAGTAGAGTGATAAAATAAAAGCCGCCGTTTAATACAAAATAAAAGCACATCTGCAATTTAGATTTAAGACTTTTTTATAAAGATGTGTTTCATGTTTTTTGTTGTGAGGTTTTTAAATTATTTAGTATTTTAGAATTAAGTAAAATATTTCAAATGAAGAGTTTTTATCTAAACTAAAATACTAAAATTAAATATTTAAAACCAAAGAAACAAATATTATATATTATATTAAATATATTTTTATTAGATGTTGTATTAGTTTTGTCTTCACAATGTTTATTTACGTCACTAGAAAAGCTGAAGTTTTATCTGCATTTCATCTAAGAGAAGTTTGGGGATTGTGTTGTCATAGAAACATAAAATAAAAATGTTATATTTGATTATGTTCAGTGATGTCACCTTTGGACGGGAATTGTCAGAAATATTTTCTTGTTATTTTCTCGACAGATTCTTTATATTTGGCGTCAGATGTGAAATAAAGAGAAGCGTGTAGACCAGATCCAGTAAACTTGTAGAAGAATTTGTGTTTTGAACTTTGTTTACTGAATTATGGGCTGTGTGAGTATAATCTGTTGTTAAAGAGAGTGTCAGATATTAGTTTTAAATACTGTCATAGTTTTATTAGAGAATTAATTGAATGTGCCAAGATTATGTTTTGACAACATATTTTAACACCAAGAAAAATGGCGACCATCAGCTCCTAAATCAGATCTATCAATATTTTATAAAATATGATTACATTTAAATCTTAAACGTCTCATTATGAGACATACGATGATAAAGGAGAAAATCCAACACAAATGGTGACATTATGAAATAGCTTTGAAATATCCCATTTCAGAAGCGCCATATGATGGCACTTTTATATTACCATGCATTTGATGTCTTAGACCTCTGTCATTTATCTGAGAATCTGTGTGTGTGTGTGTAATGTAGTATTTTGTTAGACAGAATCCAAAACTTGTTCATCCTGTTATATTGATATTTTGTTTCATTTGATTAAAACTCACACTGCACATGTATGTGACCCTTTCCTCATGATCTCATAAAAACCAGACCGGAAAACTGAGTTCACAGAATTGCCTTAAAAATTCACCACTCACCAAAGTGCTCTAAGCCACTGTACCCCTCTGCTAAAGAAAGCCGCTTTATTGAAGCACTGCTGAACGTTTTAAGCCACACCCTCAGTATCTCCTATATTGTAAAAATGTTATATGCAATAAATTTATGCATATGTGTGTTCATCGGTTTGTTGTCTTTTACTCGTGTTTATTGAACAACATTTTCATCTTTCAAATTTTTTTTTAGCTAAGACCAGCTAACATTTTATAGAGTCAATAAAGTAAAGTTTTGAACAGCTCAAATAAAAAACATTGTCAAAATCAATATTGTGCAAAAAAAGAATTTATTTCGATATAGTATGCATATAAGTTCAATTCCGTTTTATACAGAAAATAAATGTTACCAGAACACTCTAGCAAGAGTTGACATAAAAACATATGAAGTAAACATACTACAATTAAACGGAGCAAAATAATGTTCATTAAAAAAGGAGTAATAATGTGATTATATAGATTACCATTAAATAGATTACCATACTTGTAGAGTTCATCTGTTTGATCCAGTTCATACGTCATCTGGAGAAGTCTTCAGAAGAGTCTGGATCTAAATCACAGAATTTACTCAAGAAGAAACTGATGTTGAGTAATGATCATAGAAAGTGTTCATAACATTTTATTTGTGATATATAACATTAATGCATTTAATCTGGAATAGGATACCAAACAAGTGTCAGATCTGAAAACTATAAAATGTAAATTCTGTTTAGCTTTAAGAATGGTGGTGTTATTGTAAAGACTTTTTGTTAAGTAACACTGTGTAGAAGAGAAGTGGAGTAAACTAAATCAACTAAACTGTTTGAATGAAATAAACTGTGAAAAATGTGTAGAGTTGAAAAAGTCAAGAATAACAAAGACGACACGGTTAGGTTAAGACTGGGTAAAATAACATATTCTTTCATTTTAATCCATTTTTTACTAATTCAGGAAATCTCCTTCGGATCCAGGGCCGGCTAAATGAAAGTCTCATAATAAAACTATTAAGTAATACTGCACACTGCTGAAAAAAAGAGATGGATACCTAACAGTACCTTAAACCCAGGCATGGTCCAAGATCTTACCCAGACGCATCCTGACTCTTGGATTGCTCTGCATGCAGTCTTGAATCATTAAGCAGCATTCTATAAAATAAAATGAACATTTGTTATTTAAATGTTACTTTGCATTTGATGCTGTGTTTTTATGACCTGTTTTATAATATTGGTAACATACTGATGAAGATGTCACCTTTGGTCAAGTCATTTTTTCTCCATTTCCTCTCATTGATCAGTTGAAGGTCGTCATCGTCGGGAAATTTCCCATTTACCATGGTGAACAACACTACACCCAATGAGTATACCGTCGCTGGCCGGGCATGGTACCTGCTCAGTTCAAAGAATTCGGGGCAGAAGTATTCCTCCGTGCCTAGATCATGCAAAGAACATGAAAAGTGTCAAAAAAATTGAATTTTGTATTTTTAAAGACGTTCAAAAACCCTGCTCAAAGAGGAAAGTGATAAAAACATACCCATAAAATCTGTGTAGGCCGATCTTTTAAGTAATTCGCCGCATCCAAAATCGATAATCTTGACTTGCAACGTTTCAGGGTTTATCAGGAGGTTTTCCAATTTGATGTCCCTATGGAAAACCCCCCCCCGTGCGCAGCAGATCTGAGCAGCTTCGGTCGCTTGCCTGAAGACTGTCTTTGCCAAGTCCTCAGGGACTCGGCCTCCGTTTCGCATCACGAAATCGACCCCGTTCTCGCAGGGAGAAGGCAGCTCCAGGACCATGAGGTAGTGGTCGGGATAATCTTGCCATTCCAGAAACTCCAGAATCACAGGAGCATTTCCTCCCTTACAGGCAAGCATCTGAAGACCCACTTCTCTAGGAAGGGGTTCATCATAATCCGGCTAAGGAGAAAAGACATTTGTTATAAACACAATCATGATATTCACAAACACAACAGCATTAAAACACTAAATACTTACAAATTTGATATAATCATTGATTACTTCCTCGACCTTCTTGACATATTTCAGTGCCACCTGATGAACATAAAATTATGTATTATAGCACCAAAGAAAGGAAAAATTGATACATAAAGTTTTGAAAAAACATGGGTGAGATACCCAAGAGATGTGAAATAAATCAAACCTTGACGTTATCCTGCAGACGGGTCACTTCACTGACGGTTCCAAAACCTCCTTTACCCAACTCTCTGCCGACCTCATATTCCAAGCCATTGATGTCTATTAAAAGAGAAATCCCGTCAACATAAATCTCCAAAAATCTGAATCAAGAACTCTTTTATGTTGTGTTTTTTGAGAGTATGAATGTAAACTCAATCAGCTTATCCCCAATTTTAAGAATTGGAGCCTCATCCTCGGACAGGCAATTATGTAGGATGTCAACTTGAGTCTGCCCCTGGGACTGATCAAGGTTTTGGTCGGGAGACTGGTCAGGCTTCTGGTCGGGTGGCTGGTCCGGGCTGTCGTCGGGAGGCTGGTCCGGGCTTCTGGTCGGGAGGCTGGTCCGGGCTGTCGTCGGGTGGCTGGTCCGGGCTGTCGTCGGGTGGCTGGTCCGGGCTGTCGTCGGGAGGCTGGTCCGGGCTGTCGTCGGGAGGCTGGTCCGGGCTGTCGTCGGGAGGCTGGTCCGGGTTCTCGTCTTTCCCCTGAAATGAACATTAATATAATTGATATATTCTCTAAATATACAAGTCGTATATTTATGTTAATAATCAAAAAGGGATAAGTGTATAATGTTAAGTGTATAGAAGTACCATAAACCACTTATGCTGAAGGATCTTTTCAAGATCGATACGTTGCCTTGGATCCACCTGTAGGCAGGCTCGCATCAGATCGCAGCAGTCTTTTAGGAAAGATGGAAGAGATGATTATTACCGTAAAATGTGATTTTATCTGAATGTCACTTCTTTCACCATCTTACACAATTATTTTATCGAACTACTTCTATTATTTCATTGGATCTCACCTTCAGAGAATTTGTATTTGTACCATATCCTATTATTAATCAGGCAAAGGTCATCTTTGTCCGGGAAACTCCCGCGCAGCATGGCGAATAATAATACCCCGAGCGAGTATACTGTTGCCGGCTTTGCATGGTACCCACGTCTATCCTTGAAGAATTCAGGGCAGGCATACATTATTGTGCCTAAAGAGAAGCATGAAAAAAATTGATATCCGAATAAAGAAAAAGGAACACTATCTGAAATTGTCAACACTGAGATAACACATACCCATGAATTCCTCATAACGCGATGTCTTAAACAGATCGCCGCAGCCAAAATCGATCATTTTGACCTCCAGCGTATCTGGGTTTATCAGGAGGTTCTCCATCTTCATGTCCCTATGGTAAACTCCCCGTTCGAAGCAGATCTCAGCAGCTTCGGTCGCCTGCCAGAGGATATCCTGTGCCATTAACTCTGTGATGCTGCCTCCATGGCGCTCAGCGAAAACGGCCACGTCCTCGCACGGGGAAGGTCTCTCCAGGATCATGAAGTAGCTGTCCTCATAATCCTTCCAGTCAAGGAACTGGACGATCATTGGAAAACATCCACCCTCACATACTAGCATCTGTAGAGCCACCTCTCGTGGAAGGGGTTCAGAATGACCCGGCTAGAAGAAAAAATGAATAAATTAGGATTTACCACGGTCTCAAACATCACGAGTTTGTGTACTAAACAAAAGGATAAGGACTTGATGAATATCACAAAATACTTACAATGCAGATATAATCGTCAGCTACTTGATTGATTTTTAGGACATGTTTAACTGCCACCTGTTGAACAAAACAAATATGGATTACAAGACAGTCCTGTTTGGGATGAACGCACGTACAAATCTATTTTAAACATTAAAGAGCATGTTTGCTCAGATGCCAATACATCATGCGTTATGTAATTCCAATTGGAAACAGTAAGAATTAAAAGGAAGGGGTGAGATATCAAAATCAAATCATACCTTGAAGCCATCATGCAGGCGGGTCCCTTCATAGACTCTTCCGAAACCGCCTTCACCCAACATTCTGCAAACCTCGTATTCCACCCCGTTGATTTCTATAGAAAGAGAAACACAGCCAACATAAATCTCCAAACTTAGCAGGTTTCACAATCAAGGACTGTAATCTCTTGTATTTTGTTTGGGTAATGTGAGTAACTCACTCAAATTGAAGGGCTCATCATCACTATCTGTCTTTTTTGAGTCTTCATTGACAGCACAGCTCCCAGGTGGGTCGGTGGATTGGACTACATTTGCGGACGCCTCCATCTGAAATTAATAATAATATAAATGGTATATCGTTTAAATATATGACAGGGACATATATTGCCTTCCAAATTTCAGAATAAATAACCACAAACGTAGAAACCTCATGAAAGTAAGTACCTTATACCACTTGTGCTGACGGATTTTTGCCAGATCAATGCGATCCTCTGGATCCTCCTGAAGACAGGCTTTCATCAGTTCACGGCACTCTGTTCAGAAAGACAGAAGAGACAATTATAACCTTAAAGTGTTACAATATCTGAATGTCACTTCATTTATCATCTTACTCAATTCTTTTATCAAACCACTTCTATTGTTCAGTAGATCTCACCTTCAGTCAAGTCGTCTCGCTGGCAGATCCTCTCATTGATCAGGAGTGCATTATACTGGTCTGGAAACTTCCCACACAGCATGGTGAAAAGCAACACCCCGAGTGAGTACACCGTTGCCGGCTTTGCATGGTACTCGCAGGTTCTGAGGTATTCAGGGCATGCGTATTCTCTCGACCCTGGAGGAAAAAGATTTAATGTCATTAAACTATTTTACATTTACATCAGTCACAGTATTTTGTAGCCTTAAAGAAGAAAGCATACCCATGAAGTTCTTGTAGGGGGACTTCTGATATAGGTCGCTGCACCCAAAGTCAATGAGTTTGAGCTCTAGGGTGTCTGTTGTTAAGAGGAGGTTTTCTGGGGTGATGTCGCGATGGAAAACCCCTCGCATGAAGCATGTGTCCGCAGCCATGACTGCCTGCCAGAAGATCTCCTTTGCTAGATCCTCTTCGAGTCGTCCTCCTAGATTCCCAATAAACTCATTCAAGTCCATGCAGAGAGAAGGAAGCTCTAGGACCATGACGTATTGGTCCGACAGTTCCTCCGCGTCCAAGAGCTGGATTATCTCGGGGAAGCTTTCTCCCTGGCAGGCCAGCATGTGAAGGCCCACCTCACGTGGAAGGGGTTCGGGATAGCCCGGCTAGAAAAAAAGACAATGTCATCATTACGTAGAGCTGGCCAATAGATTTTTTGTTTGTTTGTTCAATTAAAGAATAATAGAAAGTACTTACGATGCTGATGTAATCCAGATGCTTCTCCATGTTAACGTATTTCAAAGCCACCTGATCATAAAAATAAATGATTTACAAAGATGCAGAAATGATCGTGAGCAGACATGTTAGAAATAGATAAATATATGAAGAAGGTTTGTAACGGACAGTGTGATAGCACAAACTATTGCCTTAATAGTTCCTGTATGTAATAAAATACCTTTAAGCCATCCTCAACCCGTGTGGCCTCAAAGATTGGTCCAAATTGACCTTTAGCCAAAATCCCATCGATCTGGTACTCGATGCAGTTGATCTCTATTAACTGATCCTCAGAATCACTAAGATCTGAACTCAGAACAGCATCAGCGTTGGAGTCAAACCCAGAGAATATCAGAGAATATTGATGACACACACACACACACACACACACACACACACACACACACACACACACACACACACACACACACACACACACAATAATAAACATGAACATTCTACAACACACTGCTTATAATATATGATGAATTCAAGTCAATATAAAGTAAGTTTATATACCATTGGTGTCTCTGTCTTGGGTGTGAAGATGATCTGATGACGTCACGATATCTTCATCTGTCCTCCAGCCTACAGGTAAAGGCGTGACGTCATCAGTGAGCGGTGCAGGTGAGAACACACCGACGCGACCGACCCGAGCGACAGCGTCAGCCCTCGCCCATTTACTAAAAATATGAAACATATTTCTCTGATATTCGATAACACGAAGTGAACCGTAAGCGACCGAACAGCAGAATGAGCAGCAAACTCTGAGAACTTATCGACAACTACAGTCGACGGCGCGCGCCTCAGGAAACACGGACGCGGATTGGTCTAGACGGCGTTCCGGCGCGCTTCAGATCAAGCGCCGATTGGTCTAGACGGAGTTCCATTAAGGCTCAGGTCAAGCGCTGATTGGTCGGTTTCGCTCACTGAGCGTTCACGGGGAGTAGAGTGATAAAATAAAAGCCGCCGTTTAATACAAAATAAAAGCACATCTGCAATTTAGATTTAAGACTTTTTATAAAGATGTGTTTAATGTTTTTTGTTGTGAGGTTTTTTAATTATTTAGTATTTTAGAATTAAGTAAAATATTTCAAATAAAGAGTTTTTATCTAAACTCAAACACTAAAATTTGGTAGCATTGTTGTAGCACTTGTTGACCTATTGTCTCCTCGACTATTGTAAGTCGCTTTGGATAAAAGCGTCTGCTAAATGACTAAATGTAAATGTAAAACGTCAAATTAAATATTTAAAACTAATGAAATTAATATTATATATTATATTAAATATATTTTTAATAAATGCTGTATTAGTTTTGTCTTCACAATGTTTATTTACGTCACTAGAAAAGCTAAAGTTTTATCTGCATTTCATCTAAGAGAAGTTTGGGGATTACATTCGAATATTTGAGCTCACAAAAATGTTTTTTTGAGGAATGAAGGACAGCAAAAAATCCACAGAAATGCATACATAAATGAATAAATAAATTATTTATTGGATGAATGAATAAATAAATAAATAAATGAAGAAGTAAATAAATGAAAAATAAGTGTATTTTTGTACCATTTGTGTTATATTACAAATGCTACACTGCATTGATTATTCCAGCTGCACAGCATATCACAATGAGTTTAGAAAAACCACAACATATATCTGCATTTATTTATTTCAGCATTTAATTTTTTATTTATGCATTTATTTATGCATTTATTTGACATGATGTGACGTGTGGCCAAGTACGGTGTCCCATACTTAGAATTAAGTGCACACACACACTGTGAACCCATGCGCACACTGTGAACACACACACTTTATTTATTTCAGAATGTAATCATTTATTCATTAGTTTATTTATTCATTCAATTATGTTTTTATATTTATTTATTTAAGATATATTTACATTTATCTATTTATTTATAATAAAGTAATTTCTTGCCCTCCATAAGATACAAGCATTCTTCCAAATAGCATTTGTTTGTGTTCAACCCAAAATTGAATTCAACCTTATACTTCCTTTTTAAAAATCTGACATCAAACAATGTTATGCAAAGTCCAGCCACAGTCTCCAGGATTTAATTTAACACAATACACTCCCTTCATTCTAATTTGTTAAACTCAGGGTTTTGTTTTCAATGAGGCTTCAAATAAAAGGCTGACTCAGCAGTTTCAGTTTTCAGAGAAACATATCCACAAACCTTTAATTACCCTCAAACCAAAGAAGTGAAGCTCTGTGATATCAAGAAGCTGAGAGATCTGGTGGATTACATCTTGTCCTCTGTCCTTAATCTAGAAACACAAACACATGCTTTACAAAAAGACCTTAATTTAAAGCATAAACTATATATACAGAAACTTGTAACTTGATTTTTTTATTTTGGGAATAGAACTAATAACCTTACCATCTCTGAATAGAAGAGAGCATACTTCATAAACACTTACCTTCACAGTGATGTTGAGTTTGATGTTGTTGGGCAAAATAACACACAGACACCTGTCTTGGCTCTTCTTCATGGTGGTGCTGTTCTCTCTAAAGTCTTCTTCAGGGATGCTTTGCTCGAGTTCTTGAGTGCTTTGCTATCCCTCCTCCTTAATGTCCTCCCTTTGAAACCATTCTTGTGTGTATCTTCCTTTAGAACTCAAACGCTACAAGAAATCTATTAAACCAGTGCTTACTTTATATTTATAATATTTTATACCTACAAATATCAACTATTTTCTCCATCAATATATATATATATATATACATACATGTATACATTTGTTTGAATAAATAGCCACGTATTATACCTCGCTGTAAAGGATAAAATGTTTTTATATGTTTTGCATTTGTGTAATAAGGAAAAAGCAATATATTTATGATAGGGCTGGGCCTTATAATTACTTTCAGTTTTGATTCCCCACATACTTAAAATCAATCTTGAAATGACCAAGAAATTGTTCAAAACAAGTTTGCTTTATTGGTTCTCCCCTCTAGGAATTGTAATCTCCCTTTTGGTGTGAAAATGTGAACATCTTGCAACCTCCTTTTGCCAATTGCCTTCCGATTGCTTCTTACGACCACATAAACACATTGTAATGCAAATGGTAAACTACATTTAAAACTTCTTAATAGACCTGCAGATATAATTGTGCAGGTTGAATGGATCATGTATGGGCAGTTCCTTTAAGTTCCTTCGTAAAGAAGTACGATTTAGGCCTTGATTTTAATAAACATAAAAACTTGGTTTGAGAAATGTGTTACTTTTGCTGTTTTTATAAACGGAACCACCCCGGTGTCAGTGATGTTCAAATGCAGAGATAAGTCTCCCAACGTGGTTGCTAAGACAATGTGTTTGGTTGATACGGGCCTAGTTTGTGTGATTTAAATCAATTATAGACCAAGTCACAAGTATAACAAATAGACCCCTGTATTTTTTTGCCCCCTATAAAACACCATTACCCTGTTTGATTTTAAAAGTCTTGGCTTTTAAATATATAGCCTCCTCTATAACCTGGAATAAAACCCTCATTCCTGTCTATGTGAAACAATACAACATGAGTAGCGTACTTGATTATTGGTAGAACAAGAAATATTGTAAGGAGAACTAGATAGGAATATTTTATGAAGAAAATGTGAGCAATGCAAAACCCAGAATTGGGCAAAATGCTTCGACTGAAAAAATCCCTCGGCGGTGTCTCTATTCACCTTTCTTCATGAACTCAGTTACATCACAATTAACCAAACGGTGGCTAGTTGGTAAGTACCAGGATTTCCCAAGCACTTCTCTTATTAAAATATGTACTTATCCTTAAATTTAACATGAACCAAAGGGGCGCTTAAAACAATACATCATCTATCAATGTGTGTACTATATATAACTTTTATGTATAGTACACACAAAGTAATTCATTATGTTTTTCATCTATTTGGCTGTATATTTTTTATATTTACATTGAATCAATTCAAAGGGTTGAGGTTATTTCTATATTATTTTAACTTAAGCGTTTAAGCATCAGGATGTGACACTCAATTTGTACGAATTCAAAAAATCATAATGTTCATCATAATCAAAGTTTTATATAAACAATCAGTTTTATAATCTCTCTGACAGGGATTCCCTTTTGTGTTCTCAGAAACACAGCGAGAATTGAATCACAGACACATCTCGAGAATTGAACCACAGACACATCTCGAGAATTGAACCACAGACACATCTCGCAAGCCCACAACCTTAAACCCACTCAAAATCTACAAACCAAAAAAAGTTTAATAGAACACCAAACTCTAACGCATGATCCTCATATAATGTAGTTTCAATTAAAATCTTTCCTTAGTAATAATCAAACACAAAACGTTTAAACATTAAAAAAATTCTGTTTAAAGTGAATGAAGGCAGACAATTTTTCATTTGATCGTTTTTGATCAACTTTAACAATATTGCACTATTAATCGTGGAAAAAAACACACCAGCATTCTTGCTAACTTGTGCCCTTTGACACAGGCCTGTGGCATAATTACAGTTTAATATACTAAAGACAAAATACACACATGCACACACTCCAATGTACAGAAAATTCATAGCAGGTGACCTTAACACTATGAATAAAATATAACAGTAAATCAAAAGAGGAAATAAAAGTGCTAGGCAGTGAGGGAACCTTTACAAAATACAGACTTGATCTGTAAACTAATGCGAAACATTTCAGCTTCAAGTTCCAGTAACATTTCCCCCTAGACACAAATGAGAATTCAAACCACCCTTTAAATGCTGTGATTTAAAAATTAATGCCCTTTTTTAAAAGAATAGTTCACCCAAAAATAAAAAGCATCCTCATTTTTGTCCTTACATGGAAGCATTTTATTCATTGTTCCATGGAACAAATGGGGGATTTTAGAGAAATACCGGGGGAAATTTCTTCAATGCATATTATAGGACAGTGGTTAAATTCATTCCATTCAATAAAATGTCAAACTTGATTATTTATCTCAATAAAATGTAACAAATGAAGCTTGTTTCTCTAATGTGTTTAACATGTAAATTTTTTAAACAATGCGATGTATTATTTACACAATAAGGTGCTATTTTTTACACTAGTAAATCCATTAACTAACATTTGCTAATGATGAACAATTTCCTTTTTTAGCATTCATTATTGTAAGTTCAAGCCATTAGATTTATTTATGTCAGTACACGGTGCATTAACTTATGGTAACAGGACAACAGCTTTAAATTTTAATAATGAAATTGGAAAAATAACAAAATAACTAAAACTAACATAAATAAATAAATGCTGCATTATCATTGTTTACTGTGCTGAAAATAAGCGTTGTTGAAATTACTTGTTTTTATCATATACATCAATTCAACAACATTTAGTATTTTTAACATAACTTTTTTGAGTTCAAGAGAAATCCTTTTTAAAAAAACTTAATTTAATCATGTGGAACCGATGATCAAGATAAAAAATACGTAATTCCAAGAACGTGTATTTTCAAGTTAGTATTAGCAAATGCATTAAGCAATTCTTAACTTACAGCTCAGTATTGTAAAGTGTCACTATTATATTTTATAGCATTGACTTTTGTTCTATTTAATCAATATACTACAATAAAGTGTCAAGGGTATAAAAAAATGATTTCATATAAAAGTCATACAGGTTTGCAAAAACATGATGGTTTATAAATGATTTTTGAGATGCATTTTATTTTTAGGTAAACAACTCTAAAAAGCTCTCTGTACATTACACATTAACTTAGTGAGTAAGGATTGCTAACACTAAAGGCAGCTTGTTCTCATAAAGACTGAATTATGTTAAAAAATTAACCCAGACACATAAAATGCGAAAAGAAACAATTTAACGGAAAACGGGGGCTTTAAATGGCACACTTCCACCTTCACTTAGAGTTGAAGCTTTTTTTTACAGTAAATGACCTACAGCATTGAGTTCTGCACAACTGAAAGTATCTACAGTGAAACCGATTCAAGTCTGAATCAACATGAGGTGTTTAGTGAAGGCACTTCCAGGTAAAGCTTTCCTTAGAATAGCACCTTTGAATAACCGATAAGAAGCCCTTGAGAGGGGTGGCAGAGGGCAGATGGATGGTTTTGTTGGTGATTCAAGCACGTGGGTCACAGAAGGCTGAAACCGTGAATGTACTGCAGGAGTTTGTTTCTGTTGGCCTGAGGTAAGAAAGCGGTGCTCAGCTCCATGCGACAAATGCCGTCCTCCCGTCTTTCTTTAAGCACCTGTGGATCACAAGACGTATGATTATTTAAGTGTGCAGATGAAATTGTTGGAGGTATCTAGTAAGTGATCAAAAAGGATTATTGTGATTTAAGGTAGACCAATATATGTCGGTTCGGCCGATTAATCATTACAGATAGTTAGTACCCGGCGCTATCGGTTATTGGCAAATATCCAAGCCAGTAGTTTTTCCAGGTTGTGTCGAAGCGGTTTCGGCTGAGAAAGGTTCATTGTCCTTATACAGTGTGAGAGCCAACATATGTTTGAAAAGAGCGGCCTCTAATGGTGCTGAAGAGCTTGTGTTTGGACATTGCAAGGAGAGCGCAAGCTGTCTGTATAGAACGAGAGCGCAAGCTGTCTGTATAGAACCATGCATGGACAGCTCTAACACTTCAGATGCACGTTTAAAACACAGACAGTAGAGTTTTTTTGTTTGTTTTTTCGTAATAAAGTTCATCACTATTTTACAAGGTGGTTTGTCTTATCCAGTTTCCATTTGAAAAAATATCAGTTAAATCCAGGTCCAACCTGGCTATCAGGATCTGTAAAATTCAAAAATGGGTCGCTCTCTTATAGTGATAAGAAAAGACTACTTACCCCCAGCTCTTTGAATGTTTTCACTGTGTTCTTTACAAGGTAGTGTGTAGCACTCTCTCCTAGACGAAAAGAAGTGGTATTAATTCAACAATATTGATAAGAACAAAACACTTTGATTGTTAAGCAATTAGTGGAAATGATAGAAAGTCAAATGTTGTTGCAGCAAAGGCATTACATCACAAGTGGTAAGTAAAAAAATTTTTGGACTTTTTTGGCCGCCGAAAATTTTTCGTTTAAAAAATTGCTCAAAAGTATGATGTGACGACGCAAATGGAAACTGCGGCCTGCAAACATCCATATCCCTATGAGAGACGAGTCTTTATTTCTAAGCTCTGATCTCCTGCCCTGAGCTCTGCTCCGTCTCCAAGCAGGTTCTCCACATCCAACACGATCTGGATAATTTCTAGTTCCTGCAGCTTTATTTCCGCATCCAAGTAATGATCTTTACACAGTGGATCAACTACAATCACGATAAAGTGTGGAGGATCCTGCGATTAAAGGAATAACGTTTGCTACACATGTATCAGAGCAGGGCAAGAAGAGAGAGATGTGAAGTGAACTTGGAGTTTGTTATCTGCCCTAAATTTGACATTTACATAATTCATCTGACAGTATTTTGCGGTAGTCAATCATCTCAGCAGAGCAAACGGGGGAAGGACACTTCAGTTATTGTCTGCTAGCAATGGGATTCGAACCCGCAACATTCTGCTTACAAACTAAATGCAGGCGAGACTCATTTTGCATAAAGAAGCTTTACAACATGTAATTAGGGCTATTCAACCTCGTACCCACTTTGTTTTTCTGTAAACATTTTCTAATTTTATATTTGATCGATAATTTGAAACTTAAATATTAATTTATGCAATTACAATTTCTTGATTTTAGTAAGGTTGGTATGCAGTAATAGCCGTAAATGGGGGAAAACCATACATGCAATAAAAGTGAGTCACTAACCGTATGCCGCTACACCTCTCTCGGTTCGTGTTAAGAGGAAGAGAAAGAGCCGGTGTGTGTACTCTCTCTCAGTTACAGGTAAGCCCAGGCTGTGAATGAATATTGCTGCACCACTGTAAGCCTCTAGGACCGGAGCCAAAATTCTCTGCAGGAAGATAAAAAACTCCTGGTGCTCGGCAGATGGGCTCACCTACAAGAAAAAAAATACCAATTTAAAGTAAACTTCTCTTGAAAATTATCAACCTGAAACCATTTCGTGGTTGGGGGAAATTTGAAGTGCATAGGATGGGTAAAGCATCTGCCAACAAAGCCAAGTTTTTAGAATAAAATGAGGTCAATAAGTATTTGATCACCCTGTGATTTTCCAAGTTCTCCTTCTTAGAAATTATGGGGGAATCTAGAATTTTCAGCATATGTACATTTCCTGTAGTTCTTTACCGGGTTTGCGCACACTGCAGTGGGGTTTCGGGTTGTCTCTAAGCATATACAAAGTTTAAGGTCCCTCAAAAGATTTTCAATTGATTAGCTCTTGAGACCTGATAGGCCACTCCAGAACTTTGATATGACTCTTACGGAGCCACTCCTTGGTTTTCATAGATGTGTGCTTTGGGTTATTGTCATGTTGGAAGACCTAGCCACTTTAACGCTCTGAATGAGGGACGGAGGTTCTTGACCAATATCTCACAATACATGGCCTTGTTCCTCCTCTCCTTAATAAAATGCAATCGTCCTGTCCCCGGTGCAGAAAAACACATCCAGAGCACGATGCTTCCCCCCCATGCTTCACTGTAGGTGTGATATTATTGGGATGATACTCAACGTTCTTCTCCCTCCAACACGGTGAATGGACTTAAGACCAAAAAGTTCTATGTTCCCCAGTGTGAGGGACATTGACAGTCATCATTAGCCTCTTTCATTTTGTGACAATTGCTCCAACAGTTGGTCTTTTTTCACCAAGCTGCTTGACAATTGCCCTGTAGCCCTTTCCAGCTTCATGAAGGTCTACAATTTTGTCTTTTGCCAAAGCTATTTGGTTTTGCCCATGTTCCTACTTAGACTTTTGACTGATTATGGAGTGCACAGTTGGCTTCATGATAGTAAAGGACCACAAATAGGTGCTGCTAATTTAGAATCATGAGCAGAGTGTAGTTGGACTATTTAAAAGCTAAATAAGAAGTCTTTAAGGGGCCGATATCTGGCTGATAAGCAAGAGATCTAAAACGTATTTGACACAGTAATATAATATAAATCGTTAAATATAATATAAATTGTTTCTTTCCTTTTAGATTCTGTTATGTATGGTTGAGGATACAAACCATACAATTATTAATATAATTATTAATTTGAGGATGAGTTAAATAAGGTCAAGATTAAATAAAATACGTTTTTATCGACAATCTTCATGTTCCTGTTCATTTAATGAAAGATCTCATTTTGGTGTTATGGAGATGTGTTGTGGTTGACCTTCAGGTAACGGTCTCTCTGTTCATCTCCAAAGTCACTGTCTTCGTCTTCTTCATCACTTCGCCATGTAAGAGCCTCTGGAAACTTTTTCGGCCAGGGCTCCTCAGATGGACTTAACTCCTCTTGGTCCTCCTAAAAACATAATAATGTATCAACAAATTCATTATGAAACGGAAGAAACGGAAACAAAGCAGTTGAAGGTAAAGAACACAGCATGACACACAACCCCAAGGGTAAGGGAGAATTCATTCGGAATTCACAATTCATAACTATGCGTATACAATTATTTGCATATTCATTTGTGTTTGCATGATTTTTTCACAAGAAAATGCCATAAAAGATTATAGAGTTAAGCTCACCTCAGCCACAAACAGCACACCGTACTCGATTAATCTAGTGACAGCATCGTGTAAGACCTGGTATAAAGTCTGGCAAGGCTTAAGAGGAAAAGAGAAAAAACATAATAAATAACTGACAACAAGCCTTTTTAGTACACAATTTTTAAATGGATGAATATTTAAGAAAGCACAGCCAATAATAGCACAGAATAGACCTGGATACCATTTAAAGTTCTTTTAACGGCATCTCAGGGTGAAACCTTAAGCTTTATAAAATGACAGCCAACAAGATTCCCAAAGTTCTCTTTGTTTTATTTCAATTAGTTTTTTATTATTCTAAGATGTGGAAAAAATATGAAATGATGAGTAAGCAAGTATCCAATACCTTTTGATATGTAGTGTACATAATATTGTATTGTTTTTTTTTTACAATTAACATACAGCAGCTTTAAAGACTAATAGAATCTCACTTGTAAAATCAAAAGTGTAAATCAATTATCATTCAATCATCAATTTCCACTTTAGTTTTAATCGTGCAGCCCTAAATTCCACATCCAGACTTTTTGATTAGGACAATTGGTTTAGGTCATCATTTCAGAAAACCCACAAATTTAGTTACTGAGTGCTAGCAGATGCTGTATCACTCTATCAAAACTTTACCACTAGATTTTGCTGTTTCCTATTGGATAGTGTTTTGAAGGCCTACCAGTGCTGCTGCCACCTCATTGGACATAAAGTGTGCGAGTCCTGCGGCTCTGCGGATCAGCCTCTCCTGACTGAGCAGGGTGGAGGAGGAATTCTGCTCCCCTGCTGAATTTATTGCTGCTTGTTCTCGCAGAAGGGCCAGCGCACTGCAAGCTAGTAAAGAAATAAACATATCACACATACAATCCTATCATATATATCATCCTATCATATATATTATCATATTTATCATCATATCATATATATAGATCATATATATTTATTGGCAAGTTCATGGCAATATTTTTGAGTCATTGGTCCATCCAGACAGATTTAGCATTAAGACTCTTTTACCTATAATGGCATCGGCGATAAAGACGTGAAAAAGGCCGTTGCTGTAGAAATTGAGCTCAAAGAGAGCGGGAACGGTGTTGCTAGGGGCAATGATGAACTCTGTGTTTTTGTTGGTGCTGGTGACGTTTACGCAGTTTCCCAAAAGGCTGAGCGCGTGCATCACCACGTCCTCAGAGTTCCCGGAAAAACCAAGGTCGAAGTCCCGGGACAGGATTTCTTCCTTCATATTGAAGAAATTCTCCACCAGTTTAGACAGCAGCACACCCTGTCGTGGCAAATATAGAGGTCACAATGGCGTACCAATGGACAACGGATCACGACATACACTGCGTAAAATGGAGGTCTTTACTCACCTGTCTGTGTCTGTACAGGAGGAGACAGGCCACTATGTGAGTTGACATGATGGCTGATGATTTGCTGGCGGCTATGGGGAATAACAAATCGCAGTGATCAGACTCACACAGGAAGATGTGCCTAAGGGGATTTTTCTCACAAAAAAGATTTATGGGGGGTCAAACAAAGAAAGATTAAGGATGCCATTGTCTACCTTAGTAGGAAAAAAATGACAATGTAAGTGCAAACCATATCTTTTGTGTTTAACAGAACAAAACAATATAAAGTAATTTTTCCTATGGTGATGGCCAACGGGGTACCATTACTGTTTGGTGGCAACATTCTTCCAATATCTTTCTTGGTAATCAATTAAATAAATGGGGGTCAGTTGAGGTCTGGTGGTAAGAGAGTTGGACATGTAAGCAGAATGTTGCTGGTTCGAATTCCAGTGCCAGGAGAAAATGTCTAAAAATCAATACTTGTAAGTTGCTTTGCACAATAGCATCTGCCAACTACGTAAATGTTAATGTATAAAGATTTGGAACGATTGAGAGTCAGTAATTTATTACAGATTTCTTAATTTTTGGTTGAACTATCCATTTAAGCACATCTCTATCTTTAAGTCTCATCAATGAGAAACGGTAAATGTATACAGATTTTGGAACAATTCAATTCAATTCAACACAATGGTTGAAGTTCATTTTATGAGTGTGAACTATCCCTTTCACAAAAACCTATTACCTTAATGCCTTAATTAAATTGTACCATGCAGTATGACTTCTAAAAATGCTAAATAATATTTTGAAGAAAGTTGGTAACCCTACAGTGACAGTGCCCATTCACTTCTATTCTATGGAAATAAATCAATGCAAGAAAAAGAGTGCCTCCAAATAATATATCATCATTGTTAGCTGAACAAACACTACAATCATGTGAACAACAAACCAAGGTCTTACTGAAGAGTACATGCTTGGCTAGGTTAGCGATGACCTGCCGCCTCCATGGTTCATCTGACAGGTCTCTGAAGCTCAGATGATCTTCATCTTCTCCATTAAAAACAGCATGATCCGGCCTGCATGCAAACAATCAAACATTTGCAAACAATGAAATACAATCCCACAAATAAACTTACAGCATATAATTTACTATGTGATAGACTGTTGGGTGCTGGGAGTGTAATGTTCATACTGTGCAGCGATGATGGTGGGAAGAAGGATCTGCTCCAAGGTCAGGGTGGTTTGGAGATGCCGGGAGCGTTGGTTGTCCAGGTACTCCTGCATCACAGGATCCAGCTGTTACTTCACAGGTCTGTTGTAAATTTTGTTGAGTTAGTAAACAGACAAACTGTTCTAACCTTCAGAGAGAAGGGCTGGGTGAAATCCACTCGCACGCAGCCATAGTTTTTCCGGAGCATTCTGAAAACACCGCAGGCTACACCCCACAGACTCTCATTCTTCTTCGGTTTCCCCTGAAGACAGAAGGAAAGTAGGGAACATTAGGGAAACACTTTTACAAATATTGAGTAATTTTCATGTTTTTCAGTCGGACTTAAAACATCTCCCTCAAAATTAAATGAAAAATTTCAAACCTGTATGCCTTCTTCAGAACACGTATCTAAAATGTATCTTACTAAACAAGTGTTGATTCGATAATAAATGATGACAGAATTTTCATCTTTGGGTTAACTATCCCTTTAACATAGTCCAATCAAAGATGCTGTTCATCAAAGAACAATACCAGCTGTTCGCTGTTGTAGTTTCCCTCAATAATGCGTTCATATGAGATGCCAACGGGCACGATCAGAACATCTGGGATATTGCCGGTACAAAGTGTATCCACCACGATGGACAGCATGCCAGCACGAGCTGGAGACGGCTTCCCGCTTCGAGACCTTGTGCCCTCCAAATAAACCTCCAGAAACTGCTTCTGCCGCAACAATTCCTCTGTGTACTGAGTCATAAAGAACAAAATTAGTAGAGCTTTGACCCGGATTGAACGTGATGAGTGTAAAAGGCCCCAAACATGGCAATATTTCTCAAAAGACTGACCAACATTTCCCATATTTACAGTTGCATTCGTCCATTCAGCAGACACTTTTATCCAAAGAGACTTAACAGTAGTGTGCATTTGCCAATAGTCACTGTTCATTTACAATAAAGTTGTACATGAACAGATGAGGGCACTATACTGTAAGAAACTGCACAATAAAGAGAGACTGTAATATTTGCATCGTATTCTAAACACAATATATTTATAGACATATCATTTCAGTGACAACACACAACACTGCGATTACTTGAATCATTGAAAGCCAGAACCCTTCCTTTATAACCTCTCTGTAACTAAAGCAGCCTATTGTGGTAATGTGGTGCACAACATGAGGCGGCATGAATAATGCAGAAGTCGTCTATCAGCATCCTGTATCAACTACCTCTATTCACCAGCCTCTTTCAGACACTGCATAAACAAGCAGCATGTTCACAAATAACAGCTGTACATATAATGTCAGGAATGCATTTAGCATATGCTTTATCCAGAGCGACTTTATCTGGATGTGTGTTCTGGGGGAAAACCAATGGGCTACAGTTACCCTGTCCCTGGGTTTTGCGTAAATAAACACTTTGAATCAAAAAGGAAAAACCTCATCCACATGGGTACTTACTGCATGCAACAGTGATCTGTACAGCACATCTTTCTTTCCATCTGGGGTCTCATCTAGTCTACGACGAATAAAGAAACCGCCCAGCTTGCGTATGAGGGTGCTGCAAAAACAATAGACTGTGTAATATACAATGCATACATACTTTCACTGTTTCAAGATTAACTGACATTTAAGTTTTTTAATGAATGCCTTACCAAAAATATTACTTTCGAGACAACAGCAGTAATGTATTTTTAGGAACAGATTTGCCAGTTGTTCTTATCTAGGACTAGTATTAAAGTAGAAGTAACACATCCAGTTTCTCACACTCTTATGATAATTCTGAGTACCTGTATTGTAGAAACGCATTGTTCATATATCCAAAAAGTTTTACGTTTTCTTACATTTACAGAAGACAGATACAGCTTTACGACAGAGTCGGGCACCGGCGGGCGGACTATGAACAGGCCCCATGACCAATCTCCTCATGAGGGCTTCTCCTGTAAAGTGCACACTGATGCTCGTGCCCTTCTGCGCTATCTGATTGGCGAGGGGGCGATATTTTAAGGGCGAATAACCAATAATTAACTCTTGATTTCATGACGTCTACACGTTTAATATTTAAAAAAATCTTTGCATAGCCTTTAGCTGTAATAGTACAGTACATTTAAACCCTGCACAGGAAGTCGCCCCAAAAAAACACTCTCTTTGTAAACAGTTGCTTTGTACCTTAAAATGGGAATGCTGAGGTTGTTGCCAGCGGCGATGTGAGGAGCTTTAATGTTGTGACAAAAGAGGATGAAGGTGATGAGTAGGTAATCTATGTGAGACTTGTGAACAGGAAGGAAGACCAGTGGAGCGTTGTACTGAAACACAGAGAATATAAAAAGTAATACACTAGAAGACCATGTTACAAGGCCTTATGTGTTGCTTGTCCCCATTGTTTTTTAATTGTAATCTTTAATGGTTTTATCTATCCACAACCGTACTGACGGAGAATGTGGGCAGCATGAGCCTGAGAAGATGTCTGACCTCTGATGCTGCTTTCTTCACCATCTCAAGTTGACCTTTATGGATTTGAATACTCCAGAAAAATCCATTGAACAGTTTCAACAACACCCATCCTGTTAATCTGAACAAGAAATGGAAGAACTACGGTTTAATTCTAATTCATCATTACACCGTTTTATTAAATATTTTTTATGTTTTATTTTGATATCTGATATTTAAGTATTATCTCTATTAAACCTGTACCTGATGAAGGCCGGTGAAATATTGGCCACCATTTCCTGCAGGAATCCTCTGGCTTTCCGTCTGACTTTACTGGCAGCTTTGGCATCAATTCCAGAGTCAGCATCACCGCCAGTGGCCTCTGCTGCCACTTCCAAAATTGCATCTTCCACCCTAAAACAATGGTACAATGATGTTGAGCAACATTATTCATTCCAACTCTTCCTCTTCCAAATTGCCTTTTGTTACCTGCAATTATTGAGCACGTTATCCACCACATTGCGGGCGAACATGTCCCTCTGGACATCTCTCTCCAGGACGAAAAGCACATAACTCAACCTGCGTGCAAGCCAACCCCTGTGTCTGCAAAGCACAAATAGCCTTAACATAAGCAAATTCAGATTTAAGCCTTAAACACACAGATCATAGATGCATACTAACAGTCAATGATACGCAAGATAATTTATTTCATTCGCTGCTGAGGGACATTATAGCTCTCCTATAATAAAACACATTGTCCACTACCTCTTGTGATTGGCAGCACAGCTCAGACCACCTTTGACACGTGATCTTAGCACATAATATCCCCACAAAAACAGCCTTAATTATTTATTTCCGGACTTTCCACTCCTCACAGAAACCTACCACCTCTCATCTGACTCCCATATGTAAACAGAGGCCATTTGGTTGGTAACTTCATCTAAACAACTACGTTATTAATGACATATCAACTAAAATTGCTACACAAGTGTGTGTATCCACATAACACAGTAAATTTCCTCATGATAAAGAAGACAAGTGGGCAGGCATTAGTGGGCATCAGGACCACAACACCAAGAGTTGACATTTACCTTGTATGAGTTTCATTGATGTAAATTATATTACGGAGTCCGAGTGAGGGGATGCTGGAATTGAACAGCCTTTCCTGAAAAATATTACGTTAAAGTTAAAATAACAGATGACTAACATTGAAGGGATAGTTCCCAATAAATAAATATAATTAAATATAAATAAATATAAATGTCATGATTAACTCAACTTTCAGTTGTTTCAAATCTGTACATATATTTTGTTCTGATAAACGAAGAGAAATATATTTAAAGTGTGTTTCTAATCAATCAGTTCCAGGGCCCTATTGACGACTATAGAAGGAAATATATCTTTACTTTTTTTGTTATTTAGAACACAAAGTTAGATATCTGAATAATGTAGGGCAACATAAGGTTTCATAGTTTTTTGATTGTCATTTTTATTTTTCCAAATATGAAAGTCTTATGGAGTCTAAGAACTGTTTGGTTACAAGCATTCTTCCAAATATCTTTGTGCTTAACAGAACAAATTATGTATATAGGTTTGTAACAACTAAAGAGTGAGCAATTCATGCCAGAATTTTAATTACAAGGTGAACTATTCCTTTAACATAAAGTATTTGAATATGGAGAGATAGGAATGTGGGAAATGTAAGGTTTTTCAGGTTTCTCTGGTTGAATTCTTTTAAACTGAAATACTGCCTAATAATGCACTGCTTATGAGAATTTAGGCTATGAAGCATTGAGATGCAAAAATGAGCCATTGAATCTAAAGCTATTGAACCTCATATGGCCATTCATCACATCCACATTAAAAGTTTCTGTTAACAATACACATGTCTGTGTACTGTTTATGTTCATCAAACATAAAAGAGAATACGTTTTTAATAGGGCCGTCAAACAATTAATCGCAATTAATCACATCCCAAATTAACGTGATTGCATAATAAATGTCTGTGTGTTGTGCACATTTATATTGAATTTATTAACACAGAGACATACACATACATGTAAGTATAAAAAGGAAATATTTAGATGAATTCAGTTATATATAAGTGTAATTGAATTTAATATTATTTCAATAATTCAACAATTGTTTAATAATTTGTATACTTGACATTTATTAAATTAATACATGCAAGTATGTGTTTATTAATACAAAATTAATATTAACAGTACGATGATATATATTTTGTTAACACAAACTTTTATTCTGGACGTGATTAATCCCGATGAATCTTTTGACATCCCTAATTTTTTTAAAGAAATTTACACTTATTGCGCATATATAGTTCCTATTTAAGCAGACAAACAACACGGTAAAGTGTGTAAAATCTAACCTGACTCTGGGGTGTGCAGGAGTGACAACATCTTCCAACAAAGGGTCTCTTCCGGTTTAGCAGACCCTCCTTCCATGTGGTGGTGACAGAACGAAGAACAGATGGGCTGGTGCTTCGGTCCTGCATTATATGAATGTAAATATTTTAAACCGGAGATAATAAAAACTCTCAGTTTAGAACAATGAATATTACACTTTTGCAGTAAATAACCAATGTTGATTATTAAAAGAATGTTTTAGTTATTGTACACTTACCTGCTCATCACACGGTTTCAAACTTCCACTGCCTGCGTCAGGATTATTGGCCAGGAGAACGTTATCCTGACCCCCCAGCACCAGGCGGACATCCATCTCCTCTCTTCAAGCCGAACATCAACAATAACACTGTAGGACAGAAGAAATGATGAGTCGGGAAGTCCATCCCCCTTCACTGTAGGTCAAAGCATGACGGTACGTCCCTCAGGCCGGCATATATTTTACAGAAAGCCAAAACCATTGTGCCGCCTTCTCAGCAAAGCACCGCCAGCTCTTCTGCTCCTGAATGAAAGGAATGTTGGATGATATGCTCCACCCATTCTGGTTTAAAAAAAAAGCAGGTGAGATTGTTCCCCCAACCTGCAGAGGTGGTTAGAAGGTTAACAGGAAGAATGAACAAAACAGAAGCTGAATGGGCTACGGAGATTGTGTAAGAGACACATGATGGTGGGGATTCCTTTCTCCGTGAATGAAGGGCCACACGTCATAACCTGCTTCTTAAACTTGGCTGCATAGGAAAACCCAAATATCATGAATACTGAATCCCACCTCATGGTAAACAAACAACCCGCAAACATACAGCCGAGAACAAAGCATTTATCATACTTGTCACTCAAAATGTTCTGTGACCTTATGACTAGATCGGCTGATTTGCTGACCCATAGAAGAGATCTCTCACACTCAGGTGTCAGGTTATATGGCAACGTCCCCCTGACTGCGCCAAATCACTGCATTCGAAAATAGGGGGCGGCTGAAACGTACAATCTACAGCAGCTGTCCAGGACATATTTATGGAAGCAGAGCCCTGGAAAAATCCCTGTGCCAACTTACGGGTGCAGCATGTTCACTATGAGTGCACATCAAGGTCAATGATGCAACTACTATCCACATCCAAGATTCTATTAATGCAAAGCATCATAAAAGTGGGTCCTAGGTCCGATAATGACAAAATTGTAATCAGGATTATTTTGCTCCATGTTGAGATCATGATTATTTAATATGATTACAATGTGAGCTTGAAAACCAGTTAGTAAATTGATAAACATCAAACTCAATATATATATATATATATATATATATATATATATATATATATATATATATATATATATTTTTTTTTTAACCCCACGTCAGCTGACAAAGCTAATTATGGCAAACACATGATTAAGTTGATTATGTGACATTTGTTAATCAAACATCTTATGAGTCTAAAAATATACATGAATAGATTTTAAACAAATTCACACGTAGAAATAAATAAAAGAAAAACATTTATAAAAGTATATGATAAATATATCATTTTAAAAAGATATTTAAAAAGGTCCATTAAAGAAGTCTCTGAATAAAAACATTGCGCTGTTGTTGTGTGGTTATCAACATTCTTTAAAATATCTTCTGTTGCGCTGAAGATACCCATGCACAAAAATGTGATTTTGGGTGAACTATCCCTCTTAAAAATAGATGTAAGGGTCTGAGTTATGCAGTCATATCAGGCTGGTTGAAAGAAAGTGTTGGCTGTTTTAGTGGTACAGTACAATAATGGTTTCTTGTTGTTACCTCTGTGACTGCATTTCTTGAAAACAGCCCATCAGCAAATCACAAGGGCATTAAAGAACCTGCAGTGAGTCCGTTAAGTCAGTTGCAGAATACACAGAGGCGGCAACGTGCTATTCTCTCGTGCATCACAAACTATAAACTCCCTTTAAATTGTGTTCTGCTTCTTAACACATTAGAGTCATAAGACAAATGGCTTCTTATTATGACAGGCAAAATGTATACATCTTTATTTAAATAGCCAGAACCAAGTAAGCGGGGCACAATATGAATAAGCTTGGTGTGAGCCCGGTGTGAGCCAGAAAGTGAGTGACAAAAAGAGTGAAAAGAACAAGCCACACCACAGAAAGTTCACTGAACTCGAGAAGCCCTGACGGTATTGTCTGATGCTTTCTGCACCAATGGGTGAGCAGAAAACTGATGAGAACAGGGGGCTGAAAAGGGAGCCGTTTTTCTAAAGACTCTGGTTTGATGCCAAGGCCGGCAGAGATAGACCTGCTCAGAAATCCAAATTAAAGTCTAAATAATATTCTATTGGAATGCAGGTCATTTTTGTGGAAAGTCTTTGAAAAAGTGAATGCTGGTACATTTTATCATATGTTTTTATCATATTATCAAATTGATATTCCAAATAAAAGTTTGTGTTTCTATAATATATGGTATGTGGACTTTGCAAACTTCTTATATTTAACAAAGTTACTTTGTATACTTTAATATAATACTTTAATAGCTACTTTAATAAACCCAATAATCAGATGTGTTTTTTATTTTGACAAATTCTATATATTATATACATAGTTATTCAATTTTATATTTTTCTAAAATGCATACACATGTATGCATTTATGAATACAACATTAATATACATGATACACATGAATTATGTTAACCTTTGTTCAGGATGGTTTTGACAGACCTAATAAATATACAATAAAAAATGCCACATTAAATATTAAATGCCATATTAAATAGTCAGGACATTATGGCATTATATTCAGGACATTATGGCATTATATTCAGGACATTATGGCATGTGATGAGAATGGCATCATGAACGAACAGACTCCCCAACAATGATGCTGTAAGCCAGAGTACCAGTCACTAGATTTAATCAAATACGGTGAGGAAATCCACCAGCAAAGAAGGCCACTGGGTTAATCTGTTCGGCAATCTGTTCATCTGAGTTACAAGCCAGAAACACCCGCAAGGCAAATATTAGACAAACAAATGTTGACACAGATT